>RPOG01000001.1:842500-1295439 GCA_008086565.1 Thalassoma bifasciatum
AAGCAATGCTGCCTGGAGGAGCCAAAGATCACAGCCACTCAGTCCTGGTTCTTGGTATGTCCTTCTTATATAAGACTTAACAGATTATCTCAACAATGTGCTGAAGATGATGAAATCCCCAAAGTTTTGTTGAACCATTCGCTCATGCAGCCTCCAACTGAGTGCTGAACTTCTTACCATCTCTCCCTCTGGCTTTATTGAGTTTTCTTTTAATTCCCAGTCAGGATACTACACTGTTGCACTTTTTAAGAAACAGAAGAAGCAAAAAGATGTTTCTATGAGTGTTTTTAGCATTACACAACTTCTCCAGAGCTATGTTGTCTCTGTCTTAATTTTTTTACAAGGGTGTCACTTTGATCTGAATGTTTTTAAGTCAATATAATCACATTGTTTTCATAGAACAATTACAGAAATAGTTTTCAACATTTGATATGATGTTTTTCGCCTGTCAAAAGAGAAAGGAACTGCCCAAAATTCAGTATGTGTTTTTTTCCCACTCTTTCCAGTGAAGTCTTTTCCTCTTATCTCACTTGGTTAAAACCTTCCCACATCTTACCGTTTTGCCTCCTCCAGGTGACACAGGTACTCGTAGGCGATGTTCTGTCGTCTCCGCTCGTCCATCTCCTCTGCAGACAAACGCTCATCATCCTGAATGGCTGAAAGAGAGAAGAACATTTTAAATCAAGTGGCTGTTTTATTCTCTGTAAACGAACATTTTGTGTAGCAGCACTTCGCTGAGTTGATCATTTCAGGTTAGAGGTCCATGTTATTTAGGTGAATCATTTAAAATTATTTGAACAGATTTTAAAATTTGAAAATTTTCACATGATGACTGAACAGGATGTGCACTGGCCAAAAGATTACTTTAAAAATCAGGAATCTAAGGAGCCTGACATAAAAGGTTATATTTTGACAATGACATTTGACATGTTCAACTGATAAAATGGAGGAGTTAGAAATAGTGACGTTAAGGATTGTTTTGCTTTCTTACTGTTAGGGGTTACAGTGCTCCTCTACATCTGCTCTTCATTTCATGCCAAAATACATCTTTGTTTCAGGGAGCACAAATATCCATGACAAAGAGGACTTAGCAGGGGGCTAAACGGTCAAGTGACTTCAACTGCAGGTTAACCTTTACCTGCAGCTTAATTAGATCTCCTCCCCTCAAACGCCACTCACTCTGGTCTAATCCAATCAGATCTCTTTATTTCTGGCTGACTGAAGGTACAACCTCAGGTCCAGCGACTAACTTGGAGTTGAGGACTTCTCTCTTTAGACCACAGATCATACCTTGGGTTCGAGTTTAGCAACAATAACAGAGTCGTCTTGCTTGAGTTTTTCTTTACTTGGGCGTAGGACATCAAGTAAGTCAAACACAAATTGTATAAACATGTGAACGCAAACATACACTGGCAGACTTTCATATGTCCATGGGTTACATGAAGATTATCACTTCTGACTATGCCCAGTTAAACTGGTTAGACCAGTGAATTCATTTGCCTAAACAATCTCTTAAAACGCCACAAAAGAGGTAGAATTACATATTAAGGTTGGGCAACTCTTTGCAAATTAGATAAAATCACAGTATGTCCTGTTGCAATATTCTAAAAGTTAGTTATTCTGCCAGTGCAATATTTCTTCAACCTCAAATATGTCAGAATACCAGATACATTTCCTGCGGTAGATGATTTATGTTCTACACCAGTGTTACTCAACCCTGCTCAACCAAAGAACCAAATTGTTGAAAAGTGCCTTTGCAAGAGCACCAATCTATGTTGTGAAAAGGGGCAAAAAACAGCAAGAAGTAGCATTAACCATCAGTTTGAGGTGGCAAAGATGGTCAAAAGCAGCAAAAATGGGCACAAGTGGGTGAAAATTAGGAGAAAACTCAAGAAATAATCAGGAAGTGACAAAAATATTCCAAAAGAGGCAAGAAATATGATAAAAAAGTGATTTCAATTTAATGATTTTTCAGAGGCTTGACATTTCTGTTTAAAATCACACTTTTCATTCATCTTAGGAAATATTCTAATTTTCTGAGACACCGTATTTGGGTTTTCATTATCTGTAAGCCATAATCACCAACATTCAAGAAATAAAGGCTGGAACTATTTCTCTCTTTGTAAAATGAGTCTATTTGATATCTGGATTTAACTTTCTGAAATGAGAGACCAAAAATATTTAGCCTTTACATGAAATTCTAATATTTTGAGATATTCCTGTTTAAGAGTTTCTTTGTTGTTTTGTTATTTTTTTACCATATTTTTTACAGAAATCCTACTCGCCTCCCTCATGTTCTGTTTTTCTTATTCAAAACAAAAATAATAGAAAAGCATCGACAGAAGATGGGAAACCTGAAAATAATCACATAAATCAAAATTGCAATATAGGGAAAAATAACCACAATTAGATGAGATTTTTTCAGTTTTAGGGTTTCAGGGTCAGTAAAAGGTCTGTAACATCACTGCAGCTACTTGTTGACCAAATGAGTATCCAATAAAGAAAAATGGAGCAAACTAGTTTGTCAGTATTTTCCATGTCCATGCAAAAACACCAGAAAATAGACCCTGAAATTGCCGTTGACACTTTTTTAAATCACATTTGAATGATACCAGTGATGAGTCTACGGAAAGTATTCCCCACTGTGTCATCCTCTACTCAGTGTCGTCACTGTTCTTCTAAATTCTGTCTCTTCTCTTCCAACCACCTGCACAAACATCCGTTTAACAGGACTCTTAAGAGCCTTGACATAATTCCCACATGTAAGAGGAGACAGGCAACACGCTTGCATATTTACAGTCACACAACATGGGTCATCCTGTGGCCGCCTGCCTGGAGATACTGTGTGTGCTGAAAACTAAGTGTTCAATCACCAAACCACAGACCAGTGGCCCAGATGTACAGTTTACATGAATGCAAATGTGTATGAACATTCATCTCAGAGCCAGACCTGCCTCCAAGCAGCCGTTACATGCTACCTCTGCGAATGACTCACTCTCACTTCCTGGAAGAGCCTGTCTGCACTCTTAAACTTAGCATTATATTTTTGACCCTGTGGATGTGTTAGTATTTTTTGCCACAGAACCACTGGACCTGAGTTAAATTCTCCTGTGTTTATTACTCAAGCTTTTTGTTTTTCAGGGGGATTATTTCTACCAAACCTTTTGGGAGGACTGAAGGGAAAACTACAAATCAACCCTACTTGTTGTTTGAGGGGCTGGGTTACTCTGCCATGCTGTGAAATTATTTAGGAAGTAACTCCCCTTTGGTCCCACTACAGCCCTTGCACATTTATGGCAAAGTGACTCCCCTGTTTCACACATTAGGAAGGCCAACAAGGGCAGCCCTTTGGTTCTGTTTCTCTGCAACAAACTGCTCACTATTCCAACTGTTTTTCTAGAGACACACCTCCCTCAAATCCACATTCATAAAACTCCACACAAGCAAGAGTGACAGTGCACAGGGCTGAACAAAGCTGATCACTGAAAATTCAGAAAGCCAAGTCAGGCACAGAGAGTTTGCAATGATGACACAATTGATTGGTCTTATCTCCACAGGCTGTACTTTGCCCACAGATGTAGGTCAGTAACAAGATACATAAAACACTGACTTGGTGGTGGGTTTTTGAGACTTCTTTTTTTTATCAGCTTGATCACTCACAATCTTAAGACACTCATGTCCTCTGTTATACATTTCTGAACAGCAGCTAAATCCACAGTTAATGGTTAACCTATGAGAAAATGCCTTATGTGTGAACAGCCTGATGTGCTGTGTGCCAACATTAAATCCAACAGATGATATTTACTGGTGCAGTTTGGCTTCAATGAAGGAATATGTTATTTAAAACTGTGAAATTATTACTTTTAAGTTTTTTTCTAAAGGTTATATCACTTGAAAGGTCATCCTCAGATCACTTTAAATGAAATTGCCCCAACCTGACAGGGACTTCCACATCTGCTGCAGGTATTTGCTGTGAAACCACCTGTTGCTCATCAAACATCACTGAGCTGGTACCTTCCGTTAGCCTCAGCTCATCATCTGCCCCCATTCACAAAACACTGAACACTGAGCGTTACAATGGTTGTAACGTGTTAGAACAAAAAAGTGTCAGAAAAGGTGTTACTTACTTCCATAGCGCGGTTTTTGTAAAGCTGCAGTTTCTTCATGATTCATCTTGCGTCGTTTCCTCCACTCGTGAACCCGCCTGAACTAGAAATAACTTCAGTTTACAAGCTAACGTTCAGTAACCAGCCAATGACGCGCCACGCCTCTCGGGTTATAAGGAAAGATAATATAACCAGCCTGGGCCACTTCGGGTGCTCAGAGTCGGAAACTGGCCCAAACAGTTGTCAAATGTTTCGTTAAAACGACAACTGTCACTTTGAGCTGACAATCCCCATGTCGTGCACTTCTCCGTGTTGACTCTTGAACAAATTGTCGCTGTTATCTTAGCGCCGCTCAGCCCGGAGGTGAAATGATTGACGGGACAGGACACGGACAATTAGAGACGTGCACCACCTGCTGGTCAACAGGTGCATTTAAAATGAGCGACACCACAACAGTGTCAGCCTCTCATCTCTAATAAATGGCCCTTTTTATCTCCTGTAATATCAACGTGAACATTTGGTTATTCTCTTTTTAAGGCTTTAGGCCTTTTAGAATATTTCAACAGTATTTTATTCATGTCCCAACCAGCATTTAAATACCCTTTTTATTCAATACAATACAAATACCCCTTGGTTAATACTGTGTTTGTCAATGGTCTGTGTGAGTATACGGGATGAAGCATGAAGTGGGGGTGTAAGAGTCACTAAGTCTTTACGAAATGCTGTTTTTAACTAAGCTTCTTACTTTTTTCAGTATATTTTTTTTTTAAATATTTTATACGTTCATTAGTAGTTAGTTCTTTTCTTCCCTGTTGAGTTTTGTCATACATGTATATATACAAAAATTAAGAGACCACTGCAAATTTTCAAAAATCAGCATCTCTACATATATGACAGTCATTCCATTGCAGTGTCTGTTGAATTCCAACATAAGCACACCTGTTTCTACCTAACAAGGTACTGATGAGGTGATCACCTGAAACAAATCTTATTTAACTAAGAAATGTATAAAAAATCATTGCTGTGGTCATCACTCTCCTCTGTGAAAGACTGGTGAAGAAAATGCCAAGACACATGAGAGATGTTGTTGCAAATCAGGGTTATTCTACCAAATAGTGATTTCTGAATACTTCCTAAGTTAAAACATTAGTAATGTGTTGAATAAAATTGAATACGTTAATTGAATATATATTTGCATTATCTGAAAACATTGGGCTTTTTGGGTATTCTGACCATTAAATGCTCTAAATGACAATATTTGGGATTTGAGAGTAATGTTGTCAGTAGTTTATATAATCAAACAAATGTGTTCGTTTTACTCAAAACAAATACCTATAAATAACAAAATCAGAGAAAGTGAAAAATTTGCAGTGGTCTCTCAATTTTTCCAGAGCTTTATAATTCAATGAAACATTTGAAAGGAAGGAAAATTGGGGCTTAACTGTGAAGTAAAAACTGGAATTGGAATTTATCAATGAAATTCTATGTGGTAATTCTTTTAGACCATATTTTCATACTTCAATTGGTCCACTAGGTGGAAGCATTTCATAAAGTTTAAGAGCATCAACCAAACAGAAGATGCTTCATACTGTATGTATCACTGTAAGTGCACACATTTTCTGCTATACAGAAATATCATTTTTCATCTATGCTTATTCTTACTGATTAATAGAGAATAAAAATAAAATATATATAATAATAATAATAATAATAATAATAATAATAATAATAATAATAATAATAATAATAATAATAATAATGAATTAACTTTACATAGCACTTCTCAAAACAAGTTTGCAAAATATTTAACACAGAGAATAAAACAATGTATAGTAGGCTAAATACCATTACATCAAAAACCTAAAATGATCAAAGATGAAAACAATTAAAACAATAAAAGACAAAGAGTTTAAGATCCTGCCTGTGAAACTTCTTGAGAAAAAGTTCAAAGTGAAATAATAAAGTTGAATATCAATATGTTGAAATGCTGATGCTCTGTGTTAAATTTCTGCAGTATTGTGTTCGGAGATAATGCTAAATAAGGACTTAAATGTCTAAGTGCAACTAAAGAGAGTAAAATCAGCTTTAGAAGTCTGGCCTGGAAAAAAAAACAGACTATTTTTGCTAGAGAACATATATTTTAATGTCTCTATGTTCAAAAGCAGCATGATCCGCAGTCCCAGCTTCTCCTGCTATCAATTAATTAATTCTTCACAGGGCATCATTTGGCAAATATTTCTACATATATTTTCACACTCATGGATCTCTGAAGATTCAGCTATGATGGCTGAACCCTCACAACAATTAACAAGACTTTTCCCCACATACATTTGATTATCTCCATAAAATGGAAAAGCAGAACTTACAAGAGTGATACATTCACATTTTTCTCCAACAAGAAAAACAGAATATTGCCATCATTTACTGCCAATAGAAGAATTTACAATAAGAATACAAAGTGTAGCACACAAGAACAGAAGTTTTCTTACACACATGCAAAGCTTGTGAAAACACACATACACACACACACACACGCACAAGCGCACACAGTTTGGGTGGTGAATAAGAGCACACAGGGATCTACAGCAGAGATACAATGTATGGACTTCTTGCTTGGACAAAGCATGAGACACGTGTCAGTCAAAGAGCTTTTACACATGGAACCCAGACGCCACCAATATCAGATTTGATATGTACATTATTTACACACACAGATAACACACACACACACACATTCATACACATACACAACTACATCAAACCTCTCTTATACCCACACACACAAACTTAAATACAGTGAATATAAGCAATAGTCCATGTACCTCAAAGGTTATATACTGTCTCCCAAATATGACACAATGATCTGATCTGCATTATCCAGACAGCTCAGTTCTTCAGTTATTATTTCTACTGGCTGCAGCAAGGAGCATTCAGGTGACTGTGGGAAAGGCGCTACTTCTTATCTTAGTGCATAAATCTAGGATGGTAACACAATTATTTTGTTTAAAACTAAAAAGTCAAAAATTATCTTGTGTCAGTGCAACACTTTGACTATGAATTTCCAATAAAATTTACAAATTATGAGGAAAAACTGTGTCAAAGGATGCACATATAAAGGCCAGTTTTAGAAGCCTGCTGGGACTTTATATGTTTGGAAGCCTTAATGGAGCCAATTGCAGAGCAAGGACAAACTATATCTATGCTGCAATCACAGATATCACAAATACAGAGAAAAGCAGGAAGACACAGGCTTTTAGCCTCTGAAAGTACAACGAGACAAGGATCAACTGATAGACAAATCTGAAAACATCTATATCTATTCAGATCCTTGGATGTATGTCAACTTTTTCAGTAGAAACATGATCTTATCTCTAGTGTCTTCATCTTCATCTTCATCTTATTTCTTTGGGCCAAAGCACTGAAACAGTGCAACAGCCCCACCCTCAGCCCACCCCATATAAAACCATTATTATATTTAGCAGTTTGCATCAAGGTGTCAATGTTGAAACAGAAAACATTTATCGATAACTACAGAGTAAGCAAAATTAATATTTGGACCGAAAACAACAAAAAATGGATTTAAAAGATGAGTTTGATTGGTAATTTTTAAATGTAACAAATATGCTAATAACATTTGGAGGATTTCTTGCTGCTGACATTTTCTTATGACAAATTGCCCTCAATTAACCTTCCTAAAGAGAGGGTTTTTTTAATCTTTATTTAGTGGCCACACATACTGATTTAGACTTTTAGACAGTACTTTGAATAATAGTAACATTTGTATAGCTTTATATAGTCGGCTAATCCCACAACAATGCAGTCTTATCAAAACAGGAGTATATAACAGAAGATGCAGTGTGAAAAGAATTCACACCCTATTTAAACACTGTATTGGCCAGATAATTCAAAAATCAACATTAGAGCCACCATTATCATATCAACTTTCCTTCGATTCAATTTCTCTTTCCTTTGCATTTTGACATCACATGACTCTATGCAGACTGCTCTAGTTATGGAGAGGCACATTTTAAAAAGGCCATTCAGTATTTTTTCAAAAGGAAGCAGCATGACATGTCATAATCCACGTCACTGCCACACGCAAGACCTAATACAAACTAAACCAGAAGGAGAGTTCACCAAAGAGCCTTTGAACAAAAATGAAACACATGAGGGAAGACCTGGAGGCACAACAATTGGATTGAAAGACTATTTCATCATTCTGACTCCAACTGTAACACAGAAGAAAATAATGATAGCAGCTGCACATACAACACACAATAGACTTGTTGGTTCAAGAAAATACAGTTTTCATTATGGCCTTTTTGATTCCTGGGTGAGTAGGAATTGCAAATGGCTTGATTTACTACATGAAATAAATGTTTTGACAGATTTCTGACATGGGACACAGTACATTGTATGCTGGCACAGGTAAATGTGTCCATCAGTCTATTTGAAAGCATGAATGTGCACATGTACCACTGTGCACTTCTAAATATTTGTGTTCATTGACTGTTCACTGCACTTGGTCTACAGCATGTTCTGTGGGCCAACCAGCTGTCATCCAGCTGTGTGGTGTGACCACTTCGTCTGATCATTTATTCCCAACTTTCATACAGCAGGTTGATGATGCTCATTACAGCTTGTTTTTCCTGTTTCTCTCCATCTGGCATATCTTAATCAGTCCGTATCAATATTAAAAACCTCATGCTTAGAACCAAGCGGTGATTCCGCACAGGGTTACGGTTGTAGCTGGCAGGTTCAAGCCCCACACCCCAAACAACATGCCCAAACCCTGACATGAGAAGTCTCCAAATGGTAAAGCCATTGGAAAGTAGATGTATATTGGCACAAGCATGTTAAGTGAGTAGGGCAGCCTTGGTGAAAGTATAAAAACACTGGGTATGTGTTTGAATCTGTGTCGGAGTAACACACTTCTCATTCTTTGGTTAACAGATAAAACATAGCAGTGGCCAGTAGTAAGAGTGCTTTGGATGATAACGTAGACAACGGTATCAAATGTTCTTAGGAGCTCGTGTATGAGGTAGTTGGGCTTAACTATACCTGCATGTCAGTTAAGTCAGATTTTACTCTTCATAAACGTTAAAAAGCCAATATTTTTAGTGAGGCTTTAACAACATTGTTTTTACAAAAGATGCAGAACATATTAAGGAATCAACAGTCATAGCTTGAGCAAATGAATCTGCATCAGTACTTACTGGGGTAGGATGACTGGGTCTAACAGTGATAAGGGTTTTACTTTGGGAGTTAAGAGGGGTTTTTTAACCTACATGAAACTTAAAATCAAACTGAACTTCATTTTAACTAAAACAAATAGGATGAATTTTGGCTCTCTCCCAGTGACAGCTGAGATAGGCTCCAGCCCTTGACCATAAACAGGAAAAGTGGTTAGAATCATGAAAGGAAGTTATGTGATGTGTATAGATTTTGATTCTGCTTCACATCTTTTTTAGTTTCCTCCCACAGCTGAGACCACAGACTTCTGGAGCCACTGGGGACGGTTTGATTTGAAAAAAATAATAATAATAATGGAAGTTTATTCACCTTTTTGACCAATCAGTAAGTGCGCTCAAGGTTTGAAATGGAATCGCTAAAGTTTGGGGAGTGCCAATACATTACAATTCACACGTTCTCTTATGAGCTCATGAGCTTGTATCCAGCTGCTTTGGAGTATTCCGTGCCCCCTTCCAGAGACAGATCCGGTGTGAAATGATGCACTGAAAACTGTGGTACATGACACGCTATTTGTGTGAATTTGGGGTAACAGTGTTAAGAAATGTGTGAACCAAGCCATTTGCACTTCTTGCTCAGCACTTCTTGGACATCCTTTCAGATCTACCCAGTTTTAACCAAAGTATTATTCCACCTCATGTTACATGAGAACATTTGCCCTGGTGTCAGGCAACCGGAGTCCAACCAGGCCTCCTCCTACCAGCACAGACGAGGCCATGAGGATGGGGATAGCCTTTGTGATGCCAACAAGTGAACCAAAGATCAGGTTCCCCAACACTGCAGCCAGCTTACACAGAGCATTGCAGAACCCAAAACCTGTTCCTCTGGAGAGAAGAGTATCAAAGAGGGGACAAAGTAAGCCATAGAGAGAAGACATTTATGCATGTATGCAACAATTATGACACAAATGTGAGACACTATGTACATGTGTATTGTTCAACCTCTCACCTCCTAACAGTGGGAAAGGACTCCGTTGTCACCACATCCAGGGAGTTCCAGGCAGAGATACTCAGGCCATTGTACAGGCACAGCATGAAAATCATCATGGACTCACTTGTGCCGAACCACAAGAAGAAACAGCTTATGCCCGAGAGGACCATTGAACCCCCTGATAAACACAAACACAACCAGAGAAGGGGGGAGGGTAAGAGTTATTACATGTTGCATTCATGTGAATAATTTCAAAATGACTTATAGGGCTTGATCAAATTGGACTCTCATACTAGTACTTGAAAGATGAAGCATCCATACCATGAATCACAACCTTCAGTCAATGTGAAAACCAATTACTAAAGTGCACACACAAACACAAGTCTCTCCAGCCTCACCCAACATGGATAGACGCCCAATTTTGTCCATGAGAAGGGCAGACACAATGTTGCCGGGCAGAACCGCCAGGGTCCCCAAGAAGTTGATGAAGTAAACCCAATAAGCACTGTAGTCATCATCAAAGGTCATCTGGCACCCTGTCTTATTGTGAGTGAATGTGCTGTTGACCACCTCTGTCCCATCTATCAACTTAGAGTCGTCAATATCTGCATAAGAGTACCAAAAAGAGAAATTATGATGAGGCAAGATTAACCCAGAGCCAGTTACAAATAAAAGGTGAGCTCTTTGTTCTCTAAATCTCACCTGTGTTGAAGAAGAAAGCGTCAACGAATGTACAGTTACGGAAAAAAGAGCCCACCGATGTCACATCATCAAAGTAGCAGTTGCGAAAGGTGGAGTCAATGAAGGTGACTGACTTTAGCTTCATATTGATGAACCTGAAGGAGCAGAGGTAATTTCTTTTGTTTACATCTCACTGTGGCTAGATTTTGCTATTCTACAGCCAGGACCTTCCATTTCTTAAGACAGATGTTAACATTAAATTTGGACCTTGTAATCAATCTGATTGAACATGACTTCTGTTGTCACCGAGTCAAACTGCAGTACCTATCATTGAGGAAGAGACAATTTTTGTGAATCTGGTTCTCCAGGGTGAAATTGAAAGTGAAGTCTTCAATGCGCTCATTGTTGTGGATCTTCACCTTGGAGGCATACTCGTCTGCTTGAAGGTGTTTGATGACATCAGGGAACCAAACCGATAGGCCATAATACCTGCATTTAAAAGGAAATAATGTGGCAAAATAAATCGATTGATGTTAAACAGCCTAAGATCAGGATTCCCTTAGAACAAAGATAAATGTATCTCAGTGTGACAAAATCCCTTTGAAATAAAACTCAAATTGGAAAAAAGCAGGATTCAAAAGAAGAGTATAAGGCACCTGTGGCCTTGCTGTGGTATCATTTCTGTCTCTGTTCCAAGAGAGATGCAAATGGACAAGTATTGATTGACAGACGGTGATTGATTTTAAGACCGTGAAACTTCGAAATCAGAATGACAGAAATTCAATTTGGCTGCAAGCCTGACTGCCCAATACTATTATGTGACCAGAGGAATTAGACTTGTCTGATTTTTCTTAGATCATCTTTGGGCATAGAGGAAATCCACACAAAGAGGAAATCCTAAACAGTTTTCTAATGTTGAGGCAAATATTGCTTAAATCTTTGCCAGAGGTTGCTAAGCTAGTTAAGAAGATGTAATGTGGCAAGAAGCTGAACCTGAAAAGTTGAAGCCTTGTTGGCCTGTCATGGCTAATGAGCTTCTTGCATGGAGATACGAGATAGCGCCTGCAGACTAAACAACAGACTAAATTGGCGTTTCTCAGTTTTTGATTGTTTTTTTTTTTAAATGAGGGTGTCAACAATGTTCTTCAAGGGAAATTTTCAGAATACTAGACAGGAGTCTCTTGGTGTCCAGCAAACCTCAGCTGCAGGAGGAACAACAATGATTTTCTCAAGAAAATTACTTCAGTTTAATCTGTGCTTGGGTCCACTACCCCTCCTGTGAGCCTGTAAAACTATGGTACATTTATTAGGATGGTACTTAGGCCTCTTCCTTTGGAAGTTTTTCCACTTACACTCTATTGTGCAGAGCTGAATGGAGGGATTATACCTGGTTAGTCTCTGGTACCACCTTAGGACTCCAAAGGAAAGCTGGACAGTGTTGCCAGATACAGGGATGTCTGAGCTGACTTTCTTAACCTGCTGAGCCCAGAGATGGATGAATGGATGGATGGATGGATAGTGTTTTATAATAGCATCCAAAAGAAGCTCACCCAAATGAGAGTGTGAACCACACTATGGCAAGTCGCATCATGTTTTCTCGCATCGGGTAGTTGAAGCACTTCATGAGATTTAGATAGATCTGAAGAGAAAGGAAAGAATGAGGTCAGTTGGTTGGTTGGTGAATAGACAGACTACAAAAAAGAAGAGCTGGTCAATTTTTTTCTTTTGCTGCATTAACAAACACAGATTTACCCCATGCACTTCTGCCTTAATCCTGAAGAAAGCTTTTGAAACAGGGTTGCCAGACTCTGACTCCATTTCCACCAACTCATCCAGCTGTTTTGGGATCTTGATTCTGTTCACCTGAGAAAACAAATAACCATGGCTCAGGGGTGTCATTCAGAAACTACATCATCAGTGGCAGTTTTCTTATTCTTGGTGTGTAAACACTTAGTAAATGTTTTCATCACTTCTCACAAGATGACAGCTCAGTGCTTACAATAAAAGAAATCTGACTTGATAAAGTGGAATGTAAATACTGAATGATCAATCTAAGAAACACATGTTGTCTAAGAAGCATCCCCAAAGTGCAGCTCACTCAGCAGATAAGCCTGAACGACACGAAACAGCTTTCAAAACCGTCATAATTTAGATACGATCCTGCCTGGTGACAGCATTAAAACCTGTCTCAGCAGTGGCAGAATATAAGCTTCTTTACTTCCTTAAGCATCAGGAAACCCAGCTAAGACGATGCTCTGCAGGAAAAAAATACTCACAGTAAAGACTTTCTCTGGTTGCCCACGCGCTCTCATGTTGGTGTCATGGATCTGTTTGAGGATCATCCAGGCTTCATCATGCTTCCCCACCTGACAGGAGGGAATGTAAGAGAAGAAGACAAGACAAGTAAAATTAATGGGATCAGCACCGGTGTCGCTTACTCAGAGACAGCATCATCCTGTCACCCACAATAGTATGTACTGTACACACATCTCCTGGATGAGCCAAATACTATGGATGTCGTGACAATGGTGACTCATTTCACTTTAGAAGGGGTAATTATCCTGAACTAGCACACCTCCTGCCAGAAATCTGCCAGTTTCCAATTTACAGGAACGTAAGATCTTTCCTGGATTTTTGGATGACTCACGCCATTAGTTCTGATAAATATGTTTTGGCTTGTACTCAAGTACTCGCAATTTACCAATCTGATCACACTGAAGCACAGACCACCAAGGACAATGACACAGCACCATGAGGTGACTTTCTTCAAGTTTCTATTGTCAAAACAGATTCCCAAAATGCAGGATGAATAGTTTTTGCACTGTGACATTGAGGAAATATACCATTACCTCAAGGTAGAACCTGGGACTCTCAGGCATGAAGGTAAGTGCCACCACTGCACACACACAGGGCAGGGCACAGACGACCACAAACACCCTCCAGCTGTGAAACTGGTACGCTGAACCCATGCTGAAACTCCAACCTGTAAACAGTGAATACAACAGTCTTATACAGATCAATGCCACAGAATCCTGACATCACACAGATCAAGCTTCATCTACTTCGACTGCAAGCAAACCCCTATTGGTTGTTTGATTAGGACCAACCAGTTTTTCCAAAAAACACCAAATACAAAAAACTAAATACATGAGTCAGATGATCTCAGAAATATACACATATAATTAAAGAAACATTACAATTGTTACATTATTAGCTACATACGTTGCATGAAATGTGTTATTTGACCAAATTTCTAATGAAATAATGTTGCCTAACAAACGTTGAAACCATGATTCAATAATTCATCAATGTCTCAATATATTCACGGTTGCTGCAAAAGAGATTTAATTTTTGTGCTTCTAGCAATGTAAGATGTTTGACCATATAAAATATGTGTTCAAACATGAATGTATTCATGACAGCAATTGTTTTACTGCATGCAAAACCAGTGTAGTTAATCCCTTTAGTCATTGGCTCACAGGCCAAACCTCGATTAACAACGAGTAATTGATGAATTAGACACCAAAGCTCAGTGCACCATGGGAAGCTTGCAGGTGGCTATTTGGCCAATCTGCAGCTCACAGATACTCAATGAGAGTTAATGATTACTTGCTGTAGTAAGTCTCAAAATGACACTTAGAGTTAGCTGTGACAAAATAACAATGACTTAAGTGCAAATGTAACTACATTTGCTCATCATAAGAAGAACTGGACCACTTGATCTTGGAGGCAGATGAGCATTATTTTGTGTGCATGCCCATACTGTAAACAGAGAGGAGCTGCAAATAAGGGACAGCATTTAGATGAAAGCACTCTGGAGCCAAGGGGAGTGGTGTGTGTGCTCAGAGATGAATGGCTCTGCAGAGAGAGTCGAGAGGAGTGCACAGGGACGGGTTAATTGAATGTGTAGGAAAGGAATTGAGTGTTTTCTGCTAAGTTAAACCTTGTTGCACCTGATCTCAGCCCACAGGCACTCTCCCAGACTCATTAATCATTGTAAAATGCACAAACACACACACATACACACGCACACACACATATTCGCTCATGTAGAGACTGAAAGACTGTGTACAGATGCACGAATACGAAAAAAGCATTAGCTAGGAGAACGTAGAGAAATTAATAACACAAATTACCATATGCAGATATCACTGTCACAGCTAATGTAATTCCATAATACGGTCTTCCCTCTCGTATACATACAAGAGTAAATAAACAGAATACACACAAATTATCAATATAAATGTTATTTTTGCAGATGTACTCTTACAGTAGGGTCTTTGGAAAGGATCATTTGTGATCCATCCTTCCAATTGTCTCAAGGTGGCACAAAATGACACTTAATTTAAAAACTTTTGAAACTGAAAGAATGCTTTTCTCTGAAAATATAGACTTTTTGTGCATGGTTCCTCTTCAAGTAAGCTTTTCCAATGTGTATGTACAGAAAATTACAAGTGATTTTTGTAGGGAAAAACTTACTGTACATTTATACAAGGATATGTCAGTTCAAGCAAGGAAAGCTTTACAAAAGCATATAATAACAGTATATGTAGACTTGAAATTGCACTATCATATATTACATTTTTTGGAGTTTTGGGTAGAAGAACAGAAAAAGGGTTGCTGTTTCAGTCGTGACCTCCCACGTTTCTCAACAGATCGTGCCTCATGGAGATGCTGCTCCAAAGGGAACAGCACCATTATCCATCAACAGGCGTAGGAGGGAAGTCAGAGGGTGGGGAGGGGGTTAACGCTAATGGTTATGCCAAAAAAGCACTGCTTGGAATTAATCTCAAAGCATATTAAAACCCAGCTTTGAAAGCAATGCATATCAACTGCTATAAACAACTATTCAAAAACAGGAAGGTTAAAATGCAAAAGTGTTGTAACACAAGGCAGAAGCCAAGGTTTGAACCAAAAAAAAAAGGTGAAATATGACAAAAATTACTAAACTGAAAGAAAGCAGCATATTCACAAATAACTGAATGTTGTCATCAGCTCATTTTATGTTTAGCTCATGTGCTAAGTAACGATCCCAATGTGAGAGAACATCAACAAATGAGTCAAGGGTGGACTTCACTCTCTCAGTGTCTCCTTTTTGTAATTATGATTTCTGTAAACAACTCCTGAGTGTGTGTGGTCCCTTTATTCGCTTTGCTGTCCATGTGAGTGTGTGAGTTCAAGTGTGTTTGGGTCTGAAGTGACTCAGAGGGAGAGAGGGAAGTAAAGGCAAAAAGAGACAGAATAAAAGAGTAAAAGGGAAAGAGTTGTTCACCAGAGATTGCCTTTTCTGCAGAAATGCAGTGTGGCTTCCTGCCCCTCAGGGTTACTGTTTCACCCAGGCTATTGGAAATCTCATTACAGGGATTATGTACATAATTGACTGAGTTCATGGATGACTGATTCAGCAGCGTACATTGTTTCCAGACATGATGGGTAGATGGGTAGATAGATAGATAGATAGATAGATAGATAGATAGATAGATAGATAGATAGATAGATAGATAGATAGATAGATAGATAGATAGATAGATAGATAGAAAGAATGGCTAGTTGACAGCAATAGGTTTGGAACAGGGTAAATTTGGCCGTCATCAGACCACATCACCTCCTTATGTTCCTCCAAACTCCAATCCCTATGCTCCCTAGAAAACTGTAGCCTTTTTTTCTAGTTAGCCTTACTAATTAGCGGTTTTCTTAAGGCTACACAGCTGTTCAATCCATATCCATTGAGTTCCATCCACACTGTGTGTGTGGAAATGCTCTAACTTTCACTGTTAAACACTTCTGAGTGCTACTGTTGTTTTTCTTCCATTAGATTTGGCCAAACGTTTAAGTGATGGCCGATCACGATCATTCAGGATTTTTTCCTTTTCACTAGGCAAAGCAGCCACTGAAGTTCCATTTTTACCAAACAGACATTAAAGTTGTATTAACCTACCCAATACTCACTTGATCAGAAAGTTAATGAGCACATTGCCCTCGATGCTGAGAAAAAAGAGATTGTTAGAGTAAGTTAGAATACTACATTTGACTGCCACTTTTGCCTTGTTTGACGAAGAAGTGACTAGTTTTAAATCAATGAAATATTAATAAATGAAACATGTTTTTTAGATCTACATTAAGCGAATTTGTTAGGCTACTGAAAGCATTTTAATGTCCAATGCCTTTTAAGCACAAGCAGAGAAGACTGAAGTAATTGACTAAAATGTGGAATTCACAGGGGGGGCACTCCATCTTTAATATGTAGATCTTAAAAGTGTCTCATGAGATTACTCTTCTTCTGGGCCCGCTCTGCAGTGAGTACACTCTTTAAACTCTCCATCAGCGCTATGAGGGTCTGTGTTGCACAGACCTCCTTCAGCGTCCCAGCTGTGAGTTTGGCAGGGGGGCTTTCGGGAGACATTAGGAGTCCGTGGGGGGAAAAGATAAATGAGAGCTCTAATGACGTATTTCACAATGGCGTTCATGCACTTTTATCAATTCCTATCTTAATATCTCAAGGTCTGCTTTTAAAGACCTGTAGGTATCACTGCAAGAGACATTTTGGTCTCAGCATTAAAGTTCTGTGGGTGGTAGGAACTGCAGTATTTTAGAGAAAACATAAAAACCACTGGTGAGCACTTTAGTATGTATGCAAGACACGTAGTTTCCTCTCAGAGAAAAAGAATCAGAGTTGTAGCGAGTGTCAGGGAGAATAAGAGGAAAGAAAGGCCACTACCATGTCACGCTGTGGAAAAGATATCAGTAGGTCCAAGAGCAGAGTTTCCCTATGAAGACAAGGTCTGTATGAGTCATCATGTGTATGTGAGCTGTGTGTGCATGTGTGTGTGTCTACGAGTGTGTGCATGTGTGTGTGTTAACCTAAATGACCCCTTACAATGTCTCAGATGCTGCCTTCGAAGTCCCTTGAAGAAGACCTGTATGTGGCTGCAGCCCAGCTTAACATCACCCTACCATTTACAGGAACACACACAAACATTTACACTCAAACACACACACACAGTGTCTGCCTCTCGCTGACGTCACAGGTAGGCTAAAGCACGGTCTGGCCATAAATCACCTCTAGCTGTAGCTTTGTCCTATTAGAGCAAGGAGAAAAACCTAATTATGCTTGATCAAGAAGAACACTCTGCAGAGACAGAGACTGGAGAGAGAGGAGAGGTAATAAAAGGAAGGACATAGTTACACACAGAGATGGGGAGAGAAGAAAACAGAAGCAGAGGGGAGGCAGTAAAAAGAAAGGGACAGCAGGTTAGAAGAGAAGAATGTGATCAGGAGAAGGAGAAAGCCTCTCCCTTTCTGTCCGTGTCGAAGATCTAATGCAGTATTGCAATAAATCACAGCTTACTCTCTCCCACAGGCCCTCCCTCACCCTTTCAGCATGCATCTTTTCTATGGTCTCCATGCGTACGTTAATCTCTTAACCTCTGCCTCTCACAGCCTGCAGCTCAGAGCTTTTAAGTAATTGATTCTCCTGGCGGGAAAAACTTGCACCTCAACCCACAATCCACAGAAAAGCCTTACAGTTCCTTAACCTGTAGTCTGGAGTTTCAGACAAAGTCATATTGAATAAGGTTCTTGTGTGTGATTCTAACACTTCGGACTCACTCAAACCACTCCACACACTGAAGAGAGGTGTTCAAAATCTTACCATAGTGTGGTATGATTGCCCAAGCCATAGCAGATGCATAGATCTCTCCTATCATCCAGAACATACACAACCAGCTGAGGTGCTCCCCTCTTTTCTCCCTGGACAACACCTCTGCAAAGAAGGAGAAAACGATGGGCACGGCGCCTCCTATCCTACAAGAACAAGAGAGGATAGGACAGTTAGCTGATGAGAGGCAGGTTTTTATTTCAATAGTAACAGATATTATTTAGCCTTTTAGCTCTGATAAGTGAATTTTGATCATTTTAATAATAAAAAGTCTTCTGCAGGTTCAGAGCTAAAAGGAGATCTCGTAAGCAAAAATAATGCATAACTAAGCATTTTTTCTTTCAACACAAAAATTCCTCATTTCCCATGATTCAGGGGCCCAGGTTGCATTGGCAGTTTGGACAGCCTTTTCAATTACTCTGAAGGTCTCTGGGGAGAGTGTGCTGCAGCTGCAATTACTGAATTAGCTCTTAAAGGGACAGTTACGCTGCCAAAGGAGGGGATGTAACGAATTACTGCAACACCCTGTTTCTATGTAGCTAGAGAATGCTAGTGTCAATAATGCGATGGGTATTTTTAGAGTCTGTGGTTGTGGCATCGGGCATTGATGTTGTGTTGTCTTAACACTGTGTTGCAGCACTCGTGGAAATCACATTAATGCAATTGAGAAGACAGTTCATGAAAATATGCTGAGTAAACTGACTCTATTTAAAGGGTCATTTTAAAAAAACATGCTTTAAGTAATGATCAAAGTCAGCTACTTTAAAGAGAATTCTTGTCCATCAGCAAATGGTTTAATGAGTAGTTACACAGATCGCACAACTTCACAGGAGCATCATCGATTTAACCTCTGAGGATATATATTTTTCACTCTCGCTGATGATATCCTTTGCCATAGAGGGAGATTCTACGATGCCGTGGTGTCGCCTCCCATTTGGATTGACGTTTCACAAATCATTTCAACTGATGGCTTGTCACGCCTTGTCAGACCTGGAGTGATCTCCACTTTATCAGACTTACCCGAAGCCTGCGACGAGACGGCAGAGGAGGAAAAGGCCGTATCCCTGGACAAAAGATGACAGGAAGGCAAAGAAGCCGTTGGTGGACATACAAATGAGGAGGCACTGTCTGCGGCCCACTTTGTCAGACATACCGCCCCAGAAGAACGCTCCGACCATCATCCCCAAGTAAACAACACTACCTGGAAAGATGAAAGAGAAGAGAGAGGGATCAATTTTTTTTTTGTTTTTTTTGTTTTTTTTGTTTTTTTGTTATGGAGTTTTTTTCACAGGGTCAACTATGAGAGATAATGATAGTTTCAGTCCTTTCATTAGTATTTTAAAGTGAGAGACATCTCCCATGATTTTAATTCCCATTTCATTTCCTTATTTATTTTCTCTGTCAGGTCTGCAGAAAAGATCATTGGAGCCAGCCTGCCCTCCATCCAGGACCAGGAAGCGAGCTGGTTACATCTCTGCAGACCCTTTACACCCTGGACACTTTCTGTTTAAACTCCTCCCCTCTGGCCGGCATTACAGAGCACTGTACGCTAGGACATCCAGACACATGAACAGTTTCTTCCCACAGGCCGTCACACTGATGAACAGTTAAAAAAAAAAAAAAAATCAATCTGTCATCCGGCTGTCTTGCACATTTTTCATTGCACTATTTAATTTAAATGTGCATGCATATATTTTTTCTTTTTCTTTCTTTCTTTTGTACAAAGTTTCTATATTTCTAATATTTCTATACTTCTAATTTGTAGTTACTTAATATCTGTTTTTCTTACATATGTAATATTGAATGTTTATTCTTACTTGTTTTTGTACAAAGAGAGCACAGTTGAAACCAAAGTCAAATTCCTTGTATGCTTCTTGAAGATACTGGCAATAAAGGTGATTCTGATTCAGATTCTGATTCTGATCATAGACTATATAGGCCCCAGCAGGCAGTGAAAGACCTGATATAAAAAACTAAACTGAACTAAAAGTTGCTTTTTTATAGATCAAGCAGCAACAAGCCACTTTTGACTTTAGTATGATCTTCAGGAAACTTTGAGCAGCTCTTCTTTCTGTGCTGAGTCTCCAGGATTGGCTGGCCTGATATATTTCTCAAACTTTTGGCGAATCAATCCAAAATCCTTACTAAAGTATGATCATTTGTATTGTTGGTAGCAGGACTTTCTGTATGCTAAGTGAACATCTTTAGCTGGGTTGCCAAATGTTCCTGCTGATTTCTTTGCCTTGTGCTGTATAACACAGAAAGTCTGCTGCAAGGGTTTCTGTCTCTGAAAAAGCACCAACAAAAAAAATGACAAACAGATGTCAGTGTTGTAATCTTTTAGGGAGTGGGCACAGGTTTGACTCAAACTCTTCTGACTAGGACTTTTGATAAAAGCTGATGATTCTGACATGGACTTGGGACTTGAGCATTTGAGAGGATCCTTTTTTACACATGAAAAGCATCTTGGTCCAATCAGTGAAGCAATTTCAAGCTTGCCCCTCAGTAAGTGCTCTGTGTTGTTCAGTAAAATAGGGGTTATGCTGAATCTTTGACTTATGTTTTATGTTAACTGGTGTGTACCATGCTATTCACATGTGAAAAATTAACTACTATGAAAGAAATGATATGGCTTATTAAACTTAATCGTTGAATTTTAATTTATAGATTATCTTTTTCATACTTGCTATAAACATAGCTCTCTTTTTGTATATTATGACTTTAGAAGTGAAGAATCCTGACTGTGACTCTTTGCTTGATATCCTATTGAAAATCTCTCAGTTTGAAGAGTAAACAAAAATTGTAATGGACTGCAAACAGGCTCTGATCAATGAAGAGACAAATGTGGACAGTAACGTGAGGTGACTTAACAAAAGGCCCTGCAGCTCTCTTTTAATCTCTCTCGTCACAAATGGGATCAATGCTCCAACAAAACAGCATCGATTTCTCTCTCTGATCATCATGATTCTGCTCAGGAGAGAGGAGCCCATTATTACTGCTTTAGTCTGTACTGTATTTGGCACTGTGTGGTTTGAAGTCTACGTGAACCTACAGTCTATCAAAGGTCAAACTCCTGGTGGACTTTTTCTTTCCAGCAAAATACTTTTGAGGTTTTTGTTTTAAACTTAAAAACAGAATATTTCACAAACATTGTTTTAGGTTTTCATGTGGACAAAGAAACATGATGGTCCATTATGAGTGTAAAGTTTACACCGAAGAAGGATTCTGTGGAAGTTGCAGTCACAGAGTGGTATGACTCAGCCTTATAGACACTTTGTTCATCCCATTACGATAATCTTAATAGCACGATGCATTTCCTCTCTGTAATGTCTGCAGTCAGGTCTCTTCTCCTCTGCTGCGAGCTGATATCCGTTTGACTCTTTCGCTCCAGGGGTCAAAACCCAGCTATCTGTCACATTTGGCAGCCATCTAGATACTCGCCCTGGAGGTGCTATAAATTCAATTCTAAATTTATCAGAAGTCTTCAGTCTAGTACACACTTGCTTCATTAAGGAGACGTTGGATACATGGTGCCCAGGCAGACACCCACCGGCCTCCCATTTAATTGTCATGCACCCAAACATCCAGAGGCTTTTTCATTTAGTTTCTGTTCTCAACTTCCTTTCAGAAAAGCTAAAGTACAAGAGAAAGACAAACCTCTTTTTCCTGCTCCTTCAATGTCCTTCACTAAAAAGCAATAAAACATTGACTAATGAGAACATCTCTTGCAGGACCGTCCATTACGTAATGAATTTATTGATGTTCTGTCTGACTTGCTGCACGGTATCTCTGAGCATGACGTCAGCCGTGCCAGCAAAGGGAAGTATACTGTGGTGTAATATAACTCAGGAGTGTAATATAAAAGCAGACATCTCCTAACGTTAGGTCTGTCTCGTAACCAAAAGACTATGAGACAATTCAGGAAGCATTAACCTGTCGTGCCAGAAATTAATCTTATATATTTCTACTGAATACTACTTTCTACTTTATTCAGTCATGAGTCATTCTGGGCTTTCAGTGTGATGTCAGGGCGATACAGTCTCATTCTCTGTTTGGACACCAACCAAGAAGTTACTACACTGCAGCAGAACTGAAGGTTGAAAAACTCTCTACAAGAACAGTCAGTCACTCTGACTCACTGGCAGAGTGATCAGGCAAGTGCACATGGTGTTTACTCTCAAATATTTGGCATCCAGACACAAATTATAGTGAACTATTTAGCCGTTCAAAAAAACAGCAGAGAAAACAAGACAAGGGGGCAAACTCTTGTGGAAACTAGAAAGGGATGTTATGGTACACAGTGAGCCATGTGGCAGAGACATGAACTTGGAATAAAAAGCGACCACATATTTCTAGTTATTTCTTGTGTTGTATTGCGACTTTTTACCTGTGTTCTGGTACTCTTTGTGTGTGATATGATTCTTTTTTTAATTTTCGAGGTATTTTGCCCTGGTCTGTCTAGCCATGCTGTCAGGATCATGGACTGTAGAATGGACAGCGTGGCTCCCCTTTTTACTGTTACATGGTTTTGAAGTCAGAACCCCATCACAATGTGCAGCCAGAGTCTGTGCAGTAGAGACCTTAGAGAACTTGAGTGGAGCTGGGTGACAAAAAAAAGCAAATAATGTGTCTAATTTTCTTTTTTCAAAAATCTAATCTCTTTCCCTCTCTCCCCAAAGTATCTTGTTATTAAACTACTCAAGAATAGCAGCTTTCCATCATTGTAAAATGTAACTTTAAAAGCAGTGTTTAATGTCTAATAACTAATGAAAAAACAACTTTTCAGAAAATAGAGGACTTGAACACATCCAGCCAAATAATATCGTCACAAAACTGCAACATAAGGATGTGAGAAACGTTTCTACAAGTTGCACTGATTTCTAATAAATACGTTAATAAGCTTATGTCATTGATGCTCTATTTTAATAAATGACCACTATAATTCACTTGAACTTAACAGAATACTTCACCAAAAAATATTTTAACATTTTCTGATACAGAATCAGTTAATCAATAGAAGTTTCAATCACAGGAACAGCAACCGCAGTATCCTGGCTAATGAAACCTCGTTCCTGAGAGCTTTCAGTGGGTACTGGCCTGTCACTGATTTAGCAGGGCTATAAATGTTGGTCCTACACCTCAGTCCCGCAGACTAGAAAGACAGATATAATTACTGAACCTCAGCTCAATTCTACCTGACTTAAAAGCAAAATGTAAATGTAAAACTTGTGAGCTGTGACCTGTGTAGTCTTGGTTCTTGACATGTAAAACATTTTCTAAAAGAGAACTCCTTGAATTGGTTCCACCAAAGGAAGAGTAGATTTAATTTGAAAGCGCTGCATTTCAATTTGATGACCTATGAAGTCTTGGAGCCATCAGAAAATGACAACGTGTCAGGTGTCTTGTCAGGCAGGGACAAAGGGTTTTGCCCAATGACACGCTGTTGAGGTGTCAAAACACATCTCCAGGAATGACAAATATTCAGCCAAATCACCGGCACCAGCTCAGACCAGAGACAAATTCAAGAGAGGTAAGCAGTGATAAAACGCCAGACACATAAGCCTCCACTAAGAATGAGCAGATGAAAACAAAACTACGCTTTGTATCTTTTCACGAGGGACAATATTTGTACAGGAGCAAGCAAACAAGACGTGAAAAAAACAATAGAAATAGCAAAAGCTATGAATGGGGGAGAAAAAGTAAAGATGGACATGGGATCAGGGATTTTCAGGTAAGGTGAAAGAAAGAGGTGGGACGGGGAGAAAGGGGAAGGCCCTGGTGCAGTGTTTTCTGTCCTGTCACATCCAGAAGGAGCCCCTTGAGAGCCGTGGGAGCGCTGAGCTGCATCACGACCTCTTCTCTGATTTCATGCCTTGATGCTCTTCGCTCTTAGCATTGCAAACTGTTTCAGCATCGGTCAAAACACCCATCCTCTTTTATTCATAATGACCATACTATCGTTCGAGAGCATCCCTGCTCGGCACAGTGACGCTGTGCTTTCTCCGTTTGTTTGATACCCAATGACACAATCTCCCCTGATCTTATTTCATCTTTTTTGTTGTTGCTACCTCTCCTCCAAACCTTCTTCCTCTAAGGTATACTGGATTTCCTCCTATAGCTTTCCAGTGTCTGAACTTGCATTTTAATCCCCCCTTCCCATTTCTCTTCCCATTTCCTCTCTCCTTACTCCCGTTCATCTCTCTTGTGTGCTTCTCCTTCTCATTTATTTGCCTTAGTTTCCTCTTTGCTCCGCTGTCATCAGCTTCTTTACACTGAGCAGCGTGTAATCACATTTGTACTACATCGTGTCAGTTTGATCGGATTCGTGCCTCCGTCTTCTGCCACCTCCGCAGAAAAAAGGATTGAAGCTTTTTGTCATCTTTAAGTCATATCAGTGGGAGCAGGATTTCAATACAACCTATATGAAAGTAGCCTATTGTCAGGCTTAGAGTGCAGGCATTAAAGTGAGTCACTCAGCATCAGTAATGATACAACCTTCATTACATTAAAGACTGCCCATAATTTGCATGAAATACAGTGAAGCCATGAACTCCTGATAAGAGTGAGCAGTAAGACACGGTTTACTTATGCCGTATATTGCTGCCAGCAGCAGGTTTGGTACATATGACAAACGCACACACACTTCCTCCATTCTCTCTCTCTCCAACACACACACACATACATTCTCCCACACAATGTGGAGCTGCACAACTCAAGTAGCGAATCTCTGCAGTGATGCTGCGATCTTACTGCAGTTTAGCCATGCTCAGCTGCCCCTAGACCACACAGCCCCACATAGCCTGCCAGCTGGCGAAGAAAGAAGGGGGGGTAGGGACAACAGCAACAGAAAAGAGAAAAAAGGGAGATGAAGCTTGAAAAGAGCAAAGAGTGACAATGGGACAGAGAAAAAAGAAAAGCTTCATAAAACAAGGAAGTAAGAATGAGAAGAGCAAAGAGATGAAACAAGAGAAAGAGAGCAGTGTTGATGTCTGAGAGGATGGGATGGATGTTGAATCAAGAGTTAGAAGGGTGGATGGGAGGGACTTTCAGTAGGATAACCGCAGCCTAAGCAAAGAAATAAGTAATAATAGGGTGATGTGTCCCTATTGTCTACTGTGTCTGAGATGATAGCTGAGCCTCTCCCTCACATTGTTGCTGTACCAAACACCACCAATCCGCCTCCTCTCTTCTCCTCTCGTCCACCCACACCTCCTTCCCCATTACTCCTCTCTAACTTCAAAGCTGTCCCTCCTCCTCTCACATCCCCTGTTTATCATCTCAAAGCATTTGTTTTCCACCACTTCTTTCTTCCCACACAATCCACTCTTATTTAGAGGATTTACAGTATTTCAGCCCCCCTTTCCCATCACTCAGACCTTCATTCATTACTGGTAGGACCAAAGTGATTGCTGTAATCTAATCAGAATTTTAGTCATCTATTTAGGCCTCTGTGTTTTTGCATTATCCCATTCCACCCGGCTCAGTCTGCAGCTTGCCTCTATGAGTGCTATGTTCTTCACAATACTACTACAGTGTGAAACAAGTGAATTGAAATTTGCATTGAACAAATATGAAATATAATGAGTTCAAATTTTAAGAAGAGCCAAGATATCTGTTTGGGGTTTTCTAACATGAAGCCATAACCCGTCAATATGAGTCGTGTGTGCCCTCGAAACAAGAGCACGTTTGCCTCAGTGACTCTACCAACTTTGGAGTGTTAGCTTTACAACCAAGACTGTGAATTAATCTCAGCCACTAGACATCTTAATGTAAGGCTGCCACAAAACAGACGTGGAAAAAAAGGTACATTAGAGACATAGATTACAGTTTTTCTCAGTCGCTTTGATGTATTTCTCATTTGCACAACAGTTAGTGCATTTCTCAAAATAATTTGTAGACACTGCAAAACCTAGTTTAAAACCTACAAAAGTGTGTCCCTTGCTAAGAAAGGGTAACTCATTCATCAAAAGCAAGTAGTCATGTAAATGAAAGGGTCAGTGTCATCAAGATGAAAAATTCTGGCACCATCATTCATGAATAAGATCATCAAATCATTTTCTCATGTTTTCATTGCGACCGTTTACTCTGTAAGTGTTCTCAAATGCAAAAAATGGTCAGGACTTACTGACACTACCTGAAAAGGCTCAAGATAAAACTATACACTACTTTTATAGCTGTTTGAAAAGTAAAGTAAAGTTACATATTCTTGCATTTAGTGAAGTAACTGAGTACAAGACGCAAGGAATTGATACAGATCAATATTCCCAAAGATAGTATCATCCTTTGTAATAACTTATTGTATCCCTCTCAATTAATTGCTCATTTTAGGAGACATTATCAAGGAAACACTATGAAGAAATTTATAAAATTCACTCCAAAGGCTTTGACAACTAGTTCATTATTTTTGTATTTAATGACTCCAGAAATTAAACAAGGCTATTTGTTTAGTCAGGAGTGACTATTAAGCATTCATAAGTAAAGTTCATTTTGACTGATATGACATACATCAATAATAATGTTGAGAACCAGTAGACAGTTGTATGGAGGCAGTTGATGCATGTCCAAAAGCATTTTTACTTTGTTGGAGAAACCGCTATTATGATGTGCAAAACTGGCCAAATGTTATGGAGGTTGAACTAAAAGTTTTGAGAATTTCAAATCTACTCAGAGAAATGCACCAAAGCATCTTATTCTTGCTTTGATTAATGATTCCATGTTAGTTGAGTTAAATGAGTGGCGCAAAGTAAGCATGTTTTTACTCCTTCCTTGACAAGGCATAGATTTACTCCAAGTGTTGAATAAATGCAACAAACCTTGAGTTTAAGTCACGTGGAATGAAGAAGTGGACTGTCAGCATGAACTGCACAATGACAGGAATAAGAATTTGTCATGTTATGGCAATAGTTTTGTTTATTCTTTATACAAAAAATTAACTGGACATTTTTGACATTTTGCAATACATCCCACCTGCTGGTGTTATTTTATCCAAATGCGTCCAGAAACATTTTGGGTTAAAATCATGATAATTCGCGAAAAAATCCAGCTCCCTCATAGCTCCTCCCTTAAAATATACTCCCACATTCCCGCAAGAACACCACCATCCCTTTTGGTAAAAAAAAAAAAAAAAAAAAAAAAAAAAAAAAAAGTTATTTAAAACACTTGAAATTCAAGATTTCTTCAATCACATACATCTTCATCATACAGCAGCCCCCTTAGAAACAATAGAGGATTACCATGCCACCATCAATTCTGTCCATTTTGTTTGCTGTAATTAAGTGTAATTACTCTGGAAAACTCCAAATGGATACCAACAAGGTCACAGTAATCATGTTGGCTTTGCTCAGACACATACACACGCACACATACATGTACACACACACTACCATACACACCAATCATGTTCCTGTCAACAGGGAGGAGCCTCAGGGCAATCAGCAGAAGAAAAGAGAGGAGTATGGGGGGAGGATGGGAGAAGAAAAGAGAGGAACATAGAAAATGGAGGGTGAGAGGGAGGGACAGGGGGTGAGGGATGGAGTCACGACCAAGAAGAAGCAGAGCGTGGCGCATGAATGCCTGCAGGACTTTGTTTGACTATAGAGGAAGAAAAGAGTTTACATGGATACTTTGAAGGAGACAGATCAGTGAAGGTGCATCATACACAACATCTTGTAAGAATTTGACGGTGATTCCTCAATACAGATGTATATTTGCACCATTTTTATTCAAGTATGTCAAATTAATTTTGGATTTCTGGTATTTATACTCACATACTGAAAAAAACCCACACATGCAGTATAACAGCATTTTTCTCAAGAGTTATCTCAAAAGATGAGCTAACCTATATCAAAAGTATGGTGAGTAAAAGTATGATTGTAACACAAAACAAGGTATCAGAACTTCCTGATGCCTTTCTGTATCACTTCTGCATCAGATGTTGCAGAGCAGTTGATGCATTGTCATGTCTCACAGTGGCACTTAGTATCTAAAATCTGTGTGCTAGAATTAATGTCCTCGCCTCTCTGGTACTGACACAGTGAGTCAGCCCTTGCGCACAACTCTGAGGTGATGGATTATACACCTGCAGCGACTGGGACTGCTGGGACTTCTTCTCAACACAAAGCACACTCAGGGAATAGTAGTTTCCCTCCTAATCCAGACACAGAGACCGGTGGACCAAAACACCTCATTTATGTGAAACAGGACGAGGATACAGTGCAGTCTTTTAAATGTGAAGACGTGCAAAACTAGAAAAAACTAGAGCAGGCATCAGTAACAACACACATATATGACAGCGGTGAAATCAGACACAGCATATAAGACAGTGATTGCAGAGGAAGCAGCAGGAGTTGGCAGGCTAAAACAGTTTAAACAAAACACCCTTTTCTATTTGCAAGTCTGACACATAGATGTGATCACCTGAGCTGTCAGCTGACTGGGGCTGGTGTAAAAAGCAGCTGATGCTTTACTTTGTGGCCTGCTTGATCTAAAGCTAAGCTCAATTTATCTTGTGAACTCAAAAGAACAATCTTTCGCACACAATAGGAATAAATTGTTATTTTGTGCATACAAGATAAAATAATGTTTCCTTAAAAGACACCAGGGGCTCTGAAGGCTTCAAATAAGGAAGCCTGTATGTTTGTTTGCAGAAGTGTGTTTCTACATTTCTGTTCTGATCAACTCCTGCAGACAGCGTTCTGTGATTCAGGTGATAATCTGTGGCCTCTTTGATATCACAGAGAACGTTTACTTTCAAGGGTAAAAAGTTACAGAGAAATGCGCTGCTTCAGTCTTACAACAAAGTGGTAGAAATAGACAAATACTGATGGTCAAGGAGGCCGATAACTGATATTCGGAGCTGATGATCATTTGCAGTAATAGTAGAAATACTGGTGTCAACATTTTGAATCATGCAAACTCCAACACTCAACTTTGTTGAAATACTTTTAAGCATATGTTTATTAAAGGGACAGTGCGGAATTTCTAGGCAATCTTGAGTTTGGGTTATATGCCTAATTGTGATCTACAACTTGAAATGAGATTATCAACCTTCATATGGGTTATCTCGAAACGCTATTTCTAGGCTTCCTGACTGGGTTGGGCAGGGCCAAATTGATTTACAGCACGCCAAAGTCTCTATGATAACACGACACCAACTGACAAAGATTAGCAATGAAAAGAGAGATCTGTGTTTTTCTTCATATCTTCTTTTTATTCTGCCCTCCCTCTCTATCTGACAAACTGAGCACCTCTGGGTGGGACAATGCTGAAGACAGAGAGAAGTGACTGCAGACAGAGAGGAGCAGCTGCATCAGAGCCAAAATAACCAAGTTTTAAATTGATCTCTTATAGGCCGATCTAATAGGCAAAATGCCAATATCAGCCCTGATTACTGGCCTGGGCTGGTTATTGGTCTATCCCTACGAAGTGGTTAATTCTATGATGAAAGGCAAATGGGTCAAGATGAACTGTTGTTGAGACTCCACATGTTCAGATCATGAGAATGTTTGGATTTTGCTTTGTTTGTTTGTTTTTTAGGCAATGCCAATACAGTGGGATCAGTGTGACAGCAATGTACCCCTTTATTATTTAAGTTTTTTAATTTTAATGCTCACTCATACCTTTAGCTACCAATATTTCATCGCAATACTACCACGATTGCTCACTCACCAACATCATATCATACAGAGTGACTTACCTAGCCATCCTGAGCTTGAGTTAGGCACACACATGTCCGTCTCTGCGCTAGGTAGCACAAAGCCCACAACGAAAACCTCGACCCCATCTGACATGAGGGCCAACCCCAGCACCAGGAAGAGCTGCCACTGGAACCTCCCGTGTCCACACTCTTGGATGATCAGCTCATATTGTTGGGCCAGTTCCTCCTCATCAGCCTGTCTCTCCTCCTCTAACACTTTACGGTCCCTTGTGGCATCCGACACAGGCTGCCCCAGCGCTACCTGACCCTCCTTATGCTTCCTGTCTCCTGCAGAGGGGATTCCTTGGTACTCCCCCTCGTAGATCTCATCCTCATCATCATGGCCCTCTGTGGCATCACTGGAGCCCTCCTCGTTGTCATGGTAGCGCTCTCCATCCTGCCTTGGCGGGTTCCTGTAGAAATCCTCGTCTTCGTCCTCCTCATCTTGGAATCGGCTGTAGTTACGGTGGGATGAGTACTCATCTGTGGCACGGTCCACCACTTTGTTGACTTTCTTTGTGGCATGCCGCTTGGCCTCTTTCACCATGTCCTTGGCCCCCTTGGCCAGGGAAGTCCTGTTATTGTAAGTGTCCTCCATTTTGGCTCCAACAGTAGGTCTTCACAGGAGTTCAGAGGAGACTTTGCAGTAGAAGAAAAGAAAAGAGGGCCAGGAAGGGTGAGTGTATGCTGAAGGGGGAATTGCAGGTGGTGAGATCAGTAGGTCAGGGGATACAGCTGGGAAGAAAACTCTTGAGTCCGCATTCACCACAGGAGATAACTCAGGATGGCTGCAGCAATCAGCAGCCTGGCTGAGAGAGATAGGGGGAAGGGGGGAAGCACCAGCAAAAATAAAAGAGGTAAAGTACAAACAGAATGGGAAGGAAAGGGAGCAGGGAAAGTAAACAGGGAGAAACATTAAAAAAGAGAGAGAGAGAGGTAATCATTAGATTGTGCCTGTAAATCATGTCATCTCTGCTTCATCAGTAACACCTTAGACTTACAAAAAAACACCTAAATGACTACACAAACCCTCTTTAATCATCCATACCCCTTTTACAGGATTTTTCGTCCAATGTATTGATATAAAAAAGAACAACACTTGATATCCAGGAGTGCCTGTCCTTATCTCCTTTTTTTCTGACTTGAACTAAGTTTAGAGAGATTTTGAACAGAGGTGCCAAATCTGCTGACTCAAGATCATCTCTGAGTAACAGAAGCTAATAAACAAGCCCTGCCTGGAAATCAATTTGCCCCCAATAAAGAGCTGGTTTATTGTAATGGAAGTGACGACCCAACCGGAACGGCACTGTCACATTTGATTCGTGCAAAGCAAGGAGAGAGGGGAAAATGGTAGATGGGTACGTAAATGCATGCTGAGAAATAGGCCTTTGGTAGAAAAGCATCATTCTAAAATCTCCCTAATTTTCTGCTGTCCTTGATAATAAAATAGATCACAGATATTTACAAAAAGCATATGAAAGACCCACTGAAGGACTCCTTCCTTCCACAAACCATGTCATGCACATATAAGAGTGCACACTCACAGCACAGTAGGGGAAGCTCTTTCCCCCTCTGTGCCAATACGAGGGAGACCCCAACCTGCCACAGCAAGTGATGTCACATGATGTCATGCAAGCACTCAAACTGTGACCCACAACCACCTCACATTACTACCACACAGTCATTCTGGCTTGTATTACCCATTAATTTTTCTTACGCAAAAATATTTTGTAGATAAACCCAAAATGAATGAAGGAAGAAAAAAATCAGAGTGTTCATTTTAAAACTCTTTAGGAGAATACAGGACATGGTCAAAGATGTGTGAGTGTGTGTGTGTGTGTGTGTGTGTGTGTGTGTGTGTGTGTGTGTGTGGTCAGAACTGTGCGGTTCCTGTGTGCCAAGGAGCTGCTCACCACAGCCCTCTAATGAACACTGAAGCCTTGTCAGGAGGACACAAATCACTGGGCCAGCTCCAGCTCCCATAATGCAATTTTACTGGGCAAAATGACACTGCTGATTCAAGGTGACTCTACTAATCCCTTTTGGCTCATTGTATGACTTCAATGCCTATGAGCACACTCCGTCATACATGGGACAGTAATTTTTTAATGGCTCCACTGACACCGGTGATGCCTTAGACACTATTCACTAAAGAGAACCTATAAAGACAGATTCTTCAGCTGTTCATTTTCTTCATCTACAAAACAACTATTCACTTTGAGATACTTTTCTATATCTCATTATTATTCACTATATAGGAGTTCTCTCTCCTCATGTGTAGATCCATTTCAATTTACTGCATCCTACAGTAAAGCAATTATTGAGGATTTCCCAGATGCAAACAGAGAAATGAACGGCACAGAGACAGAATCAACCTGCAGCCTCTCGCTGGTTTTATTGAAGATTCAGCTCTGAACACCTCTCAATAGACGGACCCCTGACAGACTTCTACTCCATTGTTATCGAGGTATTCATTTTCTGCTTCCCTTGAAAAAGGACTATGACCAAACTCCTTTTTGCACAATCCTTGCCTCAACAACTGCATCCTTTTAAAAACATTTATAACACTGAAATCTGGATGTTCAGCCAAAAACCTTCCATCTTATCCTGTTTGGGTCTGGGGACAAGAACTGCCGATCCATCCCAAACGTCATTTTAGCAGAGCTGGCCAACTTATCTAATCTCTGAGAACCTAAACTGTCTTGAACCTCCTCAAATGTCATTCCAGGACAAACTGACCAAGCATCTCGTTCTTGCCAAATAATCACTCAGCTTCTGACTGCTGTTCCAGCTCGAGCTGATTTGAATACTTCAATAAACTGACAGCCAACAGAAGCGTTTCAGAGCTCACTGCCGTGTCACTGAAGTGATTCTATTTATTTTTCAGCTCATGTTGGCTATCACACATCATTTTTACTCCAAACAACCAGCCAATGGGGTGTAGTGTGGTGGAGCTTGTCCGTCAGGGAATCATTGGAGTGTGTGGTGAGGCCTCCTGTCAGTGGTGATGAAGCTCAGAGGACAGCCATGCACACAGTTGACCCACCTCACCTGACCGCAGCTGATGAGACCCTGACAACACCGACAGCCTGTGCAACAAGAGCAATCACAATCACACTGGGAAGGCACCAACACTCCCAAACAAACTCAAGTCTGTTTTACCTCCAACTATCCCCAACCCATTCAATTTCCAGGCAGCTTTTTATTCTGCCTCTATTCCTATACTATACTTGCCTCCAGGTATTTACTCTAAACTTATGCTTCTTAACATTATTCATTTATTATGACCAACCAGCACAATTTTCTCCCCAAAGCAAAGCCAAAACTTCAGTTTTCCTACCTACTGGCTGAAATATAGATCATGAAGCCATCCCCACCCCCCACCCCCATTATAATAAATGGTACATTGGTCAAACTAGAATCCAAAACATTTTAGTAGTGTAAGTTGGAGCTAAAAAACAATACTTCAAATGTACCATAAAGGCAATAAAAAAATGACACAGCGACATGCAACTTCCAAATTTTGAATTTATGGGCAGCCAACTGCAGGTAAAGGTGAAGCCAAGGATAAGATATGACTTATAACTTCTCGTCTTCCAATCAGCCACTATGACATTTTTGTGTGTTGTGTCTATGTGGCAATCCCTCTACACAATTGACCATGCTCTGCTAAGACATCAGAGTAGACTGAGGAAGATGGGGGGGTTCATTACACACTTAACTCTCCAACAAATCACCACTATGTTATGGGGGAAAGACGGACACGTTTTCCTAAAAGAGGGTCAATGATATGACATAAGAAAATTGTCCCAACACACTGTCCAAAGGTAGAACTGTTCTCTTGAATTAGAATATGGGAGTATGTATCTATGGTTTCAGTGACCCCTGTGAGGATGCTGAAAATAGGTGCTGCCACTACACCCTGTCCACATGATGAATAGTGGCCCTGCTTTCGTTTAACCTCTGTAGAATACTAAAAAACACCAAGTTAAGTATCACTTGGCCCTAAATTTCCTTGTGCTTGAACACAACTAAATTTGAAATGATGAGCCATGCACATGAGCTGAGGCAAAATATTTACTGCTATTATGCAGCTGATAAAAGCAAGAAAAAAACAATAAAAAGATTGCACTGGTACCCCTTTAGTGCAGACCAAATCATAGTCATGAGTTTCAAAGACTTCCATCTCATCAACACGATAGTTTCCTTTAAACCTGTTAAAAATCGTTTTAAAAAATGTATTAAAACCCCTTGAGGAGTAACATGTTATTACAAGAAGCTGTTGTGTTTTGACCCTTTTCAAAATGACTGCTTTCATAAAGTCATCAGCACACTTTTGTCAGGAAAATCATTGCTCATTTTCAGGAAGTTAAAAACATCCAAGTCCTGATAAATTTGAATTTTCTGTCTATTTTTTTGACAGTTTGGGCTTAAAGGGATTAAAATGTCTGAGAGATTGGTGCAAATGTAGGTGCTCATTAATTGATCAGTATGGGCAAAGGAGTTATATTTATGTTTGCTCGACCAATAAAGGCTAGAGACAAATTCTTCTTTATTTTCCATGAGGGCTTGGGGGACGATCAATAGATCCTTTTTTAGCTGAGTGCTGTTCAGTAGTCTAGACACCAACTTGTCCAGGAGATAAAAAAAAAAGACAAATGCTGCAAAACAACAAGGGCACGTGTGTTTCCTGTTTTCTGTTTGGGTTTTTTTTTCCAGGTTTTCTTGAAATTTTATAAAGAGCACAAGTTTGTCATCAGAATGTTTTCTAATTTCTAGTTCTTTGGGTTTTTGCTTTTGCTGTTTTTATCCTCAATGATGCACTGAACCAGTGTAGCTATTCCTAGCTCTTTAGGCCCCACAAATGCTTTTCATCTCAGTCAGGTTTGGTTTGCCAGCGTCCTGCCCTTTCAAAGATGCACGGCGGCCTGATGGCTGGTTTTCTCTATTAGCATCAGAATGAGCAGGTCCAATCTCTAAGTGGGCAGAGCTGCATGTAATCCCATCAAAATGGAGAACCCATGACCTCATCTGGGAGGCAGAGGCAAAAGTAGCTCGGGACGTCTTCCGTTAGGAGATTTCATCAAACACTGATACCATTACTGACTGAGCAGGGGAGCAGGGAGAGGACACGAGAGAGTGGGGGTGGTGGATGCACGAGAAGTATCATTTCAGAATAATAAATGGAGACAAATAAGCATCAAGGGAAGGGTAGAAAATGGACATTTCATCTACTAGTTCTGTATAAGAAAAGAAGGATGTGTTGAAACATATTTGAAAGCCACTGGGCTTCCTCTGTCACCTTCATTCAACAGTTCAAGCCTCATCATCAAAGATAAAACTTCAAAAGCAGAACAGATTGCAAGCCATGCCTATATTACATCACACAGATTCATGAAGCAGCTGCAGTCAGTCGGCGCCTGCCTTTCCTTCCCCCTGTTAATATTAGAATTGACTCTAAAAATTGCCGGGCTGATTATAGTTACAAAAACTGATTCTCCAGTGTATTTGGATATCTCAAATTTGACTTACTTGATGAAAATCTTATAAAGCAAGCAGACTGCTTGTCCAAAGCTCTTCATAAATTAAGGGCAAGAATGTCACAGTGGCATAAACTGAAAGATAAATACTTAGTCATTACACAATACAAAAAGTTAAACCAAACTCAGAGGACCATATTATGTGAAGTTGATTTTGCTTTTGTTGCATCAGACTAATGTCTGTTTGATCTTCTGATCAAACATATAGTCTCTCCACCTTGCTAAATTTGCTGCTGACAAATCCAGTGAGGGCTACGTTAGAAACATTTTGTCCCTTTACCACTTTCTGGTGCAGGGCTTCCACTTTATGTTGAAACAGTGCAAGTGCAATGTCAAAGAAAGGGACACTTGGTTTGCACTTTTTACAGACACTGCAAAATATGAATAATGTAAAATATGTGAATTGAATCTTATTGTGAAGCTTCCAACGTAGCTTCCTTGCACTGCACTTTGTACTTTGAGTTCTTTTTAAAGAGAAAGGCTTGGATAGTATATCTTTTTCTTTTTTAAAAGAGCCTTTGAGTTTTCATTCATATGAGAAAGAATAAGAAAATTACAGGTTTGTGGAAGCTGAACATGGAGGTGGATTTGAATACAGATGATAGACATTCAGAATTACATCCCTTCCATCCATTACATCCTTTTCATCCTATCAGAAAAAAACTTTATCAAGTTGACCTCCATAAGAAAAGCGCTAAACAAGTGAAATCAGCAATCTGCATCCCTCTCCACCATCCAACACTTTTTTTCATTGCTGGACACATTCAGTGTAAACCTGCAGCACCACTACAGCAGCCTTCAGACTGCAAACAAAGCACTTTGCCACAGATTTCCAGTTCACCGGCTGTGTGCCTGTCAATCGCTCACTGCCTCTCGAGGTGCAGTTCACGGATGAGTCAGTTGCCTGCTCCAGCATCCTCTACTCTTTTTGGCGGCAGTGCAGAGTGCTTTAACTGCCCCGGGGCAGGTGGCTGAATTGCACTACAGAGTGCACAGTTCGCAACCCACAACCCCAAACTCTGCTCTAAACTACGCTCCAGTTTGTGATCATTACAAACCAAACCACAATAAAGGATTTCAATAGCAGGTCTAGTATGCAAATCCATTCATAGGTCTTATGATTACAACTTTAATCAGATTTATTGAAACCTATTGGTGGCCTACTCATAGAGGAATTAGTGCCATTATTCAACACTTTGTTGATTAAATTCCACAATTAAAAGTAAAAACTGGTAACTCAAAATCTCAGTGTACCCTTTTTTCTTAATGCTATATTTTTGTGGCTTTTATTTAGGTTAATGATAACAATTTCTACTTTTGCATGAGCCCTATCGACTAATGGGGATGGAGGAAACATGCCATGAAATGTCCCTAACTTTAACAAATGATGTGCATATGTTTGAATTAATAATGAGATAACACAACTTTGATATAGCCTAAGAGGATGTTAAAATAATTGAATTTCTTAGTCCCATTAAAGCTCATCATTAAACTGTTGGTTGAAAAGACGTGATCTTTCTTCAACTAGGAAGTATCACACAGGGCATGTTTTTAGGAAAAAGTAGTCATCACTTACCTTCATTTATGGCAAGAAGAGTGGGATGAGCTGATAGTTACCCATTGCATCCGACTGCGCTTTGGCTTTACGGGTAAAACAAATCTTGAGAGCTTTTTACCCTAAAACAAGATCAGAGGTAATTGCAAGCGCACGACAGTGAGTTTTTTTTTTTTTTTTCCTGATGCAGTCAGTCCTCCCTCGCTGCAGCAGCACTTCAGGGGAGGGAGAGAGAGAGGGAGAGAGCTGGTGGAGTAGAGAGAGAGAGAGAGAGCTGGTGGAGTAGAGAGGGAGAAGGGGGTAGTGTGATCAATAATCGTACTTCATTGAGTGATGCGGGTAATTCCGCCTGATGGAACCATCTAGTTAGGTGACCGAATGACGCGAAACAACGCAAAGCATGAATGCTGAGCAGACAAGGGAGGACTAAATTTTTAGTGTGCTACAGTGTGAATGTGGACAATTAACGTAACTTTAGTACAGGAGAATAGTTTCTACTAAACAAAGTAACCTCAGCTACTGAAACAGGACGATAAATGTGCTGCTTAGTCAAAACCGCTGCTTCTTCAGAAAGTTTTCATCATCATGCAGGGTTGATGTGGATCTAGTTCCTTCAAGCTGCGCAGTGATTTTTTTTTTTTTGTCCTGTTTGATACTCATTCACTGCCGTACGTGCTCACTGAAAAGTTGTGGTGTCTGTCTGAGACCTCACCTTGATGCAGAGTACTCTGAAGCAGCACAGTGCATTTTAACGACGGTCTCTGCTCAGCTCTCCAACACCTGCGAGTTCCAGCGCGAGCGTGTCAGCTTTGTATCATGGTGCATTCAGGGACGGCGTCGTCCGTGTGTTGCATTCGCCAAATTGTTTGACTGAATAATCACGCTTTTGCTGTTCTAGTCACGGTTACAGTCGGGAAAATTTATATCTTATAGTATCTTATAATATCTTAACTTTTTTTTGTCACATGCTGTTGCATCACTATACCAAAGGACAAGAAAAAACGTGGTTAACGTGGTTTAAAATGAAGCGTTGACTATAGAGTCTAAGTTATACAAGAGTGAAGAGTGAATGGGTTATTATGTAAAACACAAGTGTCTCAATCACAAGTTCAACAATGACAATAAAATCTAACTTCAGGGATGGCAAACTGCAACTTGCGTCTCCCTTCCCTGACATTATCTACATCATCTCCAACCCCCCCCCCCCTTTTTTTTTTTCTTTTTTTAGTTATTATTCATTTTGATTGTTTTTATCTTTTTTTGTTTGTTTTTGTAACACTGATCCCTAGTATATTTACCCCAGGCAGCTTCCAAGAACTCACCAGTAACTGGAAAAAAAAGAGTGATATCAAACAAAAGAAGTAAAGGATCACGAAAAAAACAAAGAAAAACAAAATTCACGTGAAAGAACAAAAAGTGTGAGTTTAAGTTTAAAATCTACAGCAAGGGTACTATAAAAGTATTTTCCACCTTCTCATCTAATATTGTTTCCCATGGTATCTTGTCCTACAGAATTGCAATGGTTCTGTATCACATTGTATTGGAACATATCCCAAGATATATAGCATCTGGTGCAGAACTTTGATACACAGCATAATACAGAGCTTTTCTCTAGCATAAAGTGTATCATGTGTCAAATTATATTATATCCCATCATATTGTATATCATGATCCATCATATCACTCTGAATCGTATAGTATGACGTCCTGCCTCAAATTATGTTGAATTTTGTTGTAATGTGCTGTAATATTTGGGTCTTATTGACTCTTAAAGTGTTGTGTTGTACAATGTAGTATCATTTTAGAACTTCTTTTACGAAATGGTAGCTTATTGTATCTTATAACAACACATTGTATTTCAACATGTCATATTGCATGATATCACTCGGGTCTACTCATTTTTTACTCTGCAGAGCTATAAAGATGCATGGCTGCACCCTCAGGGCTCATCTAACATCGTTCGATTTTCAGGAACAGTTTAATTTGACAACATAGAGTTGCCGGTATAGTAAGTGAAGACCTTGGTTTCTAGTTATAGTCTCAGCATGGTGAACCACTTTCACTCTTTTTATGCCCACCAAAAATGACCACAGAGGGAGTAATGCTATTGATGAGCACCACACAAAGATTACACAATGCTGTTACAATAATTGCATAACCTAGCAGGCTCTCAGAGATAAGTAGGCTCTTTAGATGAAGTGTGAGACAGTGACTGCCTGTGTGCCTGCGATGTCAGATCCAAACGCCTCTGAAACCTGCAAGAGGTTCCCAGAGAAAGAGAGTGAGGGGGAAAAGGATAACAAACTGATGCAAGCACAGGGACATTCAGCCTATTAGTATCTACATCATTACAGCCAAACTGTACCAGCTCTATGAGAAAGACTTGCTCCACTGCAAAAGTGAGCTCCAGGAAGCTCTTTGATAGCTTACATATGAGCCATCTGATTCCTCATTTTTGGTTTTATCAACTAAATCATGTTGGAATGCTTCAGCAGGAGAAGTAATAAATAATGTAGCCTTCATTTTCTTACTGTGTTTAATCACAATACATGAATCTGACTCTGTGCATCCTAACACACACACATGCACACACACATGCACACACACATGCACACACACAAACATACATATAAACAAAAAGAGAGGATTCTATTCAAGCCACTGAATTTGATGATTCACAGAAGCAGTGACCTAAGGCTTGGGACATTCACTGCTTTTGATTTGGAGTTGGGAGACTAACCCCCCTCAAGCCATAAGACTCCATTTACTACTGCTGTAGAGCTGAGGAGCACTTAGCTTAATGTACGGGACAGTAGAATGACCCCCGCACACAAACACACGCACACACACACATTGCATGCCAACGCTCTCCATTTTGCCATACAACTGTTATTCATTACACACATGCACGCAATCACTGAAGGTGCTCATGAATGCAAGTCTTTTATATCATAGAGAAGATAAAATCAATATCATATTTCTATTTCCTGGAGCGTCCAGGTTAGACAATGACATGTATAAGGAATAACTTTCAAATAGATTAATTTCTGTACCTCATTCAGTGGATGTTGCCTACAATCCCAGTTCTGCTGCCAAACCAATCCACCTTCCCATCCATCCACTTTATATTACCTTCATAGTACTTATGAACTATATGGCTTGTAATAAATAGGCTACCATTTGTGCACATTGTAGTAGAAAATACAATTTACGGACTGCATTTTGCTTGTACAAGAGATTTGAAAAGATTTCATTCACAGTGTTTTCTTTAAGTGTGCAGTGTAAGACTTATGTATTTTTAACTTAGCAGGGGTTCATGGCAATACAAAAAATGTCAACTATTAGGTTCTATTCCACCATACTGTTATGACCCCAGTATGGAGGAACAAATGACACACAACATGCGATGCACTCTCCACTCCAAAGAAAGGCCAGTAAACACAGTATCACAAATAAACCAGAAGTTTATTTATCCTGAACAATAACAGTGCAAATAGGGGACAACAAAACAAAAAGCTGCTTATACATATGAAGTTTTAAATAACCTCATTAACGAGCTTCTGCCAGGTGCATAAAAGGGGTGAGGTTACCAGTTCCACCAGTTCCACCAATCCCAGCGCAGCAATTACCCCCAGAGGATCCAATCACTTCTCTCAACCTGCAGCAGTCACACATTAACGGGGGGGGGACGACGACACACGACAAGCAGATGAATGCATACTGCACACAATGACCAAGGGTCACAACACCTCCCTGCACAAAATAATCAAATATTTCCTCCTAAAAATGTTTTATTCTAACACCTCCAAAGAGCATCAGCTATGATACACACTCTGTTAGATTTGTCTTGCATTACTTTTTGCAGATACGAGTGATTGGATTATTTGAAACTGAATTGGTTGCAACTATGTGTAATTTTTTTTTTTACAATTAGCTTATCAAAATCTGTATTTGTCTTACAGACTACCAATGTAAAATGAAATCTGTACATGCAGTGCCAGCTTCCTCTAAGAAATGGCTCGAGAGGTGGAGGTGGACTGGAATGACTGTCTGCTGCTTATCATCATCCAAATTATAAGAAAAGGATGTAGACACTGATGGAAATTATTTTTGCTTTGAGGAGATAGAAGCACACGCTAACTGATTTAGTCCTGATCTTCCCTTACAGACTCTCCTGCTCATCTGAGATATACTGTTGACATTGTGTGTACAAGAGTCAGCAATTATCTTTCCATAGGGATGTGTAATGACAGTAATGATTTCTGTCTGAAAAAAAAAAATTCATGGTGTATGTACAAGTGCTAGCAAATTTGGTGTCTGAGCATTCTTAAAGCAAAACAAGAAAAGGCTGGTGTCATAGATACGAAGATGTGATGGATTAGAGAGGCCCAAGGGGGAAGTCCAGCTCCATCAAAATGTAATGAAAACTAATCTGAAAACAGCAGGCAGCTGTGAATAACTGGAGGATGAGGTCTGGCAACATTACATTCACAGAGAGGTCATCATCGTCTGGCATGGGAGAAAAATGGGTTGATAACATTACGATTGATGATCCGTGTAATCAACAACAGATGTCCTCAATACCGACAGACATTTATGCAGACTGAATTTTAGCTAGTTCCCGTCTTTGTTAAGGTGTGGATCACACATTAGACCAAAGTGTGAACATTACGTTCTTTTTCTTTAATTTTGTTTGTTATCGTACCCTGAACTTCATAATACTCTTTAGATAATGTCTGAAAAAAAAAAAAATTAAATCTGTCACAAAGTCAGCTTGTATAACTGCAGAATATTATTTCCTAATTTCTGCTCTCTCTACCATTGCAAGGTCCTGAATAGTCTAACATACCTGAGTTAAAATACCAGAGGGAAGAAAGTCAAATGGATTGTGATTATTGTCCTGGAACAGATTGAACAGGCTATGAGAAGAGAATGTGAGCTGAATCCCATCACGACATAGGCTCAGGTGCATTTCTTTTGCTGAAAGGAAGGTGAAATTTACAAAAGGGGGATTTGAGGAAGTATTGTTTGCTTTAATCCAACAACTAGAAACATATAGATTATGCCCTTTGAATGCAACCAAAGGAAAACATTTGCAGGGTGGGAACAGATTTAGGGGTCTACCTCCATTTGCTCTATTTCCTGTCTGCATGTTAAACTTATTTCTAAGCTATTGTTTATTACTTTGATGGCACAATGTCTTGGTCAAAGGTCTGGTATTATATCCCTCCTTATAATCTATATTTATTCTGGAAATAATGAATATTTCACAATTTGAGATACAGACATTTTATTTAAGAAAGTATTGATTAATGTAATAAAGTAAAGTATGTAAAGTAACGATTATTAAAACTCACAACACACTACCCAAGAAAAGAGTCAATAGTTGTAGTATATGCATAAAATGAATAGGCATTCTACAAAACAAAGAAGAACTGTTGCCAACCAATCCTTGTTTCAATAGTTAAATGAAAGTAGAGATGCAGTTAAACATTGCCTTAGAAAAAAAAAAATCAGAGAAACTGACAAGCCAAGCTGAGGTGACAAAAATCAGCCTAACGGAGAAATTGAGATGAACACATCGCCAAAACCTTCCAAAGCATGTGAATCATCTGCTCTGAAATGAAGTAACTAATCTCTGAGGGCTATGGCTTCCTGTCATTCAACAGGGAACCTCCATTCCCCACAGAGCAGCGAGGATTATCCTCTGTGCCTCATGGTTCTGGTTCAAATTCATATGCCTGCATCAACTGTCAAGACATCTAAAAGTAAAAATTTCTTTCTCTCTCAGTGTGTGTGTGTGTGTGTGTGTGGGGGGGGGGGGGGGGGGGGGGGGGTGTTGATGTGTTTACTTGTGCATGTGCATGTTAATACAGGGCCTCCAGAATAGTAATTATCTTTTTATCCAAAATTTGTACACAATTTGATAAGACTTCTATCAGATTGACTCCGTGTCAGACAGATCAAGTGTCCTTCATCATTATTTTATAGATAATTGCACTGTCACCATTGTCACATCCCTGCGTAACCTCGTTTCAAAGTCAGCCTTTTGCTTTTATAACAATGCTGACAGGACACCTTTCGGACAGTAAAGTACTCTCAGCACTCAGCCAGGTGGTAAGGAGGCCCCAGTCCAACAGTGCTGCCCGCAGCTCTGCCACGACTGAGAGGGACCATATGTCTCCTCTCAGTAGAGTCTGTCCCATTCGAGGGCTGCCAAGCCCTTAGGCCTCTCCCACATATGTGACTTAATACTGTTAAGCACTGCAGGTCACTAGGGGTTCAGCAATCATTGTACTTAAGTGAGTTTTTGCCTAAATGGACAAAAGCGACATGTCCACGGGAAGGTTCACAGGGTGGTGGTATTCCCCAAAGACTTACACCTTCTTTAGAAGACAGGTAAGGTTTTCTGTCTTGTGACAGTCCTAATCAGCTTATCTCTTTGTTGCATGTAAGGCTACTCTTGCAACTCTGCTGCCTCTCTGGAGGGCTGCAGCTATTCATGTGTAAGGATTCGACTTTTTATTTTGAGTGTTAATTCACAAGTGTTAATGTGTAGATTTATAGTAAAAGTAGGATGAAATAATCTCTGCAGGGTCATCATGTTAAACTCGTCCATTTCCTTGTAAGTTGTTGGGTATCTCTGCTGGAGCCTGACATTTCTGCAGCAACTTATCACAAGCTTGGCTGACAGCGGCAGGTTCAATGTAACAATGACAAAATAAGTGAGTGAGTACATTTCAAGAAGTAAATGAATGTTTGTTGAGATTCACAGAGTGAAAAATGCAGCTTTAATCTTGTATATTTGTGTTGTAGTGATTTCCGTTCATACTCAGTGGGTGAACCTCGCGTTGTTCCGCTTATCGTTACCACGGAAACATTTTACCCAATCAGGGACGGTGTAGAACGGTGCTGTGGGAACGGAAGCCAATCACAGCGTGTTTTGTTTGAGAGTAGGCTATTTTGAAACGGCAGAGCAAGCCTTTTGCAACTGACGGAGTGGCTGTTAGGAACAAATAAAGTGTGTAAGTTTACGTGTAAGGAATATATTTTTAAAAAGATTCAGATTCCAGTGAGAAGAGTAACGTTTGTCATGATCTATGTTTATGTTGGTAAATTGTTTCGTTGCTAGAATTTGCTGTATAGATGCATGAAATGACCCTGCTTCTGAAGTTGTTTGCTTATGTATCAAGCAAACTTGTTTCACTGTTTGTACAGTATAGGCCAAAAGTTTGGACACACTTTCTCATTCAATCCGTTTTCTTTATTTTAATGACTATTTACATTGTAGATTCTCACCAAAGGCATCAAAACCTTTGAATGAACACGTGGATTTATGTACTTAACAAAAAAGGTGAAATAACTGAAAACGTGTTTTTATATCCTAGTTTCTTCAAAATAGCAACTCTTTGCTCTGATTACTATTTTGTGTACTTTTGGCATTTTTCAAGAGGTCGTCACCTGAAATGGTTTTTAATTCACAGCTGTGCCTTATCTGGGTTAATTTGTGGAATTTCTGGTTTTATAAATAGGGCAATGGGACCATCGGTTGTGTTGTGCAGTCTAATACACAGCCAACAGCCCTATTGGACAACTGTTAAAATTCATATTATGGCAAGAACCAATCAGCCAACTAAAGAAAAAAGAGTGGCCATCATTACTTTAAGAAATGAAGTCAGTCAGTCCAGTATATAGTCATAAAATTAAAGAAAACACAAACTGAATGAGAAGGTGTGTCCAAACTTTTGACCTGTACTGTGTATCACCTGTAACTGTAGGTAGTCTTGGTAGAAACTGTGTAAATGGGGGATACACGTTACCTCATGTTACAGGTTGGAGCTGCAGATGATATTACCATTAAAAAACAATGCATTGAAAGCTATGTGTGTGTCCTAGATGTCGTCGGACGAAGAGGAACCAACAAGTCCTGTTCTGCCCAAAGACTCTGATCGGGGCAGCTCAGTCTCCTCTGAGCTCCAGGTGATGAGAAAAAAACATTTTCACAATGTTTATTTAGTGTTGTTCAAATCTCTCCACTCTAGGACCCTGCAACATGTGTTATACATTCCAATATTTCAATATACACACAGTTTCATGAGCAACACTTGGTTACAATAGCTGTTTGGCTGCTTGTGTTCCTCTTTTATTTGTTGAATTCAAAACTTATCAACATGCTATAACCTAAATGTGTATATTTGCCAATTCAACCAGAGTTCAATTGCTTTAGTGTGAACAAGAACTAACACTGACATTATTTTGCCCTTGCACCCTTGAGCCTCAAAATGACAGATTGGGACTAAACTGAAATCATAATCAAAACTGTGAACAAATGAGAAAAAATATTGATCAGAAACAAAAATTAATTTGTAACTGTTCATGGATCAACAGGATGAGTACGAGGAGCTTCTCCGCTATGCCGTGGTCACCCCCAAGCTTGAGACACTTACAGCTGCTCACATGCAGCGGCTTGGTGTTTCACATCTGTTTGCAGAAGGTCGGGCTCCTCAGAGAAAAGATGAGCCAAAATCACAGCCCCCAGCAGGTATTCAAGGTTCCTCTTGCGTGTAGAATACTTTAACGCACACACATTTCTCGAAGCCTTTCTGACAGAAACGTATCTTGAATCCTTGCAGACACTCTCCTCATCAAATGATCAGCTGTCAAAAAGGATTTAGTATCACAACATGAAAAAGTTATAGTGTTTTATCTCATTTTTTTCATTCAGCAAACCTGTCTAGTCATGATGGGTATGATATCAGTCTGTCAGATTGTCTCCCCTATCTCTTACCCCAAAGATACCCACATCTTAAACAGTCCATCAGCCTCCCCCTCAGCGAGAACTCCAGCTGCAGCTCTCATCGGAGGTTTAGTGCTTTAACTGTCATGGAGTAGTGCACAGGGATGTAGAGAGCAGACAGACGATTGGTAATGATCTTCTGGCTCTCTGCCCGCACTGATCTTTAGAGTGCAGGCTTTCTCCCCTGCAGGATTTAATTAAGATATTGACACAAATGCATTCCTGGACAAGGAGCAGAGCTCGTCTTATTCAGCATTCTTGCCAGCACCTTTATACTTTCTAACTGTCTTTGGTTTTCTGACTTTTACCTTCATTGTGCTTCCTTTTGATTTTATTTAAGTTTTAGGGTTACAAACAAAGACATTTAACAAAATTCCCTTCTTTCCCTTTAAGATGCAGCTACTGAAATGGATGATGGAAGACCTTCAAGCAAGAATGTGAGACTATCACCGGCTTCCCCTCTGATTGTTGAGCCCCGTACGCACTCAAGAGCCTCTCATGGTAAAAATAAATCAGTTCAAACAAAGAAAAAAATCAAAGTCTATTAAACATTTTCCATGAATTATCTAATTTCTATTTAACCACAGAGAAATGGTAGCATTAATTTCCAAATTGTTTCAATTTTAATCAATCTGTGTTTCTTTTTTTGCTTGTTTGTTTGTTTGTTTGTTTTCTCTCAGCTGAGGAGATAGAGCGTCGATCGTCTAGTAGAGCATCAGTTCTCTCAAATGCTCCCTCAGACAGGTTACAGACGCCATCTGATAGGTCTAGGTCAAACAGTCCAGATCCCATTGAGGCCTCTGTGACAGAGCTTTTTATCTCAGAGGAGAGAATAAGCAAGATGGAGAACATTCTGGAAATGTGGAGCCGCAACCTGAAGGTCAGTCTGCCTAGTCTTACTGTCTTTTCACAGTTTATTCATTCAAAGATTAAATTTGCATGGACCTGAACGAAGATACTGCCTTTATCTCCACAGAGGGCTAAGTCATCACTTCAGAATATTTTCAGAAAAGTAAAAAGCAGTACTGTTTTGAGTAGTTTCCTTCAAACAGGTTGGCAGCTGATTATTGAGTAAATGAAATAGGAAACTAAACTCTCTAGACAATTTTAATGGTTTATAGTGAGGATAAAGTCAAATCTTAACAATATTATCAAGATGCTGTAAGTGGTTTGAGCCCCAGAAGGCTCTTAGAATAGGGTGACAGCTCTACTCTTCAGTTACAAGTGACCTTTTAATCATGTGTCCGATCTTGGAGGGAGTGAGTGCCTGGACATGGATGTTTCTTCTGCCCTTTTCCTCTAATATATCTCTGCTCACTCATGGAGGGCAGATGACGTCCAATCAACTGCAGAATATTGCTTATAAAGAGGCGCCTTTAAAAGGCAGTGATGACCAGTAGACCACAATAGAGGATGTTGTTTTACTTTCTTAATAAGCCAAATATCACATCACATTTATGGCTGCTGGTTTTCTTTGTTCCAAGAGTATTATAAAGTGAGTGCATTAAGGATTAAACAACAAAAAAATTAATGATATCTGCCAAGTCTTACTATTTCTACTTTTTTTCTCAAAAAGCTGGAAATGTTCATACACCTGTCAATATTTTTTTAAGCTGATCACAGTGTGACTATCCCACCCTCTTCTTCCTCATTAGTCGAATGTTCTGACTGAGCTCAGGAAGTGGAAGCTGGCATTCAAAGAGCAACACAAGCTGGAGATGAGGAAAGAGCGGGAGAGGTATGCAGCCCAAACAGCTGGCCTCCAGTCAGAAATAGACAGCCTGAAGGGACTGCTACAAACCTACGAGACCTCCAACCAAAGAAAAGATGAGGTGACTGCACGTATTTCTATTTGTTTTCTTCAGAATGTGAGAGTTTACAGATGCATCCCAGCCTAAGATTGAAGTATTTTGTTGAAAAACTTGCTGTAGAGCAGTCAGGGATTTATCCATTTTTGAATAAGCTCATACTTGTGTCTTTACTCACTTTCACATGCCTTCTCTGCAGCTAATATTCTGATGAATAAATTATGAAAAGCACATTTTCTTGCTTTATAAACATGTTTACTGTGTAATCTATCTCTCAGGTGATTGTCAACCTGAGCCAGGTGTTGGACAGGCAAAAAGAAAGGCTTGAAAAGATGAGGGCTTTCACACACTGGAGACTTCAGCACGCTGAGGCTAAAGAAGAGGTAAACTGATAACAATGTGATTTTTCCCACTGGTGAAAAACCTATCACTGGTTACATTGAGGGAGGAGTAGGTGGGTATCTTTTCAGGCCTTTGTATGGATGAGAGATGGCTGGTATGATGTAAAGGTTTCAACACAACCAACTTGTGTAACACACTCCTCTCCTTCCCTTTCTTTTTCCTGTTTTACAAATTCGGATAATTCATATTCTGGTTTTCTAGGTTTTATAAGTTCAATCAACAGAGGATATGGTCTTTTAAATGTAATGAGCTCAACATTGTTGGATAACAGTCCTTGTACTTTAGCGGTTGGTGCAAATTATCAGCCTCTGCCTGAGTTTGTGAACCATTGGTCAGAATGTCACTGATCACCGAACATTCACATGCAATATAATTACCCCAAATCTCCTCTTACAAAGCTCTCCTGTGGGAAATCATCTTGGGGCAGTCTGTTGATTTTCATATCTTACTGTATGTGAAAGTAATGTTATCAACAGACAAAAGTGTGAGCCATTATTTAAAGTCATAAAACTTGTTAATGCCTTTAGAATTAGATAGTGAAACTACTGTTTGACACTAATCTGCCTGAACTATGGTGACAGAAGAGTTCCTATTCCCTCTGCAGTTTGACAAAACTTTTGAGTTGTTTAACCTGAGTTTATGTACATACAGCTGTGATTCCTTTATCTCACCACTGCTTGAGGATCCAAGACAGGGCAAGTTAATAATATGATGTCCTCATCCAAATTATACTGTTTTATAATCTTGGCTCAGATGTTCAGGGTTTGTTTGATAATTAATTCTTACAGTTTTTTCCCAGCCTACTCACCTTGTCCCCTAATGATATTTGAAGTAAGGAAGATTCTATTGTAATTTCCATTTCCTTCATTCTAGTCAGATAAAACAAGCAACATGCATAAACCAGGTTTCTCACTTGTGCTGCATAAAAATATTGCTTCAAGTTAGGTAGACATATCCCACCCTCATTTTTATTCAACGATAGGGTTTTATACCTATCTCTTGGTGTCTTACCAGCCCAAATTAATCTTGATATAAATTTATCTGAGGATCTGAACTGATTCTGGAATCGTTTAACGAATAGATTGAAATAAGTACAACAGTTTGTGAATATTTTCAGGCTCATGCCGCTGAAGCTGCACGGCAGCACTACAACAGGCAGCTGAAGAAGAAGGTGTGGTTGGGCTGGCATTCTCTGGTCCAGAAACACTGGAAGGTCAAACTGGAACGGGCCTGCCGAGCAAGAGCTGAAGAAGTCTGCACCCAGCTGTCTGCAGACTATGAGGCAAAGCTGGCAGAGGTAAATAAGCAAACTTGTGGCTGGATCAGCATATGTGATGGTTGATTAATTTCATCTCAATTCTATCTCATGGAGGTGCTTGAGCAAAGTTATCCCAATCAGGGCACCCTGTATTTTTTTGTAAAGTTAAGCAATTTGAGGAAAGACTAAAGTTATAATAGTTACTATTTGTTGCAGAGATAGGTGCATGTTTTTTTGTGTAGACAACTGGGTTGTTAGAAAGACATACAGTGGCACAGAAATGAATGGTAAAAAGAGAAAAGGGTGTCATTCATGATTTTCCCTGCACTCTGTTAACTGTCTCAACAGCACTGTGATGCAATAGAAAAAGCCCAAGCAGAGATTCAGAGACTGCGACTTGAAAGAGAGCGCTATGAAGAATCAATGAAGAAAGCATTTATGAGGGGCGTCTGCGCTCTCAATATTGAGGCTCTTGGGATGTTCCACACTTCAGAGGGACGACCACAGCAGCCCCCACTTCATGATCTACATGGTTTGTAATAGAATGAATGCCATCCCATTTGTCAGTGAATATCCATGTTTTTAGTCGATTAAGTCTACAGTTCACTTCTTACCAAGTCAATGAAAACAGATTCTTGTTACATATAACAAATCACGTAAGTATTAGTAAAACAGGATCTTCCATTTCATGATTGTGTTTTTATATCAGTTCCTTACTTCTGCTTGACTTTGTTTTTTAGACTCGTCCTCATAAATAATGCAGTGGTGTTAACTAGACTGATAAAAAATATTTGATACTAAGTAATATCTTGCCTTTTATTGAATAAATTTCTTTAATTCGCATTTTTTTTAACTTGCCATTGATCCTGGCTACCCTGCTACACATTTTTATCACAAAAATGCACTCTTATTAATTGCTCAACCAAATAAGACGATATTAGTATTTTCAGAAGTGAAGTCTAGAAAGGGTAATCATTCTACTCTAAGGGAATTTCAGATTGATCTGGGACTTCATTCACAACTTATTGGTCATAAAGAGTTCTCAATCAAATGATGGGGGCAGATTTCTAGTGCCATTTTTTTGTTAAAGGCAACTGGAATTCTTTCTTGTCAATACCTTATTTTTTTCTCTGCAGCAGATATTTTACCTCCTCGAGATGAGCCTTCTCCACAAGCTCAACTTCAGCCTCATCCAGTCTCATCCACACGGTTCAGCCCTGTCCACTTCGACCGCCCTGACCCATCCCATAGTGAAGCAGACGATATGGTGAGATACTGAGAAATTATTACAAAACTTACTTCAGATTACAAACCATGCTTCTCTATATCAAAGGCTGAATATTTTCTTAAGTTTCTTGTTGGATTAACTGATCCATCGGTCTTCTATGTAAAACGTCTCCTATCTTCCAAACATAACAGAATTTCAAATGTGCCATTTTATTTGAATAACCAGCTGTGTTCATTCATTATGTCATTAAAAATTCTGGTCTCACATTTTACTGTTTATCCCCCTTTTCCGCAGGCTGGTTCTGGTGCTTCTGTGTCCAGAGAAGACTTACCCCCTCCTACAACAGTGGTCCACAGCTCATTGCCACTTGGTGGCACTACAGGTTCCCATAAACAGGTTAGCGTTACACATGTTGATGTATTGACCCCATTAAAAAAAATGTGTGTTTAAACTGTATAATCAGGGTAAAAAATTATCAAATTTAGTCAAATTCAGTCCTTGAAAAACTTGTTATATGTAGTTTCCAACAGTACCAAACTTTCTTGTGATCGTTTTTTGCTCCAGGTCAGTGGTCGTGTTGTAACAGCCAGTCAGCAAAAACCCTCAAAGACTGTGACAGCTCGCATCACTGCACGAGCTGACATTGCCAAGGCCACACGCAGCAACCTCCAGGTAATGGGTGTGACTCCGCCCATGAGCTCGGTGGTAGTTGAACGCCATCTTCCAGTTACACAGGTATGAGAAAAGTGTGTATTGCTGCTGTCACTCTAAAGTATTACTGTGTATTTAGCTGTTTTAATGTGTGTACCTGGAGCTCTCTGATCTGGAAAATAACAGCTTCCCTATCATTCATTCAACAGCTAACACTTGGCCAGGCTACTGCGGCCAAATTTCCTCGCTCCTCCAGACACGGCCACAGCTCCACAGGAGCCAGAGGCTCCTCAAAATCACACACCAGCACGTGCCATGTCCACTCCATCAAAGTAGTTGACTGATCAAACATATTCATCACAAAAATGCGTCTCTCTTTAGTTTGTGGATAGAATTTATTTCAAACAAATGATTTTTTAAATTTTAGAATTTTTTTATTTTCGTGTTCCAGGACAATACAAGACAGGTGGCTGATACAACAAAACATTACAGGACACAATGTGCAAGACGAATACAAGTGTTCATGAAACAAACAAAAAGAAAAACTGAAAAAAAAAATATTGCAGCGAGGAACTCTGAGAATTTTAAAAGTCTGTGTGCATGAGTGTGTGAAAGTTTGTGTGTGTGTGTAAATAGACTTATGTAGAAATAGAGACACCTTGTTGAAGTTTATTGTCTCTATATACTTTTGGCTCAATTTCCCATCCGTCCCTAGTTTTATTTCCTTTGATCAGCATTCGATTTTCCCAGGAACAACAACCCTCAGCACAACATTAATATAAAGCTTCACATGTGAATGTCTTTAAAATGGAAATTAAATTCATTGAAATTATGCACAAATGTGATGATGTAACTGTAATGTGTAAAGGTCACATGTTATTAATGTTTTTTTGTTTTTCACTTGAGTCTGACTGTACAATGCCACAGATAATTTGTTTAACTTATCCAAAACAATGGTATTTGAAAATGATCTTATGCACAGTTTGAATTTTTGAATAAATTATTTTTATCCTGAATGTGTATTTTCTCCAGTAATTGCTGAATAAGGTATAAACATAGAGTTAAATTGTATCACTCCAAATGTTTTTTTTTCATCTTAAGAAATGGTGCAGCCCTTTCCGTTGGTACTCTCCCCCTCCATCTGAATTTTATCTGCAAGACAAAAAATTCTTTGTTGTAAAACTCGACTCTCCTGCAGCACAGCTAAATTTTTAAAGATTTGTTCTTTTGTTTTATTTATATTTTAACTGAATTTACTCGCTGCTTTACTGTTCCCGATGAAGATGAGGCCCTGGTACAGGTCTTTGGTAGGACTCATCTGGAGCAGCTCCTCCCCGTGGAGCCAGATCAGCAGCATCCTGTTCCCATGCTCCTTATAGCTGTGGTGACCTGTAGACACACACACACACACACACACACACACACACACAAACAGCAGAACAGTTGGGAAACTTTCCATGAGAGTCTGTGAAAAAAGAAGGGATAGTCTTGTATTGTATGATGCCCCTTTGATTGTCTTGGTTTCATTTTAAGGAGAAGGAAAAAAATGTTAAAGAATCTACATCTTTAAAATTTGGACTACAGGGGCCTGTATTAGCAATTTCCAACAGCCGCTGATTTCACTGTGAGGCACCTGTCCAGTTAGTGCAAGTTGTGGTACCTGTCCACTGCTGCTCGATGGCCAACACTTGCTCCTTGGTGAAGCCCCAGTGCTCTGCCAGTCTCTTCCAGTCTCCTGGTTTCAAAAGCTCATATGCCAGTCGCCATGCCATCATGCGAAGCTGTTTGGTCTCTGAGCGGTGGTCCAGTTTAAAATTTAGTGGATGCTCGCTGTGAACACTCTCATTAAGCTCAGGGTTGGCCTGAAAGGGCAATTAAATTACGTCAACAGATTGATAAAGGCCACAGGCCCCGGAGAGCACAAGACATGGAAAGACATATTAGACAGACACTCAAGCATGATTAGTGATATTAAACATTTCTGAAATAAATGAAGAAAGATATTGAACTGATGGTAGATTAGATATCGGATGTTTCAAGGATGTGAATCATTTTTTTACTGTCTGATTAAATTGTATTAAATTAAATACAGCTGGACTGAGGCATAGAGAATGCATGAATGTGATTATTGATTTTGAGACCTCAAGAAAAGCTGATTACACACATGAAGACAGCAAAAGTAATGAATATAATTTTACCTCCTTACCTTCCTCCAGGCGTAGTATCTCTCGGCTTTGATGATCATGTCCACAATGATCACCTCGTCTGCTCTGACTGCTACACCCAGAGCTGTCTTACCCTGCTGCTCCACATCCAACATGAGTTCAAACAAAAGAGAAAAACTTTCATTCAAACAGTCAGCTCATGAATGTAGTGTCCCCTCTCAGTTTGAAAGTCTCACTTTTTTGGTGGTTCAATACATGCATCTATCAAAAGGAGAGGTTTTCAAAAAACTATTGAGAAAATTGTGTAATTCAGGTATGAGAGATATGTGATGTTAGCTGTGACAAAAGAGTGTTTGAGAAGTCTTACCCTATCCTTGAGTGTCAGATCCAGCCCTGCTTTAAGAAGCATTTCCACCACCTCTATTCTTGCCTGCTCTGCAGCAATGTGCATGGCGGTCTGGGACCTCTAACAGTGTGTGACATTGCACAGGTCAACACAATGCAAAGATGTATTTCAATATTTGATACATGACACATTATTTTAGTTAGATCATACCTTATCTGTAACATTGATATCACAGCCTGCCTCCAGCAGGGAATGGATGATGGGGATGTGACTGTGCTTAACAGCCAGGTGGAGGGGAGCATCTTGGTGCTAAAAGTAAAAACATCTTAAGTCCATGTAAGGAAGTGTTAGACCATTCCACAGCTCATGAGTGAATGATCTATGAGCAAAAACTCTCAAAAAGAGTGCACAGATGCCACGGAGCTTGAGCTAGCTTACCTGATCCTTAAAGTCAGGATGGGCTTTGTACTCTAGCAGAAGTTGTACAAGGGAGGTTTCTCCTCTCTCTGAAACTGGATGGAGGACACTGCATTTGGTCTGTGAAGTTGGAAGATCTCACTTTCAGCACAAAAGCATATCAACTGTCCCATATTGAATTTTCTCTAAGTAATACATCATGAACAGCAGGGCAACCTGTCACTGGTTTCTCTGTGGAAGACTGTGTAATAGTGTTGGGTACCATTGTAAGGATGTTGGGATCACAGTTGGCATCCAGCAGAACATGGACACATCCTTCATGACCATTATCAGCAGCCTGATACAGAGCTGTCTCACCATCCTAAAACAAAATAATCCATCATAAGAGGATCTCTGGATGCTAAGTAACAATCATAGATGCAGAAGTTTCTTTTAAATTTAGACTTATACCACACCATATGCCATAACTCAAAAGATTTTTGATCAATGGAATTATTTACACAGAAGTAACCTGGTATCTTAACCTCCTTAAATTAGACCATTTCTTATCCTTCAGTATCCTTTCTTTTATATTTGGATTCATGCTGTTTTTCTTGGAAGTCTTAATTGGCAGAATTATTCTAACAAATTAGGTATTCTTCTCAAGTCCATCCAAAGCTAGAATCCCTATGTGATGACTTTGACCAACAAAACAATGTAAGTCTTTTTGAGTACAGTTTTTTTAGATCGCTGTTTGGTTTGTTAGATAATAGTTTCCAGCACATGTTGGATTCATCTTAATCAATCCAAACTAAAGCCACCACCCAGCAGTGGATTAGCCACTGAACACACACTGTCACAAACCAGACCATGATAGAGCGGATGTTTACAATGATTATGTACCATGTTGACTTCATCCCGAGTATCAAAGCTCTGCAGCAGTAGTTGGATGGCCTCCAAGTAGCCGTTCCTGGCAGCTAAGTGCAGGGGCGTGTCCCCCCTCTGGCAGCAGGGAGGGCGGACAACAACTTGCATCAAAGAGTGTTTGACTTTGAGGTTTCTTGCAGGTGTGATATAAACGTGCACTTAGGTACATGAGCATAAACAGCCTCATATTGTAAATAGATGCACACAAACCAAAACAACAAGTCTACACACACCTTGTTGGGTTTCATGGTAGCCATATTGTATGGATCCATTAACAACTCCAACATTTCAACACAACCGTTCTTTGCTGCCAAAGCAAAGGCCCGGTGTCCTTCCTGAAATAGGAGAATAAAGAAACATGTTTACTATGCAGGCTCTAGCACTTCTCCATAATTTACCCAGTATGCTACAGTCGATTAACAAAAAAAATCAGTCAAGTAGATACCTGGTCATCTTTATCAAGCTCCTTCATCTGCAGGTCATTAACAATATACTCTACAATGTCTGTGTGATTGTTGATAGCAGCACAGTGCAAGATGTTCAGACCTTCCTATGGAAAAAAAAAGATGACACAAAGATAATGAAAGACAGCCAAAAGGTGCTTCAAGAGTAGACATTTGTAAATGCTGTTACTCGTGATAAAAACACAAGAGCAGTCCATGCTTCCTGTACCAAATCAGAACAAATCCTCCCTTGTCTTTTACCTCGTTTTCAACCTTCTGCTCAGCCCCCGCCTGGACTAATAATTTCATTATCTCCAAACTGCCAAACCAGGCGGCCAGATGAATGGGCGCCACACCATACTATCAAACATCAAACAGAAATGCTTCAAAACATTGCACAAACTTTTATGACTCAAAATTTCAGATGAAGATGTTTCAAACCCTCTCACCTTGTCCTTTTGATCCACTTTGACCCTGCGCTGTAAAAGAAGCTGCACAGCTTCTTTATTTCTGCCCGCCACAGCAAAGTGAAGGGCAGTCCTGTCGTGCTGAGGCAAACAACTCAGTCAGTAGCAATTGAATACAGATTTTGATCAAACACTAGAAAGCCTTTTGCTTCTTGCCTCTAATCATGCAACACAGTGTGCTTTGGTGCAAAAAGAGGGTTTTTCTATTGGACCCACCACATTCTTTGCATTAGCATTCAGGCCTTTTCCCAGAGTCTTCATGGTCTCCACATCATTTCTCTTGGCCGCTTCCATAAACTGCTTCTCTGCCTCGAGCACTGCTCAAATAGCAGATTGGTATGTTTAAGGCTTTTCAGTGTTTGATTATGTTTGCATGTAAGGTAGACACACAACCTGATGATGTGCAGAGCATTTGACAACAGATGTGAAACTTGAACAGGAACACGTTGAAAACTAAATTGAAATGAGTGAATGATGAAGGTTTCAGCCTTGTGCAAATGTAAGAAATGTCTCATGTAAATAGTATTCAGTCAGTAAAACCAACTGAAAGGGCAATGATTAACTCAAGCTTTACCAGTTTAAAAACAAGTGAGGCTTACTGCCACAGTTTGGTCTTTAATGTTCTCTGCAGTTTTATTTTTAAAGTCAGATTGTTTATTTCTCACCTCTTCTCATATTGTTTTCAGTTCTTTCATACTCACACATTTCTTTTGTGTCAAAACTGTTGTCTTCATCTTCGTCCGACTGCTTGTTCACCATGAACTCCTGTTTCATCCAGTTCCGAGGGTCCAAATTCTCCTTCTTTAGACGATGCTTCTGGATCATAGATTTCAAAGCTGAAGCTCTTCTCTCCATTTTGTAGCTTTGTTAAAGTATAAACAGTCCAGTGTACGCACACTAAGTAGAAGGTGAATAAAGTGAGGAAAGAGATCAGACCAAGACTATAAACTGTCTCCCCAGCTCCTTGCTCCTGTCTTCACATGATGAACAGCTAGTCTTGTAGTGGACGTGTGCTCTTATTTCTCTCTGCCTTAGGGCTGATCCATGTTTACTTTACAAGCTCACACCCTTGGGAGACTTCTATTAGTAACAAAGAATGTTTATCTGGTCACACTTGACCAGTATTACATGACTGAAAGGTGACACATATTGCTTAAATGCTATCACACAAAGTAAAATGAAGATACTCAAATAAATGTTTTCAACATTAGTATCTAAGCGTACAGAGTTGTGTTTGCACATGATTACCATGAGGCTCAGATAGTGGTTTAACTTGTTTTTGCTGGGGAGTTTGACTTAGCAAAACAGTCTGTTCGTTCTTTTCACCTTAGTTTAAACTGGAGCTGGTTTTTGAAATTATTTTAATCTAAATTATGACTATGACCAAAAACACCCCAGTCTCAAAGCTACTTTTCACCAGCCTAAATGTGTGATTTTCTCCAGTAAGCCTTACTTTTTTGGTCTGATTGGGAAAAGGATATCAACACTGTGTGAAATTCAGCAAAATACTTATTTATTTCGATTTGATGTACATGATAGAAGGATTCTTTCAACTTTACATTTCAATGCAATAATAATTTGAATATACAATAAATAAAACAACAAGCGACTGAAATTATCTCAAGTAAATATTGTCAAAATCAAACAGTGGCCTCATATAAACTACAAATACCCTCATAATCCAGCATACACTTGTGCTAAAATCACCAGACTTATCCTCAAGTTATTGTAAAAATAAATAATGACACAGGCTATGAAGAATACATCATTCATTTTTCAGGCTTAAAACAGGATTTGTTTTGGTCCTTTCAAATATCTTGTCTGGCACATGGCTTATAAAAACACAGTTAAGAGGTATTAGAGTCTTCACTACTTAGCATACTTGGCTCAATAGGAATATGGCTTTTTGCACAGTGACTGTCAGGGGACTCATCAGCACAGCAAAGTAAAACAGCGAACAGGAGAAAGGCAAGAGGACAGAAATATTTTCCGTTCCTTTTGTTTTGGATCAGGTTGAAGACCCAGCATGTCTGACTGTCACCGGAAGAACTTGTCAATGGTGTTGAGAAGACCAGGTCCTTTTGCCTTTTTTGACGCCGGAGAGGAAGGAGTATTCTGTCTGAAATGTAAAAATCAATACACACCATTTATATAAATAAAAAAAAATCTTGCTGGTACATTTGCTAATCCTCTTCTGCATATAGTCCACAGAATATGCACATTTCATCATTTAGTGCTATGACAATCTGTAATCCTACCTTTTGGTTTTACTTTTGTTTGATCCGGTTGGTAGGGGACGTCGTCTACCTGTGAACAAACACAGAGACTCATAAAAAAGACAGAAACTCCATTGTTATATCTTTTCTGACAGAAAAAATTAAATCAACTGAGGAGGCACACAATTGCAACACCTTTTAAGGGATATAAAGAGTGCAATTTCGGAGGCAGGCTTGTTTAAGGGGAAGCCAGGGTGCAGTTCATTGTAGGAAATGAATAGGTGAGAAAGTGATTTAGCCATTTTCAAGACCAGAGCAAAGGAAGCCCCAGGGGCTGAAATGAGATGTCTTTTCTCTGTAGGAATCGATAGAAACCCCTCACACAATGTCACAGTCAGTGAATAACAAGGTCAAAGGTCAATATTGTCTCCCAAACAGACATTTCTTCTGTTAACTTCAAAGATGTAACAGTGCCACTCTGTACAGAAATAGCTCACAGGAACAGATTTTTCATCTACTTCAGAATTTAGTTTTGTGTTGACATACCAGTCTACACAATATGTCTGAAAAGTTATGTTACATTTTCAGATGAAATAAGTGCAAACCTTTATTCATAATAGAAGGAAATGAAATGGCAATTTTAGAAAATGAGACAAGACATAGGGACTCATGCATGAAAAATATTAAAGGGTAGCAGGAGAATTTCTGCTCCCTCCTACTTCATGGAACTTAATAGGAAGCAAACTTTCATTTCATTTTCTCAGTCCTAACCTTGAGGCTTTAGATCACTCACACATTATTGGCTTCAGCCTCAAAGGACAACTCTCCTAGAAAAACTGGTACCCATTCAACACCACAAAAGTAAGAAACAAGCTAATAAATCAAGGGAGGATTTTACAGTAAGCCCAAAGGTACAGTTTGGGAATTTTGCATACTGGGTCAACTTCATCAAGAGACCCAACTTAAAATGACTGATTATATTCTCTGAATCAAGCTTTTTATCCTCTCAACAGTTGCATTATTTCAACTGACAGGGTGACATGTAAATGTGTTTACATCCTGTTTCTGCTGACCCCAAGTGGCCAGAAAAAGAACTTACTGAGGTGGAAATTCTGGCAAAGCAGGGATTTTTGTTTTCTTTTATATAAGTGTTGTCCGAGAACACTCACCTACAGCCTTGAGATTTGGAAGTGAGGGGGGGTTTGTGGGAGATGAAGTCTGTCCTCTCAATTCATGTAGAACCCCCTGGTTCAGGCAGAGGTCAACATGGTGGTTGAAGATAACGAGGTCATCACTATCCTGGGTCAGCTGACAGACTGGGCAGATGAGGGTACGGCTTTTATCATCGCATGACTGCGGCTGTTGCAAGGTCACAGTTTTGATGTCACTGTTGATCATCAAAGTATTTTGAACAGAATCTTCTTTGAGGCTGTGTTGGTTCTTCCAGAGAGCTTCTCTGTATGACACTGAGACCTCGCTGTCTTTTTCTTCCTCAATCACACAGTCCCTGCTCCATTTCTCCACCACTTCACATTCTTTTTGGTCATTCTGCACATCCAGATCTGAGTCTGAATCAGAAACTGTATTTTGGTTTGGCCTACGGGAGGAATCATGAAGACACTGGTCTATATGTGTGTTAAAGGTATTCAAATCAGTTGTCTCTACTCTCCTGAAACACACTGGACAGGTGAGACTTTGTGACGATTGACCACCACAGCCTGACGTAGATGCACGGGCCTCTGATGGAAAAACCCAACCATTTTCTAACAAGTCAGAGGCTGTAGAGATCTTTTCATGTGCTTTTTTGGGTGACTCTCCAGCTTTTTGGGTCGAAGTGTATGTGGAAGTGATCACAGAAGCATCCTGAGCATGTTCTTCTTCTTCTTGTCTGTTTGCATTTCCTGTCTGGATTTTGAGTCTTTTGGCTTGAGCCATCTGAAAGAAAGACTGCTTGGGCTCATTGCTATTTAGGCTTCCCTCTAACACTTTTCTCTTGGTCCACACAGGATCTTCTTGCTGTTGCTGGCACTGTTGCACCAAGGGAGGACAAGGAAAAGGTTGGGTTTGGAGGGAGTGAACAGGGACAGGCTTTTCTTCAAACTTCTGATCCATTTCTCTGGTGGAGCTGCTGGAGTGCACTTTTCCTGGCTGAAGAAATCCGAGGATGCTTTTCTGCTGGGGTTTTTTGTCATCTGAACTTACAAATGCAGAGATCCTCACACCTTAAAGCACAAAGAAAATCAATAATAGAGAGAAAATTAAATCAACAAAAATATCACCTGCGTTGATGTTTCCACATGTAGTGTCACAAATCATTTAGATTGATTTCAACCAGGTATGTCAGTGGTATTGCTATATCTGATTACCCATGAGCCTCAGTCTGAGTGGATGGGGGCTTTCATTGTCTATTTCCGTTTTCAGCAAGTCCCTAGCAACAGCAAAGATCTCATCCTCTGTGGCGACAGCATACGGCATCGTCATCGCCCTGGATTTCACCTCAAAGTTCACGTTCTTCAGCTTCAGTGTAACTGTTTTACCCTAAAGGCAGAAAGAGGAAAAAAATAATATTGAATTAACATCAGAAAAAACTAATTCCAATCGCCTACTAACTATCAATACCGAGGAGCCATAAATAGACACGAGGTGGAAATCTGGAGAATCTTTCACATCACTGATTGATTCGTCAGAATGTATTCTGTGAGAAGCACACCACAAAGAGCTTTCATAGTAATGTGATCATCTCCTGGGGAGACATTTCCAAGGCTGATAGTAGCCCCTGCTGTCGCCTTAATGGCCCACCATTTCCTCCAGCTATCAAGGCCGCATCGGGACCCAGGCAGGGGGGTGATGGTCGTGCCAAGCCATTCAGTTCTCTCTCCATCGATTTGAAACAGAATGAACAGGTCGAGGTAATAGCATGAGATGCGGTCTTGAGTCGGGTAATTCTTGAGAGGACAAGTACAGGAGGGTATTTCTGTTTTCTTTAACTGATAGGACCTTTCAGTAAACCTTGTTCCGTTTCTGCTCATAAAACCTTATTCTCCTCTATCATGTATTGCTAATGTGGCTTAAGATGCACATAGGTAATTGATGTTTACCTTAAGATCTTCTTTCTCCATGTCTGTTGCTAAGTCCTTGCAGAGCTCCCTGCATAAAGACAACTGCTCCTCCACTTTGCTCAGTTCTTTAAACGTCCTGTCAAGTTAACAGTTGGGAAACAAGGGATACAAAAGGAAAATCAGGGATAATTAATGCATCAACACAAAAAATACTCTATGTCAACCATATCAGTGTCTATTCATCTCATACCTTTCAGTGCTCATGCTTTTTCTTTCTTCGTGCCTGTGTGGAGAATCAAGATAGTTAATATAACCCCCTCTCCCTTATCTTTTTTCAAATCACTTAGATTATTAGCCAGATGATGACTGACCTGGGTATGTATGTGGAGCCCAGACCCATGGAAACCTGCAAGAAGTGATGCCAAGCTGTCTCTGAGAACAACAAGGACAACAGCCCCATCTGCTGGTGGAGATCAGAGCAGGTTGTGACACTCAGAGCGTTCAGCATTTTCTCGCTCACCTTCCCTATGCCTGAAACCTTTAAATGCACACACAGACAGGGCATATTTTGTCTTAAGATATTGATTTTGATTTCCTCCCAGCCATCTTTTCTTTTTCCACAAAACATAATTTCTCACACTACGCCTCATCTGTCCACCTTTAATGATACAAGAATTAATGAGTAGTACATGCTAAAACAACCCAATGCTTCATCACTGCAACAAGGATGTGTTTATATTTCACTTTGAATGGTGTGTACTGTACTTTGCGAACTGGGAGACTCTTGATGAAGTTCAAGACATCCTCTCTAGTTGGGGGGAGTCTGAACTGGCCATTGGGTTTGTTCTTGTCACTGCACACCTTGGCCAGCATTGTGTTTGGAGCAATTCCTAGAAGAATGAAAAGTGTAATCAAATACACTGATTATAAATAAGCAGCTGGTTAAACATAAACAACATTGAATACGGTTCAAAACAAAGTGAGACGTATTCTTGTTGCAAAGGACGACCCATGTTTGAAGGGAAGTCTCAACAGTGTTTGAACATGCTATAGCAGAAAGTAGTACAAAGGGTTGTGAGAAAATTGATTCTCTCAAGAGAGCAAAATGAAAAGGAAAATGTCTTTTAAGCATTACATCATAGTGTCAGTTTCCTCACCTGCACTGGCTGTCAGCGTGGTCCTCTGTTCAATACGGAAACGCATTTCTCTCACTGCTTCCTCAACAGACTTCCCAAACACCTCAAATTTGCCACCAGCGTTGACACCTTCAGAGTCTGTTGATGAACTGGGGCTGTCCTCAAATAGGACTGGTGAGAAGTCTTTCATCTCACTCCCTTCCTTCTGAGCAACATCATCACGTTCCTCACCTGTATAGAAAAAAAAGAAAGAATTCAAAGAAACAGTCTGTATGCTACTTGGTAATAACACAGGGCAGAAATTTTTCCTGTCATGTTTCCATCTTTGTAGCTGATGCAGCAAACTTTTCAACAACACAACAGACTGTAATCATTTTGCTATAATTAAGTACTGCCTGTAGCTGTGCAGCTGGCACGGAAGGGATGTGTACGTGCAGCTTCTGGCCAGCTCTGCCTTTTTTCCACATGCTCTGTGAAATCCAAATAGGCTTCATCCAGACTCATCGGTTGAAAGTGGGGGTCATATTCTGCAAATATTTCCCGGATCTAACGAACAGATAGAAATTCATGAGCAACTTATAGTTCGACACATGAATCCACAAAATGTATGTATACACGTATAAATGTAAATCAATTTTATGTCAAGAAAAACATGTTTTTAAAATTTGTTTACATGTTTTGTTATGAATCTTACCTCACTGCTGACAGCTCTGTATTTATCAAAGTTGGGTGGAACAATCACTAAATTGGGACAGAGTTTCTTCGCAATGAAGCCAGGCATAGCAGCTCGAACACCATACTTTCTGGCATGGTAGTTAGACGTTGACTGAAACAAAGTGGGGGGGGGGGGGTTAAAAAGTTACTGTTTAGCAGAAGGGTTTCCAATACTTACTACAGTACAACATAGACACTTGCTTTAAATCTGTAATGCTTTATATTTAAGTATCAAGAAGTAAATTTTCAAACTCCAGACTGTACCCTTTTTCCATATCATTTTTTGAGCGTGTACAGTTTATTATTTTAACCTACCAGCATGCTCATGGCTCCCACAGCCATTGGCTTGTCTTTCAGCTCAGGATAGTCCCTCATTTCCACAGCTGCGTAGAAAGCATCCATGTCCACATGTACAATCACACGGCTCAGATCCCGACTACTCTCCAGCTCTGCTGCCATCCTCTCTACCTATAAGGAGAAATTTAGGCTGACCATACCTGGGAATGAAGCGCTTTGTCTCAAAAATGTGTTTAAGTGACCTCTGTGAAGAACTACTCACTGATGAATCCACATGCTTTACCTGAGCAACACGAAAAAAATTGACTACAAGACATTAGACACGGAAAACATCGTAGTAAAAGAGATATGCGACCAATTGGACGACGAGAGAGAAGGCGAGTAAGAGTATTTTGAAACTTGGGACCTCCATTTTCCTGTTCCTGTCGTTTCTCAGTATGTGGTGTCGACATTACTTTTTTCGATGTAAACGTGAAAATAAATCCATGAATAACACAGAGGATAAGAGACTTTCACACAAGGCTGGACACAGTTAAAGTGAACCTCACAGATCAAATTGTCATCTTCAAGTACAGCAATCTTAACTTTGTTCAGAGGGAAAGAAAACTTTTGCTGACATAGTGAGTATGTCCCTAAGAAAAGGTGCTCAGTGTTTATTGTGCGAACATTTACCTTAGAGGACTCAATGATGATCTTGTTGATCTTGTCCCTGTCAAGACCCTCCATTCCAGCTTTGTTGTCATTGAGGGCCATTCTGGAGAGGAAGCCCTCCGTTTTAGTGGATGAGAGCCCATTCTCCATCTTAGAGAAACTAACTATGGATGAAACAATACTTCGTCTCTGCTCTTGCTGCAGGTGTAAAAGCTGACAATATCACTTTTTTCAATAAGTTCAAAATACGACCGACCGCTCCTCAATTCGATCAGACAGCTCAGAAATCTCTCAGCTGTTCAGAGGTCTTCTTGACCATATCTATGGTCTTAACTTCATGTTTGGACATGTTTCAGCGTCGGTGACAGTTTTGGCGGCACTTCCGCGTTGATACGTCATCACCGGAAAGGAGTTTGAAGCTTTGTTTACAAGTTTAGAAAGAGAATTTAATCAAAAGCTGTATTTTCATGCTAGAAAACTTTTAGCACGACTGAATACTCATGAAGAACCATTACCAGTTTTTATATATATATATATATATATATATACGGATACATAAATATCAATCATGAAAAAAACGAACCAAAAGTGTATTTGAAATTGCTTTGAGATCAGGAGTGACAAAAAATAAAGTAACACTTGAATAGATAGATAATTAATATCTGGAAGTGATACCTTTACAACTTGAGACAATTTAATTGAATCAAATATATGATTAAATTAATAATAATAATTTTTAAAAAAAGATTTGCATCCGTAGTTCTTTCACCATGTATTTATCTTGCTTCATGATTTATTATATCCATGAAATAATTAGATAAATAGTCAAATCAATCAGTCAATCAATTAACAAATAAATACAAATGAAATAAACAACCTTTAATCAATTATTTCATTATTTATTCACTTGATGACCCATTTAATTTTTCAGTTATTGTATGTTTATAAATTTCATTTTGGCACCTTTAGCCCAGTTGTTGGAAGAATAATCTTGTTTTATTGAAAAAGGTTGACTTTTTTTTTAACCATGGACTTCGGCGTAGACAAGAAAATTGAGAATAAAAAGTTGGTCCACAGATGTCCACTAAGCACAAAACATGGCCTTTGACATAGCTTTTCATTTGTCAATTTCAATTATTTAAAGGAACTACGGAGCTAAATAATTCTGCATAAATCTAAATGAATAAAACTGGATCCAATGACAATTTCAGTAACGGGTATGATGGATTTCATTGTGACTCCACAACCATAAAAAATGAAAGCTGGCTTTGATGTTCGTCTTCATGATAAGAAATGGATTGCTTGGTTGCAAATAAGAGTAATCATAATATGACTCTTTTTCTAGTCTTCTTTAGAATGTTACTTAAATATAATCAGGGGTGGAAGTAATTACAAATACTCAGATCACTGTAATTACGTAGCTTTTTGAGGTACTTGTTATGAGTAGATTTTCAAGTCTGTCCTTTTACTTGTACTCAAGTAATCATTATGCCATGTAATTGTCTTTAGTTACTTTTAAAATCATAGTTGAGTACTGAGTACCCTATTCATTAATGTCTAGACAATATCTAGATCTGCATTTTTGTAGCCAGTAGGTGGTTTGATAGCAAACAAGCCAATGAAAACCAGGACAAATGGATAAAAAAAAAACAAAATAAAACAAACAGACAAAAAAAAATGTTAATGGATGTTAATGATTGAACGCTAATTGATTTTGTGTTGAGAATTTAACCTGTTGAAAATTCATGGATATTCTATCAATAGACGTGGCAGCAACTGCACCTCTTCTAGTTTTTTTTTTTTTTTTTTTGTATGCCTGAGACCTTTGCTGAAAAAGAAATAAAAACTTGAAATGAGAAAAAGAAAGATAAAATAAAAATCAACCAATGAAAATGTGCGAAAAACACTTGTTTTCTATCTTATCAGTTAATGATTATTGATTTTTTGCCTTTTAACTTTTGGTAAATTAAAACACAAATTTAGAGCCCTATCTGGAGAGGTGACAGTGACATCACCAGTTAAAAGTAACTAATAATCTGAGCCGGTTTTTTTTATTTTTTTGACGAATACTCNATACCTGGGAATGAAGCGCTTTGTCTCAAAAATGTGTTTAAGTGACCTCTGTGAAGAACTACTCACTGATGAATCCACATGCTTTACCTGAGCTTGTGCTTTTTTTAACTGATGTTCTGTAATCTGTGCCTTTTGTAGCATCATTTTCTCTATACGCTGGTTAACCTGCTGCTCTCTCTTCCGCTCATTCTCATAAAACTTTGAACCCTGGAGGTAAAAGGACAAGGACAGCAAAGAGTCATACACCACAGCTGTAATGAAAAAAGCTACATTTGCACTTTTATTTAGGTACTGTAACACAGAGGATAAGAGACTTTCACACAAGGCTGGACACAGTTAAAGTGAACCTCACAGATCAAATTGTCATCTTCAAGTACAGCAATCTTAACTTTGTTCAGAGGGAAAGAAAACTTTTGCTGACATAGCGAGTATGTCCCTAAGAAAAGGTGCTCAGTGTTTATTGTGCGAACATTTACCTTAGAGGACTCAATGATGATCTTGTTGATCTTGTCCCTGTCAAGACCCTCCATTCCAGCTTTGTTGTCATTGAGGGCCATTCTGGAGAGGAAGCCCTCCGTTTTAGTGGATGAGAGCCCATTCTCCATCTTAGAGAAACTGACTATGGATGAAACAATACTTCGTCTCTGCTCTTGCTGCAGGTGTAAAAGCTGACAGTATCACTTTTTTCAATAAGTTCAAAATACGACCGACCGCTCCTCAATTCGATCAGACAGCTCAGAAATCTCTCAGCTGTTCAGAGGTCTTGACCATATCTATGGTCTTAACTTCATGTTTGGACATGTTTCAGCGTCGGTGACAGTTTTGGCGGCACTTCCGCGTTGATACGTCATCACCGGAAAGGATTTTGAAGCTTTGTTTACAAGTTTAGAAAGAGAAATTCATCAAAAGCTGTATTTTCATGCTAGAAAACTTTTAGCACGACTGAATACTCATGAAGAACCATTACCAGTTTATATATATATATATATATATATATATATTATATATATATATATATATATATATATATATATATATATATATATATATATATATATATATATATATATATATATATATCGGATACATAAATATCAATCATGAAAAAAACGAACCAAAAGTGTATTTGAAATTGCTTTGAGATCAGGAGTGACAAAAAATAAAGTAACACTTGAATAGATAGATAATTAATATCTGGAAGTGATACCTTTACAATTTGAGACAATTTAATTGAATCAAATATATGATTAAATTAATAATAATAATTTTTTTTTAAAAGATTTGCATCCGTAGTTCTTTCACCATGTATTTATCTTGCTTCATGATTTATTATATCCATGAAATAATTAGATAAATAGTCAAATCAATCAGTCAATCAATAAACAAATAAATACAAATGAAATAAACAACGTTTAATCAATTATTTCATTATTTATTCATTTGATGACCCATTTAATTTTTCAGTTATTGTATGTTTATAAATTTCATTTTGGCACCTTTAGCCCAGTTGTTGGAAGAATAATCTTGTTTTATTGAAAAAGGTTGACTTTTTTTTAACCATGGACTTCGGCGTAGACAAGAAAATTGAGAATAAAAAGCTGGTCCACAGATGTCCACTAAGCACAAAACATGGCCTTTGACAGCTTTTCATTTGTCAGTTTCAATTATTTAAAGGAACTACGGAGCTAAATAATTCTGCATAAATCTAAATGAATAAAACTGGATCTAATGACAATTTCAGTAACGGGTATGATGGATTTCATTGTGACTCCACAACCATAAATAATGAAAGCTGGCTTTGATGTTCGTCTTCATGATAAGAAATGGATTGCTTGGTTGCAAATAAGAGTAATCATAATATGACTCTTTTTCTAGTCTTCTCTAGAATGTTACTTAAATATAATCAGGGGTGGAAGTAATTACAAATACTCAGATTACTGTAATTACGTAGCTTTTTGAGGTACTTGTTATGAGTAGATTTTCAAGTCTGTCCTTTTACTTGTACTTAAGTAATCATTATGCCATGTAATCTTCTTAGTTACTTTTAAAATCATAGTTGAGTACTGAGTACCCTATTCATTAATGTCAAGACAATATCTAGATCTGCATTTTTGTAGCCAGTAGGTGGTTTGATAGCAAACAAGCCAATGAAAACCAGGACAAATGGATAAAAAAACAAAATAAAACAAACAGATAAAAAAAAATGTTAATGGATGTTAATGATTGAACGCTAATTGATTTTGTGTTGAGAATTTAACCTGTTGAAAATTCATGGATATTCTATCAATAGACGTGGCAGCAACTGCACCTCTTCTAGTTTTTTTTTTTTTTTGTATGCCTGAGACCTTTGCTGAAAAAGGAAATAAAAACTTGAAATGAGAAAAAGAAAGATAAAATAAAAATCAACCAATGAAAATGTGCGAAAAACACTTGTTTTCTATCTTATCAGTTAATGATTATTGATTTTTTGCCTTTTAACTTTTGGTAAATTAAAACACAAATTTAGAGCCCTATCTGGAGAGGTGACAGTGACATCACCAGTTAAAAGTAACTAATAATCTGAGCCGGTTTTTTTTATTTTTTTGACGAATACTCTGCACTTTTACTTGAGTATTTTTCCAACACCAATACTTTTACTTGTGATTGAGTTATATTTTAGCAATTACTTGAGTACAGATTTTCAGCACTCTTTCCACCACTGAATATAATACATAAACTGATGTTTCAAAAAGGTTTTAATTGGCTTTGAACCTGATGTAGCCCGGGCATTTGATAGTCTGTTAAACAGTGCATGCTTTTATTTTGTAAAGAGTTTCCTGGTGTGGTGGTGGTGGTGGTGTGGGGATTGACGCATCTCTCCAGGTACAACAGTGAAGCGTGGCTGCTGCTCCTCCCCCCGACCTGAATGAAGACGAGCTCAGCACAGTCCTCCGCTACTGCTAACGAAAACTGCGGAACCACGGGAGGGAAACAGTCGTTTGCTCGCATTTGTAGCTCGAAGTTGAGGTGCGGCATTAAGACGGAGGCCTATCTTATCGACAACTTGGAGCTTATCGACTGTAGCTGGGACAGTTTACCAGAAGAGCCACAAGTTTTCTGGTTAGCTTCGGTTCATGTTAGCTGGTTGCGTCGTTTGACAGCTAACGCTAACTAGCTAGTCTCATTGGTATTCGACGTCAGTTTCAAAACAAAGCCCGCAAAACCGAGAAGTTCAGACTCAGCTGTTCACCTCCTGCAACATAACTCGGAGGGGTTAACTCTCATAACATATCGGAGATCAGTGTGGCCGTTCGCACTCTCTGTTGATGGAAATTTAACCCTGTTTTCTGGACGATAAAGCTGAGTTAAACAAGCTGCAGGTTTGACTCCAGCTTTTGAACTTAACCTTTTAACCAACCGTGCAGCGAGGTAGCTTTAACTTGCTTCTGCTGATCAAATTAGGCTTTGGTTATACTTAAAGTTTGGAGTTAAATGTCCGAAAAGAGTTCATCGTCAGGCTCGGATGAGGATGTGGACCCTGAATCCGGGCAGCCAGTGGAGCTTGGAGGTGTTTTAAGCAAGGTAATATCAAGTGAACCAGTTTGATCATGACAGTGTCCTACTGCAGATATGAAGCATTGACTTTTATCCATGTGGCTAATAACACACTACTACATATGCATCGTCAAATGAACATTAATAAAGGACTACAGGGGTTGAAATCCTGCTTCCAGCTTAAAGAGGAAATGATAATTGCATACTTCTCTTATCTGTTAGTCTTCAGTGTCTACCCCTTGTGTTTTTTACAGTGGACAAATTACATCCACGGATGGCAGGACAGATGGGTCGTGCTGAAAAACAATACTTTGAGCTACTACAAGTCAGAGGATGAACGGGAGTACGGCTGTAGGGGGTCCCTGTGTCTCAGCAAGGCTGTCATTACAGTAAGTACACACCATGTCATGAGGACTGGACATCACTCTACTGCTGTCTATTTCACAAATAAAAGCCACTGCAAGCTCAGCACCTGGTCAGCCTTTGAGGGAGGTGGATTTTATTAGATGGGGACCATGAAAGGGCTCAGTTTTTGCATCAGTGCACTTCAGGAGTAAAGTTACCTCTCTCTAGGAGGTTCCTTTGCTTTCATCCTTCCTGTCCCTATCATTTGCATCGTGTTGAACTTTAAGTTGTTCAATCCATGCTCCTCAAAAGTAGATAGGTAAACATTAACCATAATGAGGCTGTTATTAAGATCTGCAAGTGACCTGTAATTTAGCAGCCCATGGCACATTCTTGCTGCAGGAGATATTTGATAACACTTTCTTACCTTTTGCTATAGCACGGAGTGTATTCGCTATGTTACATTGACATTTCCTAAACCTTGGGATATGATTTTACAAAAGTACTGTAGAAATCAGACCTGAATTTTCCCTATGCTGGCCTCCTGTTGGCGAGCTAAGTTGAAATCCCACACCCTGGTTAAATATTCACTCTTCATTCTGAGCATACCGCTACCAAGTACAGAGGCCAAACAAACGGTTTTGCTGTGATTTGTGCAATAGGCTTACATGACTCAAAACAGGATTAAAACCACAACATTTGAGAGTACAGTTAGTTTCCTCTTGTGAGAGTGTTCATTTGAGGGGAGCATTATGCCAGTTCCTGTGTTTGTGCTGACTTGATTGGAATCTTCCGAGACATTTAGAGTGTTTTCTAATTGTGTTAGAGTTCATTTATTTAAGAGTGTAAACAGCACTGCTTCATGTTCCATGATAATTAGAGTAGTGTGATCCATGAGCCTCTTCGTACTGCCTCTGTGCTCCTCTAGAATATGTAAAGTCAGTGGTATGAGTGCTCAGGAATGCAGAAACAAGCCCCTGCTCTCTTTTTGCCTAACATCCGTCTGTTACACACTGTGTCTGTTATACATTGCAACGCTTAATGCACGCACTGGACTCCTGACTTGTGGAAAATATGTATGTGCAAGAAATTTTTCAACCTCATTGATCAAACATGATAGTAATAATAAGCTCTTGAAAATCATTTTCAGGAATGATGACGGTTTGTGTTGGGTAACTTCCTCTGTCCTACAGTAAAGATGCCACTATCACACACTCAGAAAAAGCCAGTGTAGCATGAGTGCTCGGTAGTGCTTGCACCAGGAGAAGGAGATTGTCCCTGGCCAATGAACGAGGATTGTAAAGCAGAGTTTTATGGGCCGTGTCTGATACAGCACAGTAAGATAAACTGGATTTCTCCAACTAGAAATGGCAACATGCCTGGATGCACTCAAGGTTGCCATTTCTGCACACCCTCTTTTTTTAGAGAGTGAATCTGGAGGGCACTTTGAAGTTATACCTGTCTCAGGCCAATTTGTTGGTTACTATAAAGGGAAGCTTTGAAGGAGAAGAGGAAAAACTCTCCCAGATATGCAAATTGTGAGATTCCAGCCCAGCGACGCAGTGTAAAGGCTTTGTTGCACATATTTAAGCAGACTGATGTTGTATGTTGAGAGTTGAAGTGTATGTTTCTGTTGTCTTATGCTGCCAATAAACCAGCACATGAGCGCCATTCAGCAAATGTCATTAAACTTGAAGGACATGAGGTTATGTCAGCTGATAAGAGCTTCAGACTTGGTGCAGTACAACTCGGGAAAAGAAAAGCGGGATGGGGATTGGAATCAGCTACGCCTAATTTCTTCACAGGAACCTTTCCTGAGCAGATCTATCTTCAGCTGAGTGCAGTGGTCAAATTCCAATCTCAGAGGAAACGGGGGAATTCTTTGGTGCACGTGTTTGGCAGCCCTAGGCGGTCAGTGATTGGAGTTGGGTGGGGTGCATTGTAGAACGAGGGAGTGAAATGGTTGAACAATTTGGCCTAATAACAGCAGGAAGGTTGTGATGACCCAGGTTCAAGCTCAGGCATGCTAAAGAAATCTATGTTTCTGTACACTTCTGTCTGCTGCAGTACAGTTTAGGGTTGTGCCTGCAGACACAAGACACCAGTTTCTAATTAAAACGTCTGTTTATTGTGCTGCTAAAGCTTTTCTGTGACTGATGAAACCCATGTGTGACCAGAATATGTCATATCTAGTCAGCCAGTGTCGTAAACACAAAAACAGCTTAAGAGGCAGTACGGCAAGAAATTAGCATCATTTTATTGTGGAGGAACATGTTTGAGAGATTTTTTTTAGTCTGCCTTAGCATTCAAATCACACTTGTGACAGTATGTCCTCACATGACTCAGACACCTCACCCAGTGACTATAAACAAGCCCTCTCCTCTTTCTGTGCAGCCTCATGAGTTCGACGAGTGTCGTTTTGACATCAGTGTGAACGACAGCGTTTGGTACCTGAGAGCTGAAGATCCTGAGCACAGATCACAGTGGATCGAGTCGATAGAGCTGCACAAGGTGAGTAGAGTATGCTTTTCTTCTTTGAATTAGACTTTTCTTGCTTCTGCTTATACCTTAAGAGTTTTCTTGTGATTTAATCATTCCTTGAAATTGTGCCTAGCTGTAAGCAAATCATCTGTAGTACCCTGATAATAATTTAATACTCAGCGTGCCACGATCCACTCCCTGTGGAGCGTTTGTTTTTTGGATTTGTGAGGTGTTTGTCAAGAGTCTAAACAAATGTTCTCATGTTGTACTATGAGAGTTCCTCAGGCCATGATCAGTGTTTTTTTCAACTTGCCAAGTCTTTCACTCCAAATTGATATTCCCAGACTTAAGGTATTTAGGTTCAGTTTTAGTTCAGAGCGTTTTTCAGAACAGACAGGGAGTTATCTGTTTAGTTCAGGGAGCTGGGTGTGGCAGGGATCCAGACACACAGACCTTCCCCCCTGGGAATGTGAGGAATCTGAGGAGTGATGTGTTGATGTGGGGGTATCCCCTGTCACCAGATAACGGGCAGCTGTTACAAAATCCAGTCAAAGGTGCATTTCTCCTCAACATGAAGTGTTTGAAATACACAAGTTAGGTTGTGTGACTTATCAAGAGAAGTAAATAATGAAACATCCAAATTGATATTTGACTGAATCTTTAACTCATCTTGCATTTCTTCCTTTGCATTAGTTTTCTTCAAGTCTTTACTGGCACTCATGTAACAAAATACTCTAGGGACAGAACATAAACCTGTTTTATTTGAATTTGATTTTTGAATTGAGTAAAAACCAATTTATCACCAACTCATGAAACATCTGTTTGGATGAAACTAAATATATGTACGGTGCCTAAGTCATCCAACTTATTGCATTCATTAATGTCACCAATGATGTTTTCTTGCTTGCCAAGCCATAAAACTGCATAGTTAGACCACTCTCTTCACACCACTCTTTGTAAAAATCACTATTCAGTCATTTCTGATTGATGTCTCCTCTTTGTGCTGCGTTTTGAAAGTATGACTTGTGCTTCATAAATAAAGTTTGATTTGACTTTAAGTTGCTTTTTCTTCATTCTTCCCGATGCCAGCGTGTTAATTGAGTGAGAGTGACTGCAGGTCTCATTTTGCCCATTAACAACAGCATGAGAGTTTTCAGGGCAACGTCTGAATGGTGACCTGTAGTAACCTCAGAAAGCTCAGTGCAGGGTTGGATACAGCACTGCTTGACATATCTGTGTCTGCACTGCCTCCATGTGGACAAAGATGGACCTGCATCATGCAGTGTTAACCTCCTGCAGCATCCTAGTTTCATCTTTGTGTTGAAAGCACTGATCAGTGTAGACTACCTCCAGATAGCTTTACTTTAGGGCTGGTATTGAAATAATGAACACTTGTTTTCCTGAAATTGTGTATTTTTAATTTATTCATCAAACTGTCTGAGAAATTGTAGTGGTGTAACTAGATTCATCTTTTTATTTGTAATGAGGCCTGCCATCTGCAGTCTGTAACTGCTTATTTCAGTGCCTGGTGTTCATTGTCTATATTACTGATCATTTTATTCATTAATTTATTTTTAATTGCCATGACTGCTCACACTTGATCTAGAAAAAAAGACTCATTATCCATAAAAAAGGAGTCCATATTTCACAAGGCCAGGTTTGTGTGAATTGGAAGTGAGTTATTAAAAAAAAAAATCCTGGATAAAAACTCTGTTTCCCATGAGCACTTGCATCCACTGTGGTGAGTCATTACTGTTACTAAGGCATACGTTTGGTTTAAAGAACAAAACAGCCATTTTTGTAACTCTACTATTCTTTGTTCAAGACAACTTTTTACTTATTTCACAGTAATGTGGTAATGTATTAATAAACAGTTACTCAGCACTGTTGTTTGAAACGTGACAGTAAGCAAACGTTGTAAACTCAGTTTGCACTTTGCACCTGCAGTTTGCTACTCACAGCTCTAAGACGTGAGCAACGTATAATGTTAGTGAATCCTGGTTATGTCCTATCAGTGCTTATCTACCAAGCAGAGCTAATGTAGCCTGACTCTTCACTTTATTGATAGATTCTCAAGTTCACTTAGAAACTCCTCACAAGGACTTAAATGAAGTACAGTGTGAAACATGGCTGTGAGAAATAACTTGTGAAGTTGTAGGCTGTGTGTTTACAATTGTTCCGAAACTTATGTTGAAACATTTGCTCTCCTCTGAAAATAGCTATAAACACAAGTATTTCACCATAAACAGCGTTGTTGAAAACAAAAAAAGCTGCAACTTTCTTTCACACACCTCCAAAACAAATGCATGCACCAGCTATACTTTTTTTTCCTCCGGAAAAAAAAACGGACAACATCAAAAGTTTGCTGTCATAGCTTTTAAATGAAGTGTAAAGTTGTGGTCAACTTCACCTGCTTTTCAGGTGTTGTAATGAAAAGTAACATATTTCTTTAAATCTTGTTTCACCTCTAACTGTACTCACTTCAGGGTACAGTTTGCAAAGTCAATCAATCATCATGTTTATGGTGCCATAGTGTCTGTTGATTTGCAGGGATTAAGAGCAGATTTTATGCAAGGCCATTTGTGCTCTTATGTGTAGGTGTGTTTGTGTTGGTGGTGGAAAAAGTCGTGCTCACCGTGGGGACGTTAAGTGCAGCTCTTGATGAATAATGTATTTTTTTGGTTGCGTGTTCTCACGGCAACAAAATCAAGAGGGATGCATGAAACCCTGGATCACACTGATAGGGTTGTTCCATTGTGTTAGATTCAGAGGGGTAATTTGGAAAGAAAAAGGACCCCCCCTCCCTTATGTAGTCATAGTTTGTCGGCCACATCTGTGGGGTTGTTGGTGGCACAGTCTGAACACTTTTGACCTAGATCTGGCATCAGCGAATCAAAACATCAAAGAGGAAAGGAGAATAAGGTAGAAGTGAAGCAGAAGATCCTAAGAAATGCTGGTCCCTGCCTCCTACTCTCTGCGTTTCTGTCACTCTCTCTGTCTCTCTCTCTTTCTCTCTCTCTCTTACTCTCTCTGTCATAACATACAGTGGGCTGCCCACTCGCCCACCCTTTTGGTACTTAAATGTTGAATTGCACAAACGGCGCCAGACTGCCCCGGACTCTTAGTAATGCACACACACATGCACCCATCTCTAACCTGACATGCAAACACACTCAGTAAGGAGGTCTTTCTCAGTGATGGATGCTGCTCAGAAAGATGGCCAGGATGAAAAGGTTTCTCATATCAGGGTGTGTGGTCTGTTGATATTTGCAGTCATCAGCAGAGTGTAGCAGTGTGTGTTTGTGTCTTGAATCAATCCATGTGTTTCCATGTGAGAGCAGACGCGCTTCACTCTGCAGAGGAAACATGAGGCTCATCCCTTTTGCTCCGTGTGTTTATCATGCTTCATGGAACAGCCAGTGTCTGCCTCTCCTCTGGTTGCTAGAGAGCAAATGACTTTTTCTCCTTCCTCCTTTCCCCGCACTCATCGTTGTCTTCTTGCGCTGGATGTGCTAAGCGGAGCTTGTATGGCTTTTCTTCCGCACTTCTTCCTCTTCCCCTTTGTTCCTCAGTGAGGTGTGTCCTGGGAAACGCTTCGACTGGATTTAAGCCTCTCAGTTGTCAGAGCAGCGGGAGTGTTGGGGGAGCGTCAGTTCCATGTTGGGGCCAGCTAACCGCCGAGACTGCAGCAGTGTCCTGATCTGCTTTGGGTGTTGGAATGGCCGAATGGTGGGCTTATAGCATGTTGGCATGCTGCTGTCTGCTTTTGCTTTCACTAGAGTCTTTAAGTTGTGTGGTTGATTCAAAGAGATCCTGTGTTTGCTCTCATTTATGAATTTTATAGATATTTTCTGTTTGCATGCATACTGTAGATCTCATTACTGACGAAGCAGGATGAGCATGGCACATGGAGTCTGCTTTTCAGAAATGATCACCAAACATAAATGTCCAATAGAAATAACACCTCAGAAACCAAGCTGCACATGGCTTTATGCTTGTGCAAGAGGGTCCTCTGATAAATAATTCATCAAGTAATTTCTTGAGCAGAAATATGCTCGGATGTGTAAAATATCACAACACATGCTGTGATCAGTTATCCTAAACTCATCACTGGATGCTTTTAATGTGTTGTGTATGAGTGGGTGTGAGGTTTGCATGACAGTGTCATGGATCCAAGCGGTGGCGTTAAGATGGCAGTCTCTGCTGATGCCACAGAGCGGCCTCATTGTTTCATCATTGCTCTGCTTTGCCTGAACAAAATGCAACATTTCTGCAACTTCTGCAACCTGTTGGAGAAAAAATCAAAGCAAATAAGATCTTTTGTGGTGATGTTGATAAACAGCCTTTTGCCAGGAGCACTTTGTCAAATGTTTGTTTGCTCGTGTTTTTGGCAAACTGTTGCATTCAGTTGTTTGGAGCGTAGGCGTCACCTAAAGGTTAACTTGAAGTGAATATAATAAAAACATTGTGTATTTGTCCTGAGACTTGATGTGTTGTAGTATCAAAAAAGAATGGAAGATGATTAAAACACTTGTTTAAATCACACTGCTGTGTTAGTCATATAAAAGCAGTGATATAACAAAATCCCTTTTTCTCTATTGGTGTAAAAGCTCTTTAAAATATCATCTGTGACACACTACAGCTGAAGCTCTCTGCAAACCTTAAGCCAAAGTTTCAAAAAGTATCGACTTTCTTTAAAACTCCTGCAGGCAGCTCCTCCACCTAAAGTTACTTTACTGTTTGCGTGTGGGATATGTTTTCTATTTTTACAAAAACTCAGCAGTGCAGCAGTACGATCAGTCAGCGATGGTCCAGCCTCACACAGACAGTGTGACGTTTTTTGATCTGACTGTTAAGATTCTTATCAAAGATATTGAATGTTATTTTTGAGTGATGGCTTGTGAATGTCACTTTCCCTGTTCCAGTAAATGTCTTATTATAATTGCTGAATTGGTAGCTGTTTTGTCCTCATTTTTCTGTTTTGAAATTTGTTATCCATAAAGGCCTCTGTGTATCCAACTGTACGTATTCAAAGCAACTTAATGACTGCAGTATTGTGTGCTTCTCTCTCATTTCTATAACTTTAGTCTCACTGTTTATCTTTGTATCAAAGCAATCAGGGGGATGTGTGGATTTAAACACCCTTCAAAAGCAAACAATACTGCCCGCCTGTGTTTATCAGAGGATGAATAAGCTCGCTGTCTGTTCACCAGCAGTCATCGTCACTTTTCTCCTCCTGTCATCCTGTTACAAGTGATGTAACAGCCCCCAGCGGAGGAATGTATGTGGGCTCTGCTACCTGACTGCCTCTTCACTTTGCTCACTTTTCTGAAGAAATGTCTTTGTTAAAGTTAAAAGTATAAACTGTTGAAGATGTATAGAAAGGAAAAAGGAGGATGATCACGCGCTTTAGCAAAAACTGAACTTTCACACATCAGAGTCTGTTGAATCCTTTCATCAGTGGAGGTGCCGGTTGAGTTTCTGTGTATAGTTTCTGTTGCACACAAACATGCTGCTGAATAATGTGGTTTGTCTCACTCTGCGTGTTACAAACAAGTATTTAACTTTAGTGCTGGCTGTGCTTACTAGTTTAATTGTAAATCATGGTGTAAAATTCTGTTGCTGTGCTGAGTTGGCTTTGCTTTGTAATGAACAAATGGAACTGATGCTGATTCCTGCCTCTCCCTAGAGCCCAGATATACTCTCGGTCTGTTATGAAATGGCATATGAGACGGTACACTTTATTTTTTTTTTGTCCAGAAAGTTATACCCACACCCAGATCTGTTGACTCCGGGATCATCTGTTATTTATTTCTACTGTTACACAACCAAGGAGCATCAGATCTGCTGGAAGGTTTTCTGCATGTTGTGGTTTGTCATCCCTCGTCCCTTACAAAAGACTGTTTGTCTATGTAGGTGTAAAGCCTGTTGTGGTCGAGCTCAGCCTTACTCAGAGCTGCTGACTGCTTGTTTCATCTTTCACATTGTGTAATTCATTTGTGCACTTACTGATCTTCTCCTCCTCTCTCCCACCTTTTTCCTGTCCTTTCTTTACATTTCCCCCTATACTCCTTCTGTCTCTTCATCTGTATTTTTATCCAGGCTGAGTCTGGCTACGGTTCAGAAACCAGTCTCAGGCGTCATGGTTCCATGCTGTCTCTCACCTCTGCAGCAAGTGCCTTGTCGGCTACTTCTACATCCTCTTTCAAGGTAAATAAAAGAAAAACAAGAGTCTAATCACAAAGGAGTTTGACGATGGAGACTTCAGAGCAGATCACTTTAATCCATCTGTGTCACACTTTGATCAGAAAAGCAAAGCTCCCTCTGAAATATACCCCTTAAGATCAGATTAGTCGTAATCACTTTTGCTGTTTGTGTCGTGTATTTTTTTTATTTATTTATCACGACCCTGTCACGTGACTGAAACAAGAAACCGGCATCACTTACATTGTGTCCCTCTACTTTCATTTCTCCCTTTGCTCAGAAGGGGCACAGGTTGCGTGAGAAGCTAGCAGAGATGGAAACCTTCCGGGACATTCTGTGCAGACAAGTGGACACCCTGCAGAAATATTTTGACTCCTGTGCTGATGCTGTCTCCAAAGATGAATTTCAGAGAGACAGAGGTAATTATCGGCATAAATGTGCTTCAAAGAGGTTGTATTACACCCCAGTTTAAGATTCATGTAGGGAAAGAATCTGATATAAGGAGAGGGGTCAGCGTGGCATTAAGGATTGATCAGGATGTTTTCTGGAAAAGATATCATTTATAAATGTGGAGGTTTTGTTTTACTTGGCAAGATGTATGGGAGTAGTGAATAAGAGTGGTTGGTAAGATCATTCAGAGAGGAAGCACAAATCAATATCCACTTACAGAGCGTTTTATGGGATGTTGAAACTCTGAGTAAGTTTCCTTTATAGTCTTGAAAATCAGCTTGAACCAATTTTCTTTTGTGAACATGTACTCTAATATACATATGCCGGGTAACTGGGATTCATTATCAAAATTCAACAGTGCAAATGTTCTTACATAGTAACAAATGTTAATTTGTTAAATAATAAAAAGAAACCTCAAAATATTTCAATTTAACATATTTACTTCTCAATATATGAACTTTAACAAATATATCGAAACAAAATTCAACTATTTGCACTGTAGCATTGCAATTATTTCACAAATTTCTTCAATATGAAAACCGTGAACTAAAATTAATTAATAAACTTAATGAATAAACTCCAACTATACAGTGTTTTTTCTTAATAACGCACAACTAACCTAACCCTCTTCAACTCCCTCAGTCACAAGGATGTGTTTAGGTACTGAAACATGGTTTTATTTTATATGAATTAGTAGTCTGTAATATTGATTCGGTCAGTACCTATGAACGTACCGAAAATGGTACCCATCCCTTGTAACCATCTTTTTAACAGTTGTTCTGTTAAAAATATTTGAATTTCCATGCCAAGATGTTTTCTCTGTGAATGAACAGAAAATGAATTAATCTGCTCAACATGTTGTTTTCTCACTAGAAGTAGAAGAGGATGAAGATGACTTTCCCACCACTGCAAGACCTGATGGTGAATACAATCACAACAACAACGGTAGCAAAGAGAAATGTGAGTTTTCTTTGTATCGTTAAGTCTGATTCTAGTAATAAACTGGGCAGCTGTCAAACTTGATCACTGCTCTGTTTCTGCCTGATTCAGTGTGTCCCCCGACGAGTCCGAAAGGTATGAACGGGATCGACTTCAAGGGAGAGGCGATCACCTTTAAGGCCACCACAGCAGGAATCCTCTCCACCCTCTCTCACTGCATCGAACTGATGGTGAAACGGGAGGACAGCTGGCAAAAGCGACTGGACAAGGTGCAGCCTTACTGATTAAATTGTCCATCACCCATAAGTGCATGGTGTCATGTCAGTAATAACCAGCCTCATAAACAGGCGTGTCAGCAGCTACTGACACATGGAAGTGCTGCCGGCTGTGGAGCTAATCGTTGCCTTCAGATCACAACGCCTGTTGCAACACTGGGCTGTCAAAATGTTGAACCAACACTGTGGTATGTTGAAACAGACAGCTATTCACGCTGACACTGAAAGGATGGTAAATGTTGTATCATAAAAGTTGGAGCAGTTGTTTTGGAGAGAGTAAATATATATTTAGTGGAGGAAGCACTGAAATGGTTTAATACATAGAACAGTAGCTGTAAAAAAAAACATGACTGAACAGGTTAGACCTGCCCTGATTCCTTATGTCTAAACTTCTCTTTTAGCTGTTGAGGAGGTGACGTGGGTCTGTCATCATTTCTGCATATTAAGATTTATATTTCTTGTTTGCTGAAGAATTTTTTTGTGCCTCATTTTGAACGAGTTTTACCAGACATTTTACATTTTTAATCCAAATGAACTAGAAAACATTTGCCGGATTTACTAGTTAAGCAAGAAAAAAGAAAATGGGTTAAATCAAAACATAAACTGGTGAGAAAAATCTTAAAAGTCTTGAAAGATAAGATAATGAAAAAGATATTTTCATTGTTTAATAGTTTTAACAAATGAAACTTGAATTGTTTAACACCATCTATTCATCAAAGATCTTAAATCTTTTTGTGCTCTGCAGCCTGATGAAAATTACAACTTGCTGACCAGGGTTATTAATGCACCTGTGGCACAACAATGAACCTTACCCCGTTGTTATTTGATTGTTTTGATTGGTTTGAGTTTCTGTCATATCTTTATTACATTCAGACCAATGACTGAGCTTTATCAAGAGAGCTGAGTTTGTGTGTGTCTAAAGGTATTTTCTTCACAGCTTCATGCTGATCAGCCGACCTGATGTTGTCAAACCAGTTCTTTTTTTTCCCCACGTAGAAAGGCGTGCTGCCCAACCCTAAAAGCTAACTAACAGCCGGGAAGTGTTTTCAGTTAGTGAGCCCAGTGGAGAGAAACTACCTCAGTCTTATCTTGGTCTAGTTATGTGTGTGTGTGAACTTTAGCTGCCGATGTAGAGTACAGAAACAGAAATAGCTGCTGAACACACACTCGAAGGAAAGTTATCCGCCTGCTGTGACTGACTGAAAGCGTACAGAGATTGTATTTGACAAAATGACTTCTCGGACTTCGTGGTGCAGTTTGTTGAGGCCTTCGCTACATAAAGGGACAGAGCTGCTCAAATACCAGACTCAGAAATGGATACCTCTGCAAACCTGCAGTCTCTTCTTCACAGTAGGTTTCTGTCTGTCAGAGAGACGACAACAGGGATCATGCCCTGTTGATTTTGTTCCTAATGATACGTGTCCACACCTTTCTGTAGACTGTTTGGTTTCATAACCTCTGTCTGTATGGATTCCTTCACCCTTCAAAGTGTTTTTTGACCAAGTGTTACCGTCAATATTTGAGTAGAAATTACCTGTATTTTTGTTAATGTGCTTCTCTCGTCATTGTGGGCGAAAAAAATCGTATTTCAGTTGTTGAGTTGTTTCTACGTTTGCAATGAGTTTTTTATGATGACTTTTCTGTCACCCTCGTACTTTTGTTGGCCCTCTCGATTTCTCTGTTTGTAGACATGGATGGTTTCAGCAGTAGGAGCAGTCTGTTGAGTATTTGCCTCTGGCAGGGAATGAGAGATTATGTAAAACCTGTTTGAGTGCTCAGGCTCAGCTAAATGAAGTGGTGGGTTTGCCCAGTCATTTGACCTTTTTTTTTTCTTCCTCTTTATTTGGTGTCCTGTGAGCTGTCATCTGATGAAACAGTACTATCATTTGGAAAAAAAAATATTCTGTGAATTAGTATCAGTGGAGTCATTTTGTGTGTTGTCTAAATATAGAGCAGATCTCTTTTGAATGCAGCACCAATTTCAAAGGGTGTTTCCACCCAAATGCTTTCTTTTTATCCATTGTTTGTTATGGATCACTAACTACCATACACATATTCTTCTACTCAGGAGCTAGAGAAGAGGAGGAGGGTAGAAGATGCCTACAAGTCTGCGATGAATGAACTGAAGAAAAAGTCACACTATGGTGGCCCTGACTATGAGGCAAGATGGAAAAAACTCCCCCACTTTCTCAACCAACCCCTTTCATGTTTTCCCCGCATGCTTTCTCTTTTAAATGAAATACTGTCCTCTCATTGCTGCCTTCAAAGGGGGGCTTATACTGATAACATTTGCTTTCCACAGGAGGGGCCGAACAGCCTGATCAATGAGGATGAGTTCTTTGATGCTGTGGAAGCTGCACTGGACAGACAGGACAAGATAGAAGAACAGGTGTGAATTAGATTTGAAAAGATTAATCAAACAATCAATCTTTATTTATATAGCGCCAAATCAAAAGAAACGTTATCTCAAGACACTTTCCAGAATCATAAACAGGCCCAAACCTGTTAATGTTAACAAAACTTTTATTTTATTATCGGAGACCCAACATCAAGACAAAATAAGACGTCTTATGTCATCTTAACCCCCCATGAGTACAGCATTTTGCAGCATTTATCAAGTTACAATGGCAAGGAAAAACTCCACTTTACCAGGCAGAAACCTCGGACAGAAACAGACTCAGGTTAAACAAAGATCCGCCTCGACTGTGTTGGGGTTAGAGAGGGAGAGAAAATATAGAGAAAATACAGACCCAGACACAGACACACAGGCATCGAGACATAGAGAGATACAGACAGAGAAAAAACTGGTGAGACTGTAAAAGCCATAGCAGCTTGAGTCATGCAGGCCTACGGCAGCTTGCTGTCCACAGCAGCAATCCAGATGAACCTACAAGACAAGCTCAAAGACTCCCAGAGAGATCCATGGTTACTTACTATTATGGCGCATCAAGATTAAAAGTTAGATTTATAAATTCACATCCACCCTGTCTTTTAATGCTTCTGTTTTTGCTTCAAAAAAATTTAAATGAAGCAAGCTCAACATAGCTGGATTGAAGTTACGTCACACACGTGTCCTTTTGTCTGAAACTCCTACTCTCTGTCCCTCAGTGCCAGTCAGAGAAAGTGAGGATACCTCGACTGACTCCAGTGCCTCCTGGAGACGCCTACTCAACAATCGGCACACACCGATATGCCACCAAGGTACAAGAAAGTTTTTACTTCCTCTTGAATGCACATTGAGGTTCCCTGTCCTCTTGTTCTTATATAAGGTTACTGAACACTGCTGTTAGAAATGTCTCATAGGACCTGTCTGCAGTCTAGTCAGCTTTACCCACACTGATCAATCTGTAAAGCCTGAAGGTGCAACTTTGCTGCTTACACACATGAAATGTATGTGCTTGAAATCTTAACGTATTCAAAACGAATCAGTTAGTGCCCGTTGCTGCAGTGATTTAAGAGCTTTCATAACATTTTCTTACAAACGTGATCACAGCTGGTGCTCATGACTCCTGGTGGACCTCTGCAGTAGGGCCACTTTCTGTTTTGTTGCTTATTTCTTTCTCTCTTTCAATCTTCCTTTCTGCCGTACAGCCCCATAGCCATTCTTCTTCACTATCCTCCGTTGAGCTAGTCAGTGCCTCGGATGACATTCACAGGTTCAGCATGCAGGTACTGTATTTGGTCAAAAGTGAGCACCTTGTATATCCCTTCAGGGTTTCTGCAGGGGTATACAAACGCCTACTGCTTCCTCTGCGGTGGAAGAGCATGAGCAGATAGAGAGTCCACTAACCAGTCTATTGGATTTTAAAAACATTACAGTGCATTTTGTGGCTTGTATTTGAAGGTTATTACACACAACATTTCTTTAATCCTGCAATGCATGAAGAAAAAAAACCTCTGACAAAATAGAAATTCCTGACGGGCTGTCTTATCACACAATGTTTGTCTTTGTAGCATCCAAAGTAAGAAAGTTAGTGCGATGCATGACTGGGGTCTAGAGAAACCTCCTCATTTCCTTTCCTCACATCTCATCTTCATAGCATGAACAAGCATGAATCCAGACTGACTGCATGTGTCCTGAGCGCACTCTTTGGATGTTGAGTTATACAGCCCCCAAGTGGGGTCAAATGTTTGATATTTGTACGGTTCAGAGGCTATTGTGTTCTCTGAAGGAATGCCTAGTATTTCAGAGAGCCTTCTTTTTGTTATCCTGACTTTATCAAAACGTGTGCAAGCTCAAAATCATCAATCATTAATCTGGACACAATACTCTCTTCTTTTCCCAAAACTGTGTCCTGTCTTTAAGCATGTCCCCATGGACAGGCAAATAAAGGTTTTAAAAAACACTGACAGGAGGATGTAATCAATTTCTGTCTGTGTCCCAGGTTGAGGAGATGGTGCAGAATCATATGACTTACTCGCTTCAGGATGTGGGTGGAGATGCCAACTGGCAGCTAGTAATAGAAGAAGGAGAAATGAAGGTAAGCACAGAGGGGAGAGAGAGAGAATAAGCGTATGAATCATCTCCCTCGATGGCCAGCTGAGAATACTTAATTATCATTAGCTTTAAAAAGAGGAGCAGAAGTAGAAGCATTTAAAGCTAGAGGAGGAAAATGAACAAAGATGAACTTTAAAACTGTGAGTAGAATGGGAGGCCAGAGTAAGACCTTTTAGTTATTAAGTACAGAAAGAGAATTCTCCACCATACTTTGTGTTATAACAGAGGATTGCCCTGCCTTTGTTCTGTCTAACAGGTGTACAGGAGAGAAGTTGAAGAGAACGGTATTGTCTTGGATCCTCTCAAAGCGACACATGCAGTAAAGGGGGTAACGGGTCACGAAGTCTGTCACTACTTCTGGGACACAGCTGTCCGATTGGACTGGGAGAGTAAGTTCACTCATTCACACACACACACACACACACACACAAAAGTCCCCTTCTTGCATAACCTTTTCAATGTTATGACACAGTCAAACTCTTCCTCCCACAGCCACCATTGAAAATTTCAACGTTGTGGAAACACTTTCGGATAATGCAGTCATTGTGTATCAGACACACAAGGTGAGTTGACTCAAAGGTGCCTGGAGCGAGTTGATGATTTATGTTTTGTAAATCTTGTCTACATATCTTGTTTTGATCTGGATGTTTGGATGTTTTACAGAGAGTGTGGCCAGCATCTCAGAGAGACGTCCTCTACCTGTCTGCCATCAGAAAAATCTTGGCAACAAATGAAAATGATCCTGACACATGGCTTGTTTGCAATTTTTCTGTTGACCATGACAATGCTGCAGTAAGTTTAATACTGTACTTAATGGTAGCATGTATGTTGCAAGTAAGCAGGTGGTGATATAAAAATCTCTGTCTATATACGTTTTTATTTATTAAGTGACATTTCCTTGAAGTCTCAGGCATTTATATTTTTTACAGACTGAAAATGTATTGATGTAACACCTTGTAAGAATGACCTGAGTGTAATTTTTGGCAGCTTGAATATGGCTTGTTTTTATGTTTTTGTTGAACTTTCAGCCCACAAACAGATGTGTTCGTGCCAAAATCAATGTTGCCATGATCTGCCAAACTCTGGTCAGCCCACCAGAGGGCGACAAAGAGATCAGCAGAGACAACATACTTTGTAAGATCACCTACGTTGCCAATGGTAAGTGCTTTTTTCAGCATGAGAAGATCTCAGGGTGTATACACTGCAGAGAATGGATGGTAGGAATGAATCCCCGAAGGAAGTGTTAGCAGAGTAGATATCACTTTGGGTCAGAACATTATTTCTTTTTAGCAATCTGGTTCTCCAATATTCAGTTAAATCACAACTGTTCAAATGTGATAACACAAGTATTCAGGCCACCTCTGTTGTATAATGGGTAGGGATTTAATCTGTTCGCAGTTACGATATTTTTAAAGTTGTAGATTAATATAGCTGCTGATTGTTTAGATGGTTAAGTAAACTGATGATAAGATGTGAGATGTTTAAAACTTCAGCAAAACAAATCTGACCTGTCACTGGAGGGCGCACCCTTTACTGCTGTTAGTGCACTAAATCTGATCACAGCGTTCATGACTCAATCTTTTTTGATTAGTTATGCATATACGTGCGGATCCTCTGATGCTGATTTTCCTGTTTGGCTTCAGTAAACCCAGGAGGTTGGGCCCCAGCCTCAGTCCTCAGAGCCGTGGCCAAGAGAGAATATCCCAAGTTCCTTAAACGCTTCACCTCCTACGTCCAGGAGAAAACTGCTGGGAAGCCCATCCTCTTCTGAGCACAAACTGGTAACATGGAACTGAAACACATCCTGTTGTTATACCAAAGAGAAAACCTTTGATTAACTGAACCTTTAATGGATGCTCAGTGACCAGAATTTTTTGTGGAGGGTTGTTCATTTCTGAGGTTTACTCTTGAACTCTTCTTGTTGTTTCAGGCTCTGGGAGGCCAAGGTTGCCTTTTGGTGGACTGCATCTTTCATGGCTCTCGATGACCACATGACCCATTCACCAGTTGATTAGAATGTGCTTTCAATCTTCCTACATGCTGGACACCATATCATTCAGGATGCCCCATGGGACACCTGTTTGTGGGAGAGACTGGTCTAATGGCTTTAATCCATCAGTAGTTGTCATTCAGCCTCATTATAGTGGCCTAACACCATCACTTGGTCATGAGTAAACTTGTATGTAAATTGAAGCGTTTCCTAAGTGGTTTTTGAATTATTGTTACCAATTATTGCTTTTTGTAAATTGTTTTGTACATTTCTTATGATTACAAACTTCTTGACTTGTTTTGGGTTTGCTTTAATCACTAGTAATATAGCTACTTGTGTTGCTGCTGCTAAAGTAACTACCACAAGAGAAAAAAAGCAGGTCATGATTGGAAAGCATGGACAGTGTGGTACAGTGTCTCCTCTTGCTTGCCTTCTCTTGTCCCTCTAGTGATGACTCGCTCTGCGGTTTGATGGGGGGGTCAGAGCCCAAAGCTTCAAAATCTTAAATTTCTAGATTGTTCTAAAGTAGCTTACAGAATGCGCCATGGACACAATGAATTGTACAGAAGAAAACAGGAATGGTTTTCAGTTAGTTTACCAATATGAAAAATGTGAATTGACTGTTAAATTTGATGAACTTGAATTTGATGACAGTGATGAGCAAAGGAAACCTGAAGCTTCTTATTGCTCTATTTGACTCAAGGTGGGAGATGTTTTTTGACACAGTTGAACTGATGATCAGTGACTGAACATTTGACTGTGGTCTGTGGATGCTATGTGATGGCCTCATTTGAAGGGTGTCTGTCCTGAACCTCTTTGTCACACTGTTTCTGACAGCTATTTGCAAACGGCCTGCTATAGTGTCTGATAAAAATATTCCTCTCTTTCATTGAGAGGTGAGTGCGTAGATTTTGTACACTGCATTGTTTTTCACTCATTAAGCCCCTAATGAGGCACTGAAAATGTCTCAATCAACAAAAAGATTGTAAATTAGTCCTGCTGCTTATCAAGCAGGTTAAGAGAAACACATAAGATATAATCAAGATCCTAAGACCTTTGTCATACTCTAATAATTTGCATTTCACTCGCCACACTACAGTGCAGTGGCCTCCTGCCCTTTGACTGATGAACTACCCCCAGAATGCCTTAGACATCAGGATGAACCCTAAAGAATCCTGGCTATCTTTACTGTAAAGCCACCAGACGTGCATTTATCAACACTTAATGAAGGGCAGAGGGAAGGGTCAGCATTTCACATCGTCATACCTCAAGATTTAAACTTACTCTAGATCGTGTCTGATGCCATCTAAAGTTGAGAGTTTTGCAATCAGTAGATCTGATTGGTTGAGAATACACCATCAGATTTTTGGTCTAAGAGTCTGAGGTTAGGAAGGATTTGCATATTTGTTTTGCTGATAATCAGTGTCAGCTAAAAATTGCATTTAGTATTTTTAATTTTGATATTTGTCAGTAATCTACACACTTTGTATATTTCTAAGTTGTACATCAGAAGTGTTATTATTTGCACTAAATGTAATGCAATTTGACAATGTTCTGTAAATTAAAATTGTTACACAACAGAAACAAGCTGTCTACTGTTTCTCTGGCAGTGATAAGCAAACACACAAGGACACGTTGAAATTTAGCTGTTTATTTATAGGAGTCTCTTCTATATATAAATATGCATTGTCTTTACATTCAGCGATTAAGGTTTTTTTCAGCAGGTGGTAAAATGTTGAGTTACACAATAAATGATGGTCAGAACCAACATGTGATCATGGATTTGAACATTTAAGGTTGGAAATGGTTTTGATGAAGAGGTATCAAACAGCATCTCAGTAAAGGACCCTCGTCGAATAACTTCTTCAGTATCAAAGGATATCCTGAGTAAAAGAATTTCAGTCACGACGCAAACCTCACAAAACTAGAAGCTCCACATCAAAAATGATCTTGAATGATTCTTCACTGTCTGTACACATAGTATCAATGACTCACAGAGGTGTGCACCTGTAGAGTAAAAGAGAAAACAGAAAGTGCATATTCACATATCCAACTCTGTGCTTATGCTAGGTCGCTCACCCAACTAAGAAACTCCTTCAGAGGAAAATAGAAACTACTGTCATTCACAACCAATATCAAAGTGCCTTTTTGTCAAGAGCGAGTGCAGCCTCCCTGGGCTGCGTCATTAAAGATCCAGTAACCGTCTTTCCTCATTTTGTTTTTACAGCAGCTCATAGCTGAGGCCTTGGGGCAGCAGGAAAAAACAGCCCTGTTAAAAGGAGGTGGCTTCTTGAACCACATCACAGTCTATGTATGAACTCAAGATCCATCAGTTCTCTTCAAATGAGCTCTTCCTTGTATTTATTGGCTGTGGTTTCAAACTGGATTGTTGACGTTACCATTAGAGTCCTGTTTACCAGGGATAATAAGTCATCGTAGCTCTTCCAGTCAGCAACTATGCAGGTGCAAACCTCAGAAAGGTCCTTCATTTATTTCTGGTCAGCAGAATAAGGAGATACTGAAATGTATCTACCCTGTACTCATATATACAGTATTATATATCTTAATGTCTTTGTGTAGGTATTGAAAACAGTATACATGTATAAAACTAAATGGCACTGCGTTGACTCGTGTTCACAAAAGCGGCACCCAGTTCAGTTTGATGGTCATCACGTTGCATGTTTGTCATGACCCCTGTTAATGACTATCACAGTGACGGTGGAGGTATCGTCTTTAAGTCCATCAGCTGGAGGAGAATCTCAACCTTTGTGTGCGTTGGCAAAATGCGTGGCTATATGGATGTAGCAGCACTGGAAATGTCATCAAAGGCCGGCCTGGTCTTTTTGAATGGAGTGAGTGGGATTGTCTTATGATTGGCAGGAGGAAATGAAGGCTGTAAAACTGCACTTTTCACTGTTGGGAGAAGAGAGAAAGGAATGATTGTACAAAAATTTTAGGCCTTATTTCTGAGAATAAACTTGCCAAACCCAGATTGAAGACATTTCAAAAGATTTGATCGATGAAAGATTGTTCATGTTCAAAATAAAGACACCCCCCCCCAAAAAAAAAGTAAAAAACAACATACCAAGTAGACATCCAGAACAGACCCATCATCATGGTCTATGTCCACATCCATTGTACTCTGCTCTGAAGTGAGGCAGATGGCGCTGTCTTCCAAAGTGAACGTGGAGCTGGATGCAACGTCCTCTCTACAGAAAAAAAAAAGTCACATTAACCTCCCTCATAGAAGCATAGAGGACAGTGCTGAGAGTTTGAGTAGTTCAGCTGTAGAGACAGAGCTTTAAAATGGATGAGAAGTCTTCATAAACAACGCAGAGGCCATGGACAATGCAGGTTGAACAGGAAATGTCTGATTTCACGTGAGCCGAGGCTCATGTCTGACAGGAAATTAACAGAATCTCCTGAAGACTGGAACTATCTGCTCACAACGAGACTCATGCTCAGAGATTATGAACTACACGTGCTCACATGCAGCCGTACAAATAAGAGACATACTCTCTGATCACTGAATGCATGTCATTTACTGAATTGTGGTTCCAGCTTAGGTGGGTCAAGATTTCTGTCTGAATCCTCAGCAGGAAGGATTATAACATAAAGAAAGCATGAAAAATATTGTGTGTGCCTTGGAAAAGAACCAAAATCATGATAAAAAAAAAGCATCAACCTGTAAGTACAGCTTTTATTTTCCACATTTTCATTGAGAACATAAAAGACTACAGGCCTCAGCCTGATTGGGGGTGGGGGGGCAACAGGACTGTGTTGATGAATCTTTCCAAGCACTTGCGAGTTCTTAACGTTCAAACGATTGCTCAGTCTGCTTTGTACAGTAACAACCAGTATTAGATCATCTCATTCCTACATCAATGACACAGCTACTTGGTAAATTTGGGGTAAAAACGTCTGGCCTAACAGCACTTGAGCCTGTGGGGGGCACAGCTATCCCATTATCCCTTCTGTATCCCAACACTAGCAATGTACAAATGTCCTCCAATAGTGACATGGTGATTTCAAAGACTATATCAACACAAACGTAGCAATGTTTCAACCACTAGGGGGCAATGTGAGATTTATATTCCCTACATCAGGTGACCCCTTGATATATTCAGGAATGTGTTTTTTACCCCTTTTGTCACATGGCTGACCACTTTTGAGCTCACAATCAAAATAAAAACCGGGTAGAGCAGGAAAGTAGAGAAACCGTAAAAAAAACAACTGTCGAACAGCTTCATTGTAAACCAGTCCTGGAGAATCCTAACAACCCAATACTAACATGATGTGCTGCTACTGTAACAGGCGCTGCGTCTGTCACACAGGGATTACTGTGTGTTTGTGTACAGTCCCCACTGCACTGCTTGTCTTCCTTTGTCACAGTCTTTCTGCAGCATAATGGCACTAAGTAAGATCGTGTCAGAGCTTCTGTTTAAATATTTATGAAGACAGTTGACAGAACAATGTCAGGGCAGCAGCAGGTGACTGATGAGGAGACAAGACTGGACAAGTCACACAATAAAGCCTCAGAAAGGAGCTGAACCTGACACCGCTGCAAGAACAGAGAGGTGATGGAAACATGGAGAGGGAAGGGGATGGTGTGTGAAATTGCCCTTCACTAACAGCCAGAATATGAGGTGTAGTGGGGAAGAAGTGGCTTAAACCTACCAGTGTAATACATTTATTAAGGTTACATAACACAGAGGAGTGCTGGAAGAAAGGCCTGTTTTCTGCTCTTTAACTTTGCATTGCTCTGCTTTAATTAATGTACTCAAAGTCTCATATCTAAATCACCGAGACTCTCAGAAAAATTATTCCTGTTTGAAGTTGGTCTAACTGGACTGAGAAGCTTTTTAATTTTCAGCTTGCCCCTTCCTTGTAGAATACGTTCAGTCTGAAGTTAATCTGGTTAAATTACAGATCATGTTTACTTTGTCATTGTCGCATGTATGTTTTGCATGTGTTGAATCCATGTTAAAGAGCAGGCTGAGTCACATGCTCCATGATGCACATCACCAATCAGACCAAGTCATGTTAGAGCACAGGTGACAATGACATGAGAGTGTGGGTGTGTGTTTATTTGTGTGTGTGTCGCCTAATTTGGATGCTTTCCTTCCAGTCCTCGGGGCAACACTGTGTACAGTAACCTTACTGACACCACCCGCCCTGCTGCGGCTAAATCAACACAGTGTGTCCTGATGGAAAGGGATCAACAAGGAAGAGTGAAAGGAAAACAAGCAAACACCACACCTCTCTTCTGTTTGGTTGTCCACGCTGACAAAGATGGAGGAAGTGGAGATGGTTCCCATGGAGGAGCCCTCATAGAAGGACGCATTGGCGGGGACCAAATCTGGACGCAGGTAAGAACCAAACACAGCTGAGGAAAAATAATATAAACATTAAAGAAAGGGAAACACAAGGAGAAAGCCCGGTTATATTACAATTATATTTCTTCATTTCTTGTCTCTCGGCCTAAGCTGAAATGAGCTTTATTCTTCTTTAGAAAACACATTTCATATTTTCATATATTCAAATTTTCTGACAGCTTCAAAAGAATCCATGAATTATCAGCTGAACTTTGTCAGAGTAAACACTTCCTCTTTCACTTGAAAAACACAGACACTGACCAACACAAACACCCATTCTTGTCACATCAACAATCCCCCATCAGCCAATCAATATGATCCATACAGCTAAGCAAGGCTGTATTTATCAAAATGTACTGTTGACACTGGATCATCCACACACATAAGAGAGTCCTCCTTATCGTTACAAGGTTATGTAATCCTATTAACTCAGCCAAAAGCATGTGAATCTAATATAACTTATCAAATTTAATGGTTCTAGTTAAGAAACTTTTTTTCCTCCATTAAGATTGATTTTCTCTCTTCCCTTTGAGACTGAATTAGTTACAGTGTGATGAGAGTGCAGAAGCTTTGGAGTGAAAATAGCTTCATCTTATGTTGTGTCACAGCGAGGAGCACAAGGCCAAGACTTCTCTTTCTGCTCATCACGCACGTACACACCTTTGTTTCTTCTGGTGTCACTTGTATTTTATTATCAAATGCAAAGGTCAGACTGTGCTATCATGGCCATTTAGAGACACTTTTACAAGCAGTAAGACTACTACCTCATTTTTTACATGCCTTACCAACACATACATGTAGATTGTGTTTGAAAATCTACTAATAACAAGTTACACTGTTTACTTTCCACAACAGCTGACTACTTCATCATTCAGTGATAGCTTCCCCTCTGCCCAGTGCTGGGAGGAAAAGATTGTTTCAGGCCAGTGCTTTTAAACAGCTTTGATAAGCCACAAAAACTAGAAAATGACTAAATGATAAGTTAGAGACTAGTCCAGAAAAAAGCATGTGGAGGAAAAGCCTAAAATTGTGCCTGAAATGATTCAGTTTTGGCTTTCAAACAACCTCTCAAGAGAGCTTTAAAACCCATTGGAGCCCCAACAAACCCATTTGCAGTTGTGCTTGTAAGTTTACAAACCCCAGCACAGTTTATGATTTCTTGGCCATTTTTCAGGGAATATGAATGATAAACAAAAAAAACTTTTCTTTCACTCATGGTTAGTGGTTTGATGGGGCCATTTATTAACAAACAAATATGTTTACTCTTTTTAAACCATAATGGCAACAGAAACTTCCAAAATGACCCTGATAAAAGTTTACATGCCCCAGTTCTTTATAGCATGTATTTCCCCCTTTAACATCAATGACAGCTTGAAGTATTTTGCGGTAGTTGAATATGAGGGTCTTTATTTTCTCAGATGGTAAAGCTGCCCACTCTTCTTGGCAAAAAGCCTCCAGCTCCTGTAAATTCTTGGGGTGTCTTGCATGAACTGCAGGTTTGAGATCTCCCCACAGTGGCTCAATGATACTGAGGTCAGGTTACTGAGATGGCCACTCCAGAACCTTCACTTTATTCTGCTGTTGCCATTGGCAGGCCAACTTGGCATTGTGTTTTGGATAATTGTAATGTTGGAACATCCAAGTATGTCCCTTGCACAGCTTCCAGACTGATGACTGCCAATTTTCCTCCAGTATTTTATGATAACAAAAGGTCATCATTCTGAATGACTTTGTTCCAGAAGTTTTGAGGTTTGTTTCTGTGCTGTTTGGCATGTTGTAAGTGATATACCTTCTTCACCAAACCACTAACCATGAGTGAAAGTAAAGTTTTTTTTGTTATCATCAATATTCTCTGAAAAATGGCCAAGAAATCATAAATTCTGCCAGGGTATATAAACTTATGAGCACAGCTAAACAAGTGCCCTTTAAATTACAGCAGCTCCGCAACCATTTGGGCAATCAAGAAAATTCGAACGGATCTCAATGAAAAAAAGACAAGCTTTACAATGATATCTGATATATTTCAATTTTCATGATTTTCCAATCACAGGCAATAACTGGTGTTACTGTAGCCCTTCAATCACCTGGGCTGGTGAAAGAGTTCAAACAATTCCTTAAAAGAAGATAGATGAGCTTTCAGAGCATGATCTCTGACTCTTTTGAGGTCAAAATGATAAACATTAAATCAATAAAGGTCCAGATGGCCTGTGATGGCCTGTATGACACTTGGGTGTTAACTAATGGCTCAACATTCAAAATAATCTATCATACAAACTATACAAAGGGTAGAGTGTGGTTCCCTACAACAATTTTTTTATTCTTTATTTTGTACCTTGTCCATCCAGACTTGCCAAACTACAGGCCCCTCCCAGCCTGACCCTCCCGTCCTCCTCGTTCCTCTCATCTGTCTGCGATGAAAGGATCTCCTGTGAGGACGACTTCAGAGCTGGGATGGAGGTACGAGTCCTCTTTGAAGGAGAGAATCGAAGCGCTGCAAAGCAAAAAAAAAATGAAAGAAGAACAAGAGAGAGAAAAAGATTCAGTGAAGCAGAAAGAGTAAATGCAGGAGATAATTGGAGGAGAGAGTGGGAAGAGGTGATTATCCTGATTAAAGTGATGTTCACACAAAAGAACTCCACAGTTCTGCCTCCAAAATTCATTTAACAGCAAAGTCATTTAACAGTTATAACGCACAACAACTACACAAGTTGTTCTTTCTGTGCTTCACAAGCAGCCTATGAAAAGACAGCCTTCCTCCTCATCTTTCTCTGAGAGGACTTGGCCAGAGTTAATAGTACTGTAAAATCCTCAAATCCTCGCCTCAGCCATTTTTTTGCCCCACATATTTGCATAACACCACCACTATGAGTTATGTTAATATGAAGTTTTGGGACCACTTCCAAGACACAAACACCCTTTCACTGGCTGTTGGTCAACACATTAAAAGGATCAGTCATGTTGTTTTGCATCAGTTCTGCTCAGCTCTTTCCCACAGGGTGCTGTAGAGAAAGATCAACCTCATCTGATTTATTTAGCAAATTATTATCCAACCAAGAAAGTTACGATTGTGCTCTTTTGTAATGGAGCACAAATCATCAAATTTAAGCTGTTTTGGCTGAATTTGCAGCTTGATTATTCAGACATAACTAATGTGGGGTCCTTGATCTGAAAGAAGTGTTTTAGTCAATAAACTCTGTACTTAATGCATCATGTGCCTAAAATGCTTGGGGCCACAGGCAAGAAAATTTCCTTGTGTGAAGCAAAAACAAACCAAGGAAACAAAATTCAAACTCATGTCACAGGGATATCACCATTAAATAAACTTCTGATAAAGTAATAAAAAACTGGTTACAGATTAAGCCTTTATACCATGTAAGCACTTCCTACTTCCTATTGCTCGCCCTCCTCTTTGATTGTTTTGCGTGAGTGCTGATCTTCACCCCACTTGACCCCTGCAGACTTACGTTGAGTCTTCCTGAAGACGCGTGTGCTCATAAACTTGAGGAAGCGGCTCGCATAAAAGCCAGGCCTGTGCACTGACACGGAGTCCTGAGGACAGGCAGAGAAAATATTGGGCTTTTATCAGAGGACGTAAAAGTTTGTGATCAAATAAAAGGCTCATTGTTAAAAGCGGCAGAGTGAGGTCTGAGGAGAGTATCCACTTACACCATCATACACCAGGGCTTTCCACGAGTGCTCCAACTTTTTAATGAACCTGGGAAGAAACAAACAAATATGAATGCTGGTCAGAAAGAATCCACTTTCCCAAGTACTTCTCATTTGTACTTCCCTCTCCCTGGTTGGCACAACAAACTGGGATCATTTCTGCTGTTTAGCAGGGAACACATCAAAGTTTCAAGTTATGTAACACCGTCTGAAGCAGACACATGCGACAAGTAATAAGGGACAAACTGCAGCGTATTTATCCTTCCTCTCTGACCTGATCTTACCTCACCCACTCCAAGCACTTCTGATACCTCTAGAGATTTTTTTTAAGGTTTCTGGACAAAAATCAATGTGTAAATAAAGAAGAAAGACCAGCTACTGAGTCCATTTTAATAATGGTGGCTGGATAAAAAAACATCCTGAGTCCTCAAAGGAGTGTGACAAATGGACTTTTAGCTCTTCCCATTAATGCAAGGTAAAAATCAATGTTAAAAAGTATTCTTCAAAGACAAATCATCATGTAAAGCTGTCCTCATGTATTTATGCATATTTTTGGTGACTGTTAAGAAGATAATATGGATGTATGTAAATTTAATTCAGTCTCCAGATTATCGCATTTCCTGAAAGTAACAGTACCTGTATGACTGTAGAATATCTATGATACCCAGGTAGATGAGCAGTTTTTCTTCTTTGTGTGTTTTTGCAGGGATGCCCCCCATCCTGTAACCGAGTAAAGACAGAGATTACAAAGATTTGTCATCCACAATGCTTGAAACTCATCTCAAAGGTTTACAAAGGTACCAACTATGTACTGTGTTTATATTCACGTGCATTGCTTTAAGTATTCAGAGCCGTGTTGGTGTTTGAATGGGTTATATCAGAGCTGGTCTGTGTGTACACTGTGTGAAAGTTATGAGCTCAGTTGTGTAACTGTGTCTCAACTGTTGGAGAAAAGGTGGAGATTAAGAGACACACACACACAGGCAGAGTGTGTGAGCCCAAATATGTGTGCATAATGTGGGTTTTCTCCCAGCTGAGCCCACTCACGTGTCATCTGTAGTGAGAGCTTCAGCTGCTTTGCCATCTCCTTGGATGGACTCCAGGGCAGTGGAGTAAAGTACCCTCTGACCCACAGGTCTTCGCCCGTCCCCTCCTGCCTGGCCCGACTCACCCCCCTCTCTGTGGTTGTGGTCCAAGACGTGAACGCCCAGCAGCAGACTGTAGTCCATGATCTTAAAACTCTCCAGCACCTGTAAGGAGTAATGAGATAGATGGTTTCAACCAAAATTGCAAACAGGTGCTTTGATAAGAAGCAGATAGAGAAGCAATTTCTTATTTGCTTTGATCTGTTTGAACACAGCAGCTATTGACTTTCAGGAACACATGCTTCATAACGCGTTCACTGATGATAAATATAAAGTCATTATAACATTTCAGGAATTACTGATTCATATGATCCCTAAACACTTTAATAATCCAATGTGCTTTCAGAGCCAAAAGGCCGTGAGCTGTCTGAACCATTTTGAGCTGAATAAACAAGGTGTTCACCACACTGAGCCAAGTATTACACATTGACCTGTCTGAGGAGCCTTTTACCCAGTTTCCCAGAAACTCTGCGACTCTGTGTCTACCCCTGCTCGAGTAAAGCCTCCATGGCAAGACAAGGCAAGACAGTGAGGCGGGGGCCTGATCTGGGAACTGGATCAGAGTTACTGCCAGGTAGAGAGGCTTATCTTGTGACCTGGACTGGACTGGATAGAAATGCAACTGTTTTGGAAAGTAGGTCCTGACTTGATCTTTAAATTATGCATTTACAAGGGCTTAAAGACAATTTGAGAAGGTATTGATTGACAGTGAAGGCAATCTGGATACTTTCATAAATATGTTTTGCCACTTAAATTGTAATCGAGGAAAGACTCAGAGTCAAAATCTTCCAACTTTTCTCTGTCAGACAACTTCCCTGGGCCACCACACCCACAGGGTCCACACAAACAACTCAGTCCCAAGAGAGACAGGATAACAATGGATAACAAATAATTCCGACATAATCAGAGACATCAATGACACAGAATACAGAGACAAAAGGAGAAAACTGACCTAATTTTAGAGAAACTATGGGACCAATCCATTTTAAAGCTGACCTACAACTTTCCTTTATCCCCTTCCAGATCAGTCATTTTCTCTCCATGTTCAAAGCAGACACTGATTGTTTTAATTTGCATCTTTAAAAAAACAAGCACATCCATACTCGAACACACAAATAGACAGAATGACAGACTCAAACAAACACTGAGGCTTTTGTTTGGGCTTTTTCCATATCAACGATTTGCATCCTGTCACTCGTACTCCCCCAGCCTATTCAAACTGCAGCCATTTTGAATGGAGCCACACACACCAGGCTGCCTACAGAAGGACATGACTGTGTGTGCTGGCCCTGGATTTAGCCAGGAAACAATCTAATCTTTACAACAGGAGGAAAATAGCAGGATTTTCTATACTTTCTAATAAACTTTCCTTAGATTCTTAAAAATAACAGTACCTACGATCCTCAGTGTTTTGTTTTTATCACGGTATCTCCTGATCTTTAACAAATTCACTATTCTCCTCCTCAGAATATACAAATCTGAAGACCTCCTCTGTTTGTCAGCAGAGCAGCAGATCTCACCCCTACCCTGCTCTGACACTTATACAATGCACACTCCTTAAGTAGAGATCAGCTGTGACATTCACTCTGGGTTCAGTTACAGTCACAGGATTGACTCTGCTTTAGTATGCATCAATAATTCATGAATGCAACCCTCTTCAACCCATGTTTCAAATACTTTAATCAAGAACATGTGGCTCTTTGTTCAGTCTTTCCTTCAGACATTCAGATACGTAGACATTCAGATGATAAAATTCTACAACTGAAACTTAGGTGAAAGGTTTCTACACTTTGAAATTATCTTTTTTCACTCTCAGTTCCTGTTTAAACCAGTGTCAAAAGTGTTCTCGTGTTGATGGTTTCAGCAGGCTCTGACAGGGGAACAACCTGAATGGAGGGCAAAAGAGGCCAAACACAGTCTGTCATGATAAAATTAGAAAAACCCCATGAAACACCAACTGTTACGGTTTTCTACATGTATATAAACAGATTTCAAAGGTAAAGGCCTCTTCATGGCTGTCATTTTTCAACGATGACTACATTCTCATCTCTCTCGTTGGTTTGTCAAACCACAGTAACTGTTAAGTTTCATTCTTAGAAATATCTTTCACTCAAAACACTTTTCCATGACAGACACAAAGTCCCCAAACTTTCTCCCTAATCACTTGAAACTTATTGCAAACGAATAGAGCAGCTAAATCCCGGTGAGGTCAGCAACGACCTTTGACTCATGTCTTGTTTTTTGCCTTTCCTTTTTGCTTATTAGCTTATTGTTTTAATATTTGATTCTCACTTCAAATAAAGTCAGATGTTGCAAATAAGCATCTATGATTCTTGCACCTGATGGCAACGAAAGTTTGGTAAGTTAGCCACTGGGCAGTGACAAATAAAGGTTGGTATCCAAAATATGCTTTAAACTTGGTAGCATGTTACATGTTAGATGTTTGTTTAAATTTGTACTTTACATTTCTGTTGGTGTCATAGTATTTGATGTAACATTTCTACCATTATTTTAACCAAATAAATAACCAGTCCCATTAAATTGTCAAAGGGTGTAACCACAAAAACATGACAAGTGTAAGTAAATAATTCACCTTTCTAGGAGTTATGAGAGTGTAGTGATGAAAAAAGTTATTTGTTATGAAACATCATCTCAAAGTATATTGAAATATTATTGGTTGGTGTGCTATAGACCTTAATGTTTTCCCTTTATTTTTGGGTTAGTTGGTTGAATATTATTTTAAATTTCATTTTTGCAGTGAAGCAGACGGCTGAAATCATATTCAGAGTAACTTTTTGGGGCAATATCAGATTTTTTATGAGGGACACTGCAAAGTGACATTTATGAGTTTCCGACCACATCTCTCTGGAGGTTTTGATGTTGCTGGATTACAGCCTATGGGTTTCCTAGTTTGAGCTCCAACAAATTATGTTTCTTTTTTTCTTATTGGTTGACACTTCAAGACCAAGCAATGAGATGACTTATATTGAAAACTAGTATATCAGCTGACTAAGCAGGAATGAAGCGTCACAGCTCTGCATTTTAGCTTTCTGCCACAAGTATGATTCAAGGTCTTGTTGATCTCTACAGATTTCTGACTGCTGGGTCAGAGCCTCAGTTTCTCTGCAGCTGAGTGTGAGAGAAGCCATTGTTGTCCCAGCATCACATGGCAGAGGCGAGGGGGCAATATACCGTGAATGGTGGTATACGGTTGGCTAGACTGTTGTCCCACTTCCAAGAATGCGTGCCTACATCGAATCCTTATCTCTGCGCTCATTTTGTATGCGAGATTAAAAGGCTCCTGTTTCAGTGATCCTCCGGCAGAGTGAAATGTATGATATCAACTAGCTAGGATGTCCCAAACAAGAAAAACATCTTCGTCCACATCACCATCACCTCTTTCTCACAGCTGCTGTAAAGCAACAAGAACATGATGCTCTCCTGTGATTCAGATTAGACACACACCTAGTATCAGAACACCATTAATACACACCCACTCCCTCAGTACAGAAGCGTTTAACATGAATTATTAATGCCTTGTGTTGTTTTGGCATTACAAGAGTGTCAGGGGATCTGTAGAGCAACAAAGATGCAAGCAAACCAGAGTTTTCAACATCCTATATAACTGTGGTATTTCTTTTCTTAAAAATATTGCTCATCTTCCTTTTTGTCTCATTTATAAACTTCCCATTTCAGCATTATGCTCACACATCTCTCTTATGCAGATATCATAGTGTTGTAAGTATGGGAATACCAAACAAAAAATGTACTTTTCACTGTTCTTACCACACATACTTCATAGAACAACAATCCCCCTCATTTCCTTGTTCCCTCCATGCCCCCCACCCCCTGTCGTTTGGCGTTTGCAGACCCTCCTCTGTGTTTTGATCCACAGCCTCTCCTGGGGTGACGGGGTTAGCTGCTTACTCATGGAAACAGACCCTGATTCTGCTTAGAAGGCACTTTGCTTACCGCTCAGGAGGCGAGGGCAGGAAGCCATGACAATAACAGACTGTACACCACAGAGTCTGTGATGGCTGCTAGTCAACACTTTCATTCACATAAACACCACGTACATTACACATGCAGCTCACAGAGGCCTGTGCATGCTCACATAGCAGGCAGACAGTGCTGTCCCAGGTTGTTAATATGATTTTACTGACAGGTTAGGAAACAACTAACCCAGCAAGAGAGCATAATGTATTTCAAGCTGCACCCAGCTTCCAAAAACATACACCATGTCAACAAAAACAGCACATTTGGGCCACAACCTGATCACAGATGAGATCACATGAAGTCTCAATGAATTACTCATTTTAAACAAACATCACAAGACCCAGGTTTGTCTCAAAGCTAGGAACAAGACATGGGAAAGTCAGAGATGTTCACACCTGTTTACACACTGCAGCATGAATGAATTTCCACCACCTCAAGAGCAACACTAAACCACAAGCTAGTGTGGGAAAATAAAGTAACATAAGGGAACTTGTGTCATTCATCAGCGCAGTGGGAAACATAAAGGTCCAACACAGACAAAACACAAGTAATGTGTGACTCAAATCCCGACAGAGGTAGTTTTTCTTCATGTGCTGTACATGTTTTGACATGTTTCTGTGGTGTTAATTATTAAGAAATTATATATTTTCTCTTTTTTTGTTGCACTGCTACATTATATGTTTGCTCTTCCACATCATCTCTGAGTGTATTATGTTAAACTGGAGTAGATACATCTTGCCACTGATCATGTAGCAGTTATTGCAAGAAGGAGTAGAGAAGAGACACTGGGAGAGATGGGCTGTACGACTGGTGTGCGACAAATCAGGTTATGTACAACGCCGCCTAGTAGACCAATCACAGGACTTGTTAACTTGTGCTTTTCAACCAACACGTAGTTGTATTGTGGAGGAGGTTATGACAGGCTCACAAGCATTAACTTGGAAAGGAGCAGATACAGCATCGATTCAACACAGAAGTAAATGGCAAGCTTTGGTCAGTGCAGATAAAAGCATCTGTGAGTGGTTGTTCTGATTTGAATGTGATTACTCACTTTGCATATCAAATCAGGATTTCAATATTCATCGTAGATGATGGGCTAAATTACATAATTCTTCAAAGGTCCAGCTGCTTTACTTGGGACCCAGAATGAAACAGTTGTATGACCTGAAAATACTCAGGTTGCATAAAAGTAACTTAAATGTCAACTTGGGTCATTGAGTAAACGTAGAATATCATATTCCAGCTCTGTAATTTATTAGTTCCACTTTTCATAAAGACACAAAAAGTAAAAGAGAAGAGAGCAGTGTTCTGTTACTTAACAGGCGAAACTACATACACTCACACCATCAGACTCTTTGTTACCACTAGCTTAGTTCCATGCGTCATCAATCATTGCTTGGTCATAAAGCCATCAAGGTTATTCTATTCCCACACACCGAAAATTGCATAATTTAAGCTTTAAAGTCAGTGTAATGGAAGCCATTAAGTCATTTGTGCTGTGATGCCCTGAAGGGTTGCCAGGTCTGACAAGTTGCCGGACAGAACCAGCAGGAAGTCTGACAGGAAATCTCTCTTCCAGGTCTGTGGACCTTTTCTGATACACTGACCGCAACTTACAGCAACATCCTGGTCTGATTCCAGGTTTAATATCGAGGCAGGTCCCATGAGAGCGCTGTGTGTAATGTGAATGTGTGTGCGCAATTACTGTTTATCATGCAGAACAAATGGGATTACAGCACAAGAGGCTTTGGGTTTTAAACCCCATCATTAACCAGCCACTGTGAGGGTAAAACACATTAAATCAGTGTCTGGAAGCCACGCTGTCATCATATTTAAAGCCCATCCAACTCATCCACATGAAGACAGTCCAGAAATGTTACGACAGATAAAGTGCATTTAGTTTTTTGAATGATTGGCACAAACACATCTTGTATAGTCTGATCTCCAGTATACAACCTCTTATCCATTCATCTGTGGCTTTGTTTCAAGCTTTTAGTCTGCAGATTTGTGGTCTATGTACCATACTATCTCTGTTGTTGTTATTTAAGCTGCAGAGGAGGAACCAATAAAAGCTCTTCTCTTCTAGTTCTTTTGATTTTCAAAGCCTGAAGGCCTGTTTCTTTTCTTCAAATGTGGTCTGCAAGCACGTCAGCAAAATGTGAAAATTTACTGCACAAAACTGTCTTTGAGCGTTCACCATTAGGCTGTTTTGTCTATGGTATAGCTAAAAAAGGTTGAAATTCTGAACTTTGTACCACTACAGGTAACTTAACTTCTAGCTGATGCCTTTCTATGCTTTAAAACACAGTGTTACACTAAAAGCTACTGAAACATTAACTCAAATTTCCTTGTGCAACAGCTGTTTTCCTGGCCTCTGTGTTAAAACAGGGAAGAATGCAAGTCTATAGATTGGAGAACTATCTTTGGTCCGAGCTCAAAGTCTCTCACGCCACCAGGATCACGTCTTAATCACACTGGGTGTTTGGAGAGCTGTCATGAAGTGAAACACAGCAGCACAGAGACAAGAAAACAAGGCCCGGGGCAAACACAGCTTACTCTGAATAGGCTGAGAAAACACATGAAAAATTCTCCAAACATTTTCTCCCATCTACGCTGTGCATATAATGGCCCGATGTGATGCACATTGTGGTAAACTTATGCTAATACTGTGTCTTAGATTACATAACAGGTCACAAGAATGAGAGGTCAGTGACAGCCCTTCAACATTAATGTGGCCTCACTCTGAAGAGTCCCAGGTTCAAAGTAATCTGATTTGAGCTTTGATATGGCACATGACATAATGTCCATGCAAGGCTGTGCTGTACACGGGACAAAATGATTCCTTAAGGAATGAAAGCATGAGAATATAAAAATGTTTGCTGTTTGAAGGAAAATATTCTGGTAATGTAAATCATCCAACTCCAGTCTTTCTTGTTTACTTGTACAGCTTCCTTTTATGGTGTAAAGTGACTTTCTTGTTGTGGTATGACTTTGCAGCTTTAAAGTCAGCACAAAGCAAAATGCAGAGGGGAGAATGACTCTCACTTACCCGACAATCTCTCTGCAAGGTCTTCATCAAGTTGTTGTATGTCTCTGCGTCAAAGTAAAGCCCTTCTTCGTGCATGTCCTGAAAGTCCAAATCTTTGTAAGTTGGAGAGGCCTTCTCTCTCTCTTTCCTGGATGCCCTTCTCTTATAGGTGGATCCTTTAAGGTCATATTTGTAGTGCATTTTGATGGAGCGTGGCAGCACATTGTTCATCACCACCAGCCGGATGTTAATACCTCCGGACTGGATGCAGTAGAGGCCATAGAACTTGGGCAGTAGCGTGCGTGGATTCTGGTTCAGGTTCTGTGAATTGGAAAAACAGGTTTGACAACAATGAAGTACCCATGATCCAAATCTGTAGATCAATTGCTAGCTTTGACTGTACATTTAATCTAAAGAAAAAGCTGTTCTGAAAGTGACTGAAGGTAAATGTTTGGTGATATTATGTTGCAATGTTTCAGAAATAACATTATCATTTATTTGAGTTTCTGCGGAAAGTCAAGTGAATGCCATATTTCAAATTTCATCTTTCAAATGCATTACGACAACAAAAAAAAATATTTCACCCCTGTGCATGCAACTCTAATTAAAATTCTCACAGTTTCTCACTTGTGTCACTGATGTATCTGCTCAGTGATCAGCTAACCAAGCTTTAAGCTTTAACTCTCCAGTTGATGGAGAACTTATTGATAACCTGCAAGTGTCTCACCATATAGTATCCAGGAAGCAGTCTCTGGAGAAACTTGGCCTCTTTGTGCTGGACAGTTTTAATGATGAACTCATCATCACTGGTTAGGTAGAAGAGAGAGCCACTGGCCCCTGGGTTGGTCAGCTCAATGAGAGGCTCATTTACCAGGGAGTACTGGGAAAGGGAAAAGATCAACATCTGTTTTAAATACATACTTCACAGTGAAAACAAGCTTTTATATAGCCGATGAAATACTCTGTCATACGAGCTTTTGTTTCGAGAAGGGGTACTGTACCTTTTTAATGTTAATACTGTACTTCTGTGCCCCCAAAATAGCTCTATAAGATTTAAATCTAAAAATGAATCCCTATTTTTCCCACACTCGTGTTTTCAAAATCTTTTTATAAGTCTTTGACTAAAACTTTTGTTAAAGCTGCTGTCTTTCCTCCTGCTCCACAAACCTCCCCCCTTTGACTCAGACCTTGGTGTTTAAGGTCCCCCCTACAACATGCCATCGATCAGTTAGATTGTGATTACTTCTTGTAAGATGATCTCATCATTTCAGCAAGTATCATAAAGCTATTACGCCTACTTACACACAGATTCAGGGATTTCTACAATATATGAATATCTAGCTATTAGAAAATCTTGACACTTTTTTGTTTTGACCTTTAACATTGTAGCTATTCGTGTTGAAATTATAGGAAAGCATAATACCTCTTTTTTGAGAGACACTTCTTTTTGGTGAAGAGGTTTTACATGATTTTTGGACAAAAATTATAAAAGTTTATCTGGATTTCCCTGGGGCCTCCTTCTGACAGCTTTTATTATGGGGATGTAACCTCGACTGCTTTGCTACACTGGTGCTCCATTACTCAGACTTTTAACTGCTAATAGATTAGACAGAATATAAAAAGACACTTTAATTTAAGCAAGGGAATCTGATTGTCTTTTATGCTTGAAAAACAATGTTTGATAGTTCATTGTAGATGCAACTTCACAATAGCTAACTTAAACATTTATGTTCTAACCATCCAAACTCTATCTACTAAACCACTACTCTAAATAAAATCATAAAAAAGCGCCCCTAAAAGCATCAATGAGGTAAGATATTTCTGCTAGGAAAAATGGTAGGCTTGCTGAGGTAAAACCCAAGCAAGCAAATGCAGTAAAGCGAGACACTGTTTAAGAGACAAATTTCAGTGAAATCTTTTGACACTAAGCCCCTGAAAAACAGAAAGCCAACCCACTGCCATGGACAGAAACATGAGCTCCACAGCTCCATCAATAAGGAGCAAAATCTATTTGTGCAGCAGCTCAGCAAACATTAAGAGAGACGTCATCACAGAATGGCAATCAACGGGCGAGGGAGAGGCTGTGAGAGCAGCTGACTGAAGACAAGGCTTGGATGTGAATCAGCGCATTGGGAGCACAGCACACTCAGAGGAGACGAGAAACAGTGGAAGCCTCCACGCTCCCTCTCCATTGATGACCATCTGCAGTCACATTAAGTTACTAACACAAACAATTCCCCTGCTGTGTGTGTGTGTGTGTGTGTGTGTGTGTGTGTGTGTGTGTGTGTGTGTTCTGGTTTAATTAGCGTCTGCTATTTGGCTCCTGCCTGACTGAATTTATCATCACCTCAAAGACATCAATCAACATTACATCCTCTCAGCAGAAGTTTCCTATGCTATTCTTTGTTAACTGCCTCGAAGTTACATTTCATCCGTGCTGCCTCCAGAGTCTTTTGTATATCCCTTATGTGAAAAATAAATTTAGCATAATAAAAAAACAGAATGCAGCTGTGTGGTTTTTAAAAGGCTAAGAGGCAGAGAGAGAATAGGGAACAGCATCACAATTGGATAAAACCCATTAAACAAGACAACACAAAATGTAATTCACACCTGAGAGAGAGGCATCTGTGTGAAGTAGGGATGAATATGGCAACAAGGTACTCTCTGGTGAGCAGTAAATTAAATCATCTTCTAGCACGGTGCATGTTGTGTATAATCCTTAGACTGGGCAGTCTGAACACACCTAGTGAGTGATGTTGGATGCCAAGGACATAAAATGGCTGTTGAGCCTGGATCCAAAAGCGGCTTATGATATGCCATTGACTCCTCGTGACACCTGCCAATTGCTCAGTGACACCTACAAATGACACCTCACCAAAGCTTAATGGCACCTGCCAATAATCACTGATTCTAAGGATACCTTTAGATATAAGTATAACATTTGAATAATTATTCTGTGTGTATGCAGCACATTTTTGTGGTATGTCCATAAGCCAAAGAAAAACAATACAAAGACTGATTCTGTGTTTGTGCAGTACATATTTCTGTTAACATTGATGTGTTATCCTGATGTACTATGACATTCAAAACATTGAAGCCACAAGAAGAGTTATTGTGCCCTCCCATCCATGCACCTGCCAGGGCAATTGGTTGGTGTCAATAAGCAATCAGTAGATGTCACTGAGTGATTGGCAGGAGTCAATGATTTTTTGGCAAGTGCTATTGAGAGATTTGGAGGAGTCATCGAGCAATTGGGAGGTACCACTGAGCCATTGGCAGGCGTCACTGAGCAAACGGTAGGGGTCACTGAGAGATTGGCAGGGGTCATTGAGCAATTGGCAGATGCCACTGAGTTTTTTGGCAGGTGCTAATTAGCCATTGGTAAATATCACTTAGCAATTGGAAGTTGTCACTGAGTTTTTGGCAGGTGCCACTGAGCGATTGTCAAGTGTCACTGGGCTATTTTTAGAAACCACTGAACTATCAGTAGGTATCACTGAGCAATTGTCAGGGTTCACTGAGCAGATGGCAGATGTCACTAAGAATCAATGGCTTACCATAAGTCGCTTTTGGTGCTTGCTGTCACTCTAAAATGGTCAACATCGTAATACAGTAAAGTCAGAAGATAGATTGAGTATTATTCTCTTTTCTTGGTCTGTTATTTTGATGAAGTCGTGACAGTTGTGATTGAATCTGAAAGATAATAATGTCTCTGTTTCAGTTTACAATGTTTCGCTCATGATTCAATTGTACCCTCAAACATCCTGTACACCACAACACCTGCTTTTCACCTGCAGTCGGAAAGTGACACCAGACATATTTGGTTTCTGTGTGTGCATAATCTTCTGGAAGTCAGCCAGGCTGTCGTCTTACCAAGTAGTCGTCTGGTTTGATGCCGAACAGATCTCTGAAGTATCTGAAGGCCAGCGGGGCATAGGTCTTAAAGCGGAAGTCAGGATAGTGATGAGCTGGAGTCAAGTTACTTCCCTCACTTGTTTGTGCGATGAAAAACCAAGCATGCAAGGAAAGACAAAGAACATACATTCAGTATTAAATACAAATAAATGAAAAACCTTTCAATGAAAACTTAATATAAATGAACCATCATTATCCCAGGGGGTGATTATTCATTCAAGAACTCTATGCTGGTGGTACAAGAGTGGCACCAAAGTGTAGCTGTACACCCAATCTTTGTGCCGGGAGATCTAGGCTACTGGCCACCAGTCAGAGTATCACTGGGCCCTTGTTATGTGTTCCATCTATGAATGAACAGGCTTCAGTAAAGTCATCTATGGGAACTCAGATTCACCAGCATTGTGGTCACAAACTGGGCTGTATCCAGTTGTCACCTGGGGAATGGGGACGGCTCTGATTACAAGATCTGAACAATACAACATAACACATGATCCTTTACTTTGTCATGGGGGGTGGGGGTAAAATGTGAACAAAACAAAAACAACACCCACACACAAATAACTTTTATATATTTGTTGATAAAATGTACAAAGTTACAACAAAGTGAACACCTTTTTATAACCTTTGTCTGAAGAAATTCCCTCTTAAAATTAAACAGCCATCTAGTTTCAACTTTTTGTCATTTAAACCAAAAAAATCATTCCCAAAATCTGAAAAATTCGAAATATTAAATGTTTTAGTTGTCTAAAGTGCCTCTAAATCACAGTAACATTCTGAGATCTTGGATGTTTTTCTGAGTCAAGAGGCTAACGCATTTTTTTACCCCCTTTGGTAATAGGATACAATGGGAAACCATACACCTGTAATTACAGTACAATGAAATCTGACTGCTCTGTTTAGTGTGCGAGAGCAACAGTATTTATCCATCATCAACAACTAACAATCTATGAAGTCTACAGTATTCAACAGAATAAGGCACCTAGAAATTTTCTTTCAAACTTATCAGAATGCAATCTTTGTGTTTGACTTGAGACAGATATGTCCCTGTTATCAGGCAAGACATCAGCAACAAGTAAAAAAAATGGTGTCAAAAGGATCCACAGCGTCTTTAGAAGCAAGACAATAAAAGATCCTTCGGAGAGGAGCAACAAAATGAGGGTGAAAGAGGGAGAAGTGTTTTTAAAGAGGAGGATCATCTGAGAGTGGCCAGCATCACTCAGAGTATCCTGAGAAAGAGACTGTCAGTGCAAAGGGAAACTATCGGTTTGCACCAGTTTTCTCTCCCTTGTGGTTTTTGTTCTGCCTTGTGTAATTCCCTTTTCCCTCGCAGACTTATTTTTCTTATTTCTTGGATCTGCCTTTACTTTGGTGCTGGGATTAACTTCCAATTTACTCCAACATTAAGTGAAAAAGCTTAACAGGAGCAAACTGAAAAGCAAACTGTGAATTATTCTGTAAAATAAACATTAGGAGGATTTTCAACACTCTTTACAGCAAGGCCAACACCCAGCAGAAGGATGTTGTTTGGCTGTTGCTGAGGAACAGGGCAGTAAATGTGCGAGCTAGGATCAAGTTTGCATAACCATAGGGAGTTTGCATATCCTGGTGCAGGTTGGGAAAAATAAACCACCAGGAGTTTCCTTGAAGAAGGCAATATCTTTCTTTAAGTTTTGGAATGAGAGACACTCTCAAATGATCATTTTTTTGAGTCCCACATGTAGAGACTTCACTGATGAAATATTTTAAATAAGTACAAAAAGTCAGATCACATCAACCTGTGTGAAAACATGAGTCAGACTTCAAAGAATTCCTGTCTCCATTCTGAATTGCGTAAGATGTTTCTTTAGGCTGAGGGTGGCCTGAGATGATGGTGATGACATCTTTCACTCTGTGGCTTGTTATGCTTTGGAGTAGTTTTATCCCCGCATTTTGGCTTGGACTGGCAAAATTTACTTGTTGATAAATGATGGAACTTTGTGGTAGCAGTATAATTTCTTTGGACTTTGTGTCCAGCAGCTGCAGTTTCCATGATTAGTTGCAGTCTCAATTTTTTTTCAGAGTGATGATGTTCAGGGAGGCAGACAGGCAAAGCCTTGTGTTGGGTCATTTTCCATTCATTTACTCAGCAGAGGCAGGAAACTGTCAGTGCCAGCCTGTTACCACCTACACATAATCTGCTTTTATGAAGAAGCTCTGATTCACTGACTCTTGTTGACAAACAACCTTGAGCTTACACAACAGCATGGCTATTATTTTGATCACAATGTGCAAAATATTACTATACAAATAACTCTTATATAGAGGGAGCCTGTCAGTGAATATATACATTCAAGAAGATAACTTGCTGAGTATGTCAGCTGTGTGGAGCATTTATGTGTGAGTGGCACTCACCTTGGCAGAAAGACACTCTCCACCACGTAAAAGTCTTGCATAAGCACATCTCTGTCAGGCTTGGAGGTTAGATTGCCGACTGTATAACCAATACCAAGCTGAATGGCACCCTTCAAGGCCGATGACGTAGTCTGGAGGGGAAAACAGAGGAGACACCATGGCATCAGTTAGCCAGTTATAGCATGCTACTGTCACTGCTGTCTCTGTTACGTACATTAATGGGTGTAAATGTAAAAGGTATAAAGACATCCTAATGCATTCATAAGTGCCACTTAAATATGATAAGCTATCTCACTAAAGACATGGACTAGATAAGCTTTTACTGCTGAACTCTGTTGTATAAGTGTCAGACATACACATTAATTGATGGATAATGTATGGAAAGGTGTATGAAAAATAGAATCTCAACAGGGTGAGACAGGACCCCAACACATAAACACTACTACGACCAACTTAAAATGACCATACATAGGTGGGTACAACTCAAAAGATTACTTGTTTTTTTAAATTGGTTTGTGGATACAACATTTAAAGAATAGTAAAGCAGTTGGTATTCAGGTGTTTTTATCTGCCTGTGGTGGTCAATCTGACATTAACATTAACAGGATCAATGCTGCTTGCCCTGTGAATCATTACTGCATGCTCACGGAAACTAATTTTTTAGCCACATTGTTTGCCAATGTACAGCCTGGCCAAAAAAAAGAAGTTGCCAGCAAGAAAAAGGCCACATGGGCCAATATTTTTTGGACCGCCTTTTGCTTTGATAATAGCATGCATTTACCGTGGCATTGTTTCAGTAAGCTTCTGTAATGTCATAAAATATTTCCATCCAGTGTTGCATCAATTTTTCACCAAGATCTCTTAATGATGATTGGAGAGTCTGACCACTGTTCGGGGTTGAGGTCAGGACTCTGTGGTGGCCAATCCATGTGTGAGAAAAATGTCTCATGCTCCCTGAACCACTCTTTCTCAACATGAGCCCCATGAATGTAGGCATTGTCATCATAGTACGTGCCCATGTCATTAGAGAGGAAAAAAATCTATTGATGGAATAACCTGGTCATTCACTTTATTCAGGTAGTCAGCTGACCTCATTCTCTAGGTTCAGCACATAATGTTGCTGAACCTGGACCTAAGCAACTGCAGCAACTACAGAACATAGCACTGCCTCCACAGGCTCGTACAGTAAGCACTAGGCATGATGGGTGCATCACTTCACCTGCCTCTCTTCTTATCCCCATGAACACCAGACCATGGTTCCCCAACATCCTTCCAGTTTTTAACAATGCATTGGGCAGTTCTTAACCCTATCTTACTAGTTTCTGCAGTCTCTTCTGATGTTTTCTCTACTTGATGCATGCCAATGACTTGACCCTTCTTAAACCGATAAACATCTTTCCCACGACCACAGGATGTGTCTTTCGCATTGGTTGTTCAAGAAATGAGAAGTTACTTAGTGCATCAGCTGGGGTTAGGTAGTTTATTGCCAGCTGAAATATAATTGTCTATGCAGTAATTATCCAATAGAAGGCTTGTACCCATTAGTTAAGTCTAGGTAGTGACGTTTCTTATTGTTTGTTTGTTTTTTTGGCCAGGCAGTGTATGATGCTGAAAGGAGCAAACAGTGCAGCAAAATAAGCCCAGACTCTTTTCTGGAAATTGATTTGACGTCTCTTTGTTTTTCTCTCAAGTTTTTCATGTTAGTAAAAGTTAATATCATAGACTTGAAAAAAAAACAGTATTTATCCAATAAATATTAAGTATTTAACGCAGCTCTGTGATCATTTAGAACGCAGGGTAATAAAAACCACCAACTCCTGAACATAAATTGTCTTTTGGATAAAACACTTGACATCAGCTCTTAGGTTCAGTCTGAACAGTGTCAGCTTTGTTATATTTGCAGTGGTGACATTTTATGAAATGCTGCAATAAGCAGTGACGTCTAAAGCAAGAAAAGGGAAAAGAAAACAAGTGTGACCAGCACTTGACTGATCTCTGGCAGCGGGCCCTGGTGAGGGTCAGGACATTATGTGCTGGAGGAGGACATTTATGAGTAATCGTGACGTTTTGAGGAGAGACCTTGTGGACTTGTGAGCTCTTAACCAGCAAACTTCCAAAAAAGTAAAAGCAGCAGGTTCATATCAGCTCATATAAAAGCACATCTAGGCTGCTGTATGAATACCTTACTCCTGAATACCTTTTTGTATGTCTTCTCTCTGCTTGTGTTCCACGGTCCTCCCATCCCATTTTCTGTTGTAGTGGACATCTGAAAGAACATACAATTGTGTTGAAATCAGAACAACTAGTTCTTACTTCACAACTTACAATTAAAACCATTATGTTACTTAAACAAAAGCACCAACAGAGAGTTACCTTGCTTAATGGAAAGCTGCGCCCAACAATAAAAAAATCAGGGCAACATCTCTTCAGCAAACACCACTGGCTTTTTCTCTGTCTGGGGACCCTCTGTGGAGAGAACAGATACACATAGGGTTAGCACATAAAGAGGAACCAGGGCAAATAAATGCTCATAGCCGCAGTGTTACACAAAGCAGCTCTGATGTAAGGATATGGAAACCTGAGGGTGTAAGGGGGTATGTCCAGCAGCAAAGATTTGTTCATTAACTTCTCTAAGCTTCATTGCATCTTGATGCCATCCTGTTTCAAACCTCTGACTGTTTATCTGTGACGCAACATAAGACCTCTGCTTTGACAGCCAACAATATAAATAAATGTGTGTTACTCTTTCTGTTTGTTGTACTTTTTTGACCACAGTCCCAACTGGGGTCCTCACACTCTAGTGATGTAGAGACATACTCTGCCCCTCCTTCTCATTTACTACTTCTTTATTTCCCTAATTTTTTCCACAGTTTCTGCCAAGTGTTTGTGTGTGCAGGGAGGATAAATGGCACCTCATAAAGCTGTGGAGTTAGAACAGAGTTAGTATGAATGAGGTGTAGCTCCAGGGCCTGAAAATGATCTGCCCGAGCTGCCAAATTTGTGGCATAACCATGTTCTTACTGAGCCACATAACACCAGTCTGTCTCATTTCCTCATGTTTTCTGAGAGTTTTACTGTACCACTCCCTGTCACCCTCTCTCCTTTCCTCCTCACACTTACACCAATGTCCTGTCTCCTGTTTCACTCCCTCTCTCCAGAGAAAATAAAACCAAGTGACACAAGTCGATTAAACTGTGACATAACAGTGCTTCTGTGCGTGTATACGTATGTGTCTGAAGTAACTCAGACAGCAGGGACTTGGAAGAAAAGCAATGGGAACTAGAGAAAGAGAAAAAACTGCAAAATTTGTACTCTGTCTGCTTAGCTCTGGCAAGCCTGCAGTCACCTGCATAAAAATGCACCTGCAGGCCTCTGAGCCATGGCTATTACATAATGTGTTTCTGCTTCATCAGCGCTTGCAGCACTGTGTCCTCCACTTACCTGCTGTGAGACCATCAATCACAACCCAGAGAAATCTGAATCTATTATACAGAGAAAATACCCACTCCTTGGCACTGTTATTCTGAAAACAGCCCTACGACACAGAGCTGCAGCAACAACAATAATGCAGATGACTAAAAAAACAGCAGATAAGTGGTAGTTAAGTTTAAAAATAGTCTTCAAAGAGAGAAAATATTCTTTAGATAAATACATGCTCACACAGTAACTGGTCAGATATTGAAAGAATGGAACAGACAATGAGCTCTTATCGCCAGACTGGCTCCTTATCAGTCCAAGAGCTCTTCTGTTGCTATAAACAAAGAGACAACACTGATACTGCTACATTTTTGAAGGAAGTACACCTCCCAACTAAAGCTGCCAGTATATGCATGATTTCTACCTTCTTTGTTTCCTGTAAAATAATATTCATTCTCCTCTGTTCCTTTTTAAAGAAAACAATTACACATTCATGACAGGAAATTTGCTAACTCATCCTGAAAGACAAGATTAAGTCCGTCACATGATTTTGTCTGACTGAAACTGAAGCATAAGTAACCAAGAATGGTCTTTACACAACATAATCCTTGGATCAATCATTAGCTGTGAAATTAGAAACGAATCAGAGTATTTTCCTTCAATGTTGAGTAATGAGGTGTTGATTCACCTCAGCCATTATTATAATCTCTGAACCTGAGGAATTTTAATGAGCCTGTCAGCCTGTGTGGCTCTCTGCTCAGCTCTGCTCTCAGTGTTACTGTGGAAAGGGATTGTTTGAATCTCTCTCTCTCTCTGTCTCTCTCTCTCTGACTGTCTCACCTGACCCCACAACCCAGCCGGTGCTCCAACCAACTGTTTCCAGAACAATCCATGCGAGGCCCACAGCTGAAGTGAACAACAGCAGGTCTGTTGTTCACCTCTGGACAAAAGGGAGGCAGACAGATGGTTGGACATGCAGATGAAAATGGAAGGATGGATCATCCTAATCAGCCGTGTCTTACCACTGTCATACGCTCCCATTGCGAACAAAGGGCCTGAACACTGTTACGCTTATGTAAAATGATATGTGGACAGTGGTGCATCACAACACTTTTACTGTCAGAAACAAACACAGAAATGCCTCTATATTTACTTGATATCTCTTGCAGAGAGTGAAGTTTTCAGTGCAGCATGATTGCATTTGTATATTGGCGAATTGCTCAATAAAAGAAAAAAAATTGAGTCCAAGTCTAAATAAAAATCACTTAAAATTCTGAGGGCCCAGTGGTTTTGTGTTGTTTGAATGCTTCGTAAAGCCAAGCAAAATCATAAAATCTCCATAAGTCATGTTAAAGTGTACCACTATTAATGCAGAATAAAACCTTTCTGTTTCATATTTCTAAGCTTTGATCATAGATACATAGGTACATATCAAATAAATATTTCAGAGATCCTGTAAAAGCAAACTTTAAAGCATCAACAACTCTTCCTGAGACTGAGACAACAACTTTGTGAAATTTTAAGTCACTTCATTTGTCCTTCTCCCTTTCAACTTCTGATCTTCAAAGGTGCTCTCAAGAAGAAAAATAATCTTTACTTACACAGCTCGGCTCTCTGTACCTCGACCACTCTGTTTTCCTGTTCATCCACACACCTTTGGAAGAAACTCTTCCACCCTTCAAACAAACATACTTGAGAACAGATCAAACACTGGCTCGCACGCCATGTCTCCTCCATGGTTTCAAGGCTGTTGCCAATGGTGTCTGTCTGCCTTCTTTGGAGCCAAGCAGTTCTGGCAAGGAAAATACGTTGCTAAGAGCAGACCGGGCCGTCTGGTATGATAAAAATGCAGATCCAATGCATCTGACCTGTCAAGTAGCTGTGGCAATACTCTCTCACTGGTCGAGTGGGCAATCGAGTGGTGATGATCACAATGAGGGCAAAATCTAGTTCTTTGTGTGAAGTCAGGGGGGCTACAGTCTTCACAGTTAACAGTAATGATAACAGTGCAGAGAGGTTTTCAAGGAGACTCCTTCAACAGGACACAGATTCCACATTTAGCTTGCTTTTTGTTCTGTTATGCATCAGTCCCTGGATACTATTGGATTACTGCAGCAGAGCAGAGACATAATGGAGGATCAATAAGCAGCCAAGCAAAGCTGGTGGCTGTAGAGCTTTGAAGAACGTACTGTTGGGCTTCCATGACCATCACAATCCCTGATGGTGAGGTGTTTGATAAGCACACGTGTCTTGGATATGATGAAGAAGATGCATAGGGAGCCAGTTCAGCTCGACCAGCAAGGGATCAGCATTACCATGTTTGCTATTCTGAATACAGCTTCTAAAAAAACCTCAACCTTCTCATTCACCCTAGCCTCACATAAGTCAATCACTGAAACATCAAAACTAACTCCTACAGCTCCTGTCTTTGACTGAATGTGTAAGTGGTTTGAGGCGTCTGTGTCATCACCACGTCTCCCTCTGTAGATGCTTTCCTCCAACTTGGTGTGTGTGATTACATAATTGGCTTTGTTACCCCAACCATGTCAAGAAGTTGCCTTTGTGAAATGTGTCATGCTCTGCTATGAGTCATGTGGTGTGGAAACAAACATCTTATGTGTGGTCTCTGCTCCATGAGCAGAACACAAATGATCAGCAGCCATAAAAAACAGACAATAATAAACAAACGACATGCCGTCCTGCAGTGGGAAATACCTCATGGGGGCCAGATAGAGTGAAGAGCTAGAGCAGAGACCCACACTGACTTTGTAAAATGTTCAAACAGAAATTTTCAACCAATCAAACACAAAAGGAAGAACACAGTAACAGGAGGATCTGTGTGCTGGTTCCACCCATTTTAAACAGATTAATTATATTGAAACACAAATACACGCAAAGCAAACACAAGATAACATTTGCAGTTTCCACATGTGCACACATACATCTGTTGCCACACAAACAAAGTACATCTCTCTATCCTCTGTGTGCTTCCTCTCTGGTTTCTGCCCCTGCTGATTCTCCAGAACAAATGCAGTAGTAAAACAGCAGACAGGTATTATTCTGGATTGATTTTAGTGTGACTGTGATATATCCTCTGCTGTATTTGTTTTCATCATCACTCTGAGGGACAAGCTGTGCTACAGCTACAGAACAGTGTCTGCCTGTGATCACCGGGCTCCACGCAGCAATGTAAAGCTGAGGGAGAAGTGTGTGAGTGTGTGTGAACATTATATGATTAAATAAGACAAAAAGTCTGGAGCCACACCAGAAGCTCATGTGGATGTTTCACTGATGAAAACCTTATTGCTGTTTCAAGTGGTTGAGCAAACATATAACTCTGGCCTTTTTGATGCTGCCTCTATTAGAAGGGTTTGAAGTTTATAGCATGGACATATGTGGACTCTGTACCCGTACACTAGTGCAGCCTAGCATGGTTCATTAACATGCTACAATACTTGGGTACTAACCTCTTTTTATTTTAGATTCTCATTTCATGATGTTTTGAAAACAGATTGATCAACCTGCCATCAGAGCTAGCATAGCTAATAAAAATAGTTATTTGTTTAACAAAAAGGGAGCGAACACACTCGTCATCACTCAGTGCAGAGCACACAGTGTTTGCCAAGCATAGCATAAACCTGAACAGTCGTTCAGTGAGGTAAACAGTGTACACATATGAGACAACCACCACCATCCTTTAATACTCAAATTGGCTGTAGATGGTACTTGGCCTTTAGGCTGCAGTAAACAGAGAAACAATAGGTTGGAGGGTGAGGGGGAGGGCATCTACAGAGTGCTGTGACCTTTGAGATGTGACATGAACAGAAATAAAAGGAGAGCCAAGCAGAGAGAGGGAGTAGATACAAGAAAGAAGGAAAACTGGCAGAGAGGAATAGGTATGACGAGGAGAAGTGTCTGTTTAGTTTTTGAACCCATCTGAATTCCTCTAACAGAATTTGAGACTATATGGAAACTTTCATTTACCGTAACTGTTCAGCAGAACAAGAAAAGACAAAAGTTTTCACAAGGCATACATAACTGGCACAGAGAGAACAAGTACTTTTATGTTTTCCAAGATGACATACATAAGAAACCCCACCAGTGAAGGCTTAGCTTGTGTGTTTGTAATTCAAAGAGTGTCTCACTCTGGCTCCACTCTGCATAAGAAGCAGTGAGGGAGGAGGAGGAGGAGAAGGAGGAGGAGGAGGAAGAGAACACCTCCTGCGTCTGAAGTCACATGACCTGATTGAAGGAGCCAGGGAGGGGACACAGAGATGAGTAAATGTTGAAACAACACATACAATGTTCTCCTAAGACACAGACACAGAGAAGGGCTGCCCAGATGTAGAGACATAAACCACAGAGCTTCACACTCAAAGACAAGGACTCAGTACAGCAGGCTTATTATGTCCAACAACCAGTGATCTCTGCAAGGCTACCTCAGTGTCCAATGCATAACATGCTAGATCACATGACAAAGAAGAGGAGGAGCACTTGCCCACCAAAGCACAGCTAGTATAGTAATACTTTGTGGTGCCTAGAAGTCCACTAACTTTCCGTTAACCATGAGCGTGATGGATGAATCTATACATGTGCTACGGTGCGATGCTTAATTATTTTCTGAAGTAATCAATTGTAGGTGAAAGCAGGGATTTGTTAAACTGTCTGTATTGATTCGGGGGTCAATAAATCACAGACAGACAGAGAAAAAGAGGGGGATTTTCCTGTCCAACATTCTTAAACTCCCACTCATTTGCCATCACCTATTTCTCTGTCTTGCCATTTGAACCTCTCATTTTGCCATTTCTCAGCACCCTGACTGTTAAGTAGGTCTCTGCAAGCCTTAACATTATTAGGGCAGGAAAGCAAAAGAAGGGGTGCAAGAGGGGGAATTAAGTGTGACCAAAACAACAACAACAGAAACAACAACTACTAACACCACAACCTCTGAATAATCTGAATTCCTGAAGGGCTGCAAGCCTATCATTCTGCCTGCATCCTCAAACCAACCAATCGTTAGGAAGAGGGGAGTGATTATGAGCCAATTACTACAGCAGGCTTCCTTTGGCAGACTATTATGTCCACTAAAAAGCTGGTGCCAACATGCTGGGAGGCCAGGAAAGGGGGGGTCACCACTCTAGAGAACATTACGATTAATAGACTGGTACTGAGAGGTACATCCAGATATTTTCCATTTTAATACTCAGCTTATGCTTTGCAAATTCCTGAAATTTAACGAACCATCAAAATGGTGTGAGTTTACAGTCTTACACAAATAACATACCTTAAGGTTACACATTCAATCATGTTTATACAGAATAAAGTCATATCTTCACACTAAAAGGGACAGTACAGTGATCTTAATCCAACTTCAAAAACATGCTAGAAAATATCTATTTGAGCCCCTTTTTGTTAGACAGGAGTGGCAAGACAACAAATTCGATATCAAGCTGTGATATGAAATGTTTTTGTACATGCTCATTTAACTGTAATGCTAACAGCTGCTTCAGTAAAGCCAGAACAGAGGTTTACCATTGAGTTGCATCCTCCAGAGCCATGCTGCTAAAACACACACACAGACTGTGGTTAGACATTGTCTTGCTGACATATGCTAGGTCTTAAAGTAATGAAATGTGCTTGCAGACAACTATTGTCAGAAGTGATTTTGAACCCACAGTGATTTCAACAACAGAGCTACGTCCATCTATTCAATAGTGCTGTCCTGACAGTGAAGATCTTCCAGTTTTTTGGCTGCAGGCTTTTTCTCTTTCTGTCAGAAATGTTTCTGATTCTCTGAATTTTCTTCATATTTCTACTGAAGATTGTGAAATTCACAATATTTTGCAATTTCGTGCATAAGAATATTTAAAAATTGTTGAACTGTTTCCTCATGTAGGTTCTTACAGCATAGTGATGATATTTAGTCTCTCTAGGATGCCCCTTTTAAAATCACTCATGATGCTAGCCTGACTGAAATCTCAGGAAGAATCTCGTGTGGAAGAATATTCATGAGTATCAGTTATAATCTTTTTGATTTGGGATTTTAAGGTGGACAGTTTTGTCAAAGGTTTCCCTTCACTAGCACTCAACATACATATGACCAAAATACACTCATCATTAATATTGTGAAATGTTTTCTTAAAAGGACTGATCTGACTCAAGGTCCATCATCAAAAGTGAGCTTATGGCCCTTAAATCTAAGAGAACCTTATGTTCACTTTTCAAATTAGATACTGTTCTGACCAACAGAAATGAAATGTGAATGACTATCACAAAAACTCAAAGAGGGGACTTAAAGTTAAAGACATGATTCCTTTTTACTGCATCTAGTGTGAGTTTTCCCACCGCTAGAATAGAAGTGCAGCAGGTTTCATATTATAGCACATTTTAACATCTAGGTTGGACATTGATCATAGCAGTGATAATAAAAGACAGATGGCTATGAAGTCCTGGTGGTTATCACTAGTATGTGGTATGTGCTGACATGAGTGCAGCCTGGCTGATGAATGAGGACAATAAAACAGATAACAGACCGAGAGCAGCTTTTGAGGTACAACACAACTGAACAGAGGTGTCCAATGAATAGATTGTGTGAGTTTAAACCATTCACTACCGATCCAGATCTATGATAAAACAAAGCACCTTCTTCGACTTTGGTGCACTGATCCATCCTGCTGGCCATGGGAAAATCTACAGAATTCAATTTAGTTTTTCATTTATACTACTTTTGCTGAGCAATGAACCAATTTTAATGGTTCATTAAAAATGCCACGCATGCTTCATGATGCTTGACAATGAACCTGACAAATGATTTAAGGTTGTAAATAAATAACCATTTGGGTGTTACAACAGTACACATTTCCCAATTGAACATGGAGTACATCACAGAACATAAATACCAAAGACTTAAATGTAGTTACAATCCGGTTTCCATTCTCTTCCTTCTTTTTAGAAAGCTCATTCTAATCTTTTCCTTTTAAACAGATTTTGGGGGTGGGTGGATGATTTATGGACGAAATTTAAACTTTTGTAACTGATTAACAATACTGGCTGATCCATTCAGAAAGTAATCATTATTCACAACCTGTTGATTTTCTAAGGAAAAATAACAGCAGCACAACACACGGTTTAATTTCCACCGACACATCTTAAGCCATCCAACAAGTACTTGTTTAATTACAGTAAACCAATACACATAACTTTATGAGTTTAAGCCCCTTTGTATTCTGTCTAGGACAACTTTAAACCAGCACAGTCAGTTTGTTTGATGCCTGACTTGAACTACAGCAATCGGATTAAAGGGAAAAAACACAAGAAGGGAACGACATGGTTCTTTGTGTCCTGAGAAGGGGAAAGCTGGAGAGACAGAAAAAAACACTCATGTCATGCTTTCAACTCAGTGCACCTGTGATAGGGCACATTAGCGCTTTTTGACCCAGAATACAAAACTGATGGAAGTGAGAGAGGAAGGGGGGGAACTGGGGTGGGAGAAGTTGCATTAAGCACACCAACGAGTTGAGGTGCTGGGTTTCACTATCACAACACAATGAGGCATTTCTTAATCAGAACATCTCTAATGCAACTAGAAAAAACATGGAGCCACACCCCTTTGTGTGTGTAAGTGTGTGTGTTTGTGCGTGGACACACTGTACATTGGGCAGTCAGACCATTATCAGGAGTCAGAGGAAGTACTGGGAACTTCTGTCAGATCAGCTGACTTATGTAACTCTTAATAAGCCTTGAATGCCTTTAATTTTGGTCCTGTCACTGCTGGGATCCCGTGCTACAGTACGAGGAGAGTACACAAAGTGCTCTTTGACCTAAAATCACAAGACTACACTAAAAAACCTACAGTTGTTATGCTACCTCTTCACGAGAAGCTGCCACAGCAGGAAGAAGATATTAAAGGTGGTTGTCTGTTTTGAATGAGTAACTGATTAATGTGTAAATCTTCAGTTGGAGTCACAGTTTTATCAGTAAGCAAAGAAAAAACCTTATCCCTCAAGGTAAAAGCCTAATAGGAACTGGCTAAAATGAGCTGTATTGATAAACTTTCACCCTTGCAGTGTTGTGCCACTTCTGCTGCCACTTGGATGGAAACATTACATAATAAAGAGACCCTGCTCACTGTCAAGCAAACCACTGATGCACAAGCAGAAGACAGCACAGCACAGGAGCTCAGTTGTTTGTCCCAAGGAGAGAGTAAGGGATTTGCATGTGCTGTTTTCCCTTTCAAACATCCTCTGCGGTAAGCTGACCAACCTGACCCCAGCCGGACCAATTCCCCTGCCTCCCAGTCAAATGAAGAAGAAACAGGAAGTCCCTGAAAGCCACCATGGACTTACTATGCTGCATAACACCTTGTCCTAATTGTGTAACTCTAAAGCCGGTTAGAGTTATATGCTGATTCTTCTCCTCCATACAAGTGATGATCCAGTGGGTGTATTACAAAATAATAAACACATGGCATTTTTGCGAATGTTTCCATTTACCTCTGCGTCATAGACAGGACAGCATCATTGCAAAGAGTCATTCAACAGTCTGCAACACAACAGATGCTAAGTGCGCAGAGTTTTGAGTTCAAACAAATCATTGTGTTCTTTTTAGATTATTTTTAGAGTTGTTCCAATACCAATATCAGTATCAGAAATTGCTCCCATACTACCAAAAATGCTGGTATCAGTATCGGCAACTACTGGAGTCCAGGCACAGATCTGATACCAAATAATTCATTAAATTAGAAATTTAATGTTTAGCTAGCACAATCATGTCGGTGGTGTGGCAGTATTTTATGCTGGATACCGTGATACTGTTATGCTTAAAAATACATGTAAAAAAAAAAAGGAGGCTTTAATTTTCTGTACTTTCTCATGTTTTACAAAGTGTTTAACCTGAGCCAGGCATTACCGCAATGATAATCATATGCCAGTCATGCAGGCACAGTGTGATATTTTTTTTATAACATACTGGTATCGGAAAGAAAAAATGACATCGGAACATCTCTGGTTGTTTTAGAAAACTAATGCCACAATTTCTTTTTGGGGGGTTGTCAAGCTCAAAGGATGACTGAGTCTACTTCACTGGGAGAAGAGAGAAACCCACATCAAAAGACTCATCACTACTCAAATCACACAAATTTCTCACTCATAAAAGTTGACACAACCTGTCTGTTCAAAGTCAGAGTCTTTTATGATCTAATAACCGCTGTGTCAAACAGTTAACCTGCTATTGGGTCATAGGAGTAAATACCAATCATTGATGATGAGCACTCCTGCTCAGACATCTCTTAATCTCTCAGTGTATCATACTAGATACTTGATTATTCCTTTTGGTTGGACTAGCAGAGCTATTTCACAGTGACAGTCTGCCTGCAAATAACCAGGGGGGGAAATGTAACACTTAAGTGTCAAGAGCTGTGATAATGTGATGGATACTGAGACACAGGCCAGTGAAATAAAGAGACACTGAAGTACAGGATCTAATAATGTACACAGGCAGTATATTTGAGAAACATTAAATCTGTCACCTGGCAACAGAGTACACACTGAGCTGATGGGATTTAGCATCTGTATAACTTAGCTAACAAAAGCTTAAAGTAGGCCAGGTGTTAAAAGGTAAACATGTGAAAAGATCTTGTTTTTTGTTTTTTTTATCATGATGTTCAACCAGAGGCTATTGTCTTACACAACCTTCACAGCTTGCCTCATTTCCCATCAAACTACATAAACTTCCAGTTTCTCAGTAAATGCTACGACAGTTAAGTTTCCTCATTGAGAAACATCAGCAATACGTAAACACTTATTAGACCAGCAACAACACTCACGACTGTTCAGTATCTAAACGTGTTAAAAGGCAGGTCTTGTCATAACAATAAAGTAGTTTAAGATTTCACAAGCATCGATAACTTTCCTTGACTTAATGAATGTTGGTGTTAACAGCAAATCTCATGTTTTAAAATCCCCTGCCAGCAGTAACAGTTATAACGCACCTGCAGTTTTCACCTGTCGCAGCAGCTGCGGACTGACACTTTCATAGACCACACAGGACAGGTAAACAACATCATGGGAATTTAGAACAAGCATATGAAGGTGAAGAAGATATTAACAGAGAGACCATGAATGTTTCAAACACATAGTATCCTTACCGGTAAATGGTTTCCCTCTCTGTAGTCGTTTACAAACAATATTTTCCTCGGGGGGTTTGCTGCAGTGCTCGCTGGAAACCCCTTATTGAAGCAGTCCACTCCACTCGTGAAAAAATGTGTAGATGAAAGATATACACACCGTGTACTTCACTCCTGACTGCCCTGTCCGTACGACTGCAGAGACACTCCTACACTGAGAGAACAGCAAGAAGCTGCGTGTCTCCTTCTGTCCCTGCCCAGCCTCTCTCCATACAAGTGCAGAGCGCCAATGGACGCACACAGCCTCAGTGACTTTACGCCACCTGCAGGCTGAACAAGGGACCTGACCCGTAGCTTCAGTCTGGTGCAAATTACACTTCAAACAATTATCTTTTAAAAAAAAAAAAAAAAACGTAATGAATTTTTATTATACATTTGGCAAGTAGAAGTAAATACTAAGACAAGAACCACCCCCCCCCCCACACACACACACAAAGGAAGAAAAGAACTTGTTACAAATCACTGAAAGCAAGAGATGATACACATCCTTCATTCTTGTAGGTAATCGGATGAAATGATTTTAACAATAGGGGGAAAAGAAAGATAAAAAAGAAAAACAATAGAACAAAAATTGGTTGTCAGACACAAATATTTATTTTTTTCCTGTAGTGTCTTGAGTTTTATTATGGACTTGATCATACAACCTCACACAGCAGTGGCGTAGCCAGAAAAAAGACACTGGGTGTGCACCAGCAAACACTGTGCGTGCCGAATTTATTTTCAACAAAGAGAATTTTTTTTTTTTTAACTCTGTGCATGTAATGCCCCTCTGAAGGGGTAAAACGTTGCCAGTTTCATAATTGAGTGGCAAGGGCTCCCCCTACAGGCCTGCAGGCAAAACTAATAAATTCAGACGAACACATTCAAAACCGGCTGGCATTAACTTGTATCATCAAACACATTCTCAACTTCTGAAAAACATCATAATAACTTTCAATCTCTAAACGCGTTTTTAACTCGATTAAAACAAGTTATTAACAACTTTCAAATGTATTTCCTGTAATATTTATGAATAAACCTGTTTATCTTATCCTAATGTCTTACTCACACTATCTCATGTACATACAGGTCCTTCTCAAAAAATTAGCATATTGTGAAAAAGTTCATTATTTTCTGTAATGTACTGATAAACATTAGACTTTCATATATTTTAGATGCATTACACACAACTGAAGTAGTTCAAGCCTTTTATTGTTTTAATATTGATGATTTTGGCAAAAAAGTAAAGAAAAACCAAAAATCCCTATCTCAAAAAATTAGCATATCATGAAAAGGTACTCTAAACAAGCTATCAACCTAATCAGCTCAATCAACGAATTAACTCTAAACACCTGCAAAAGATTTCTGAGGCCTTTAAAAACTCCCAGCCTGGTTCATTGCTCAAAACTTCAATCATGGGTAGGACTGCTGACCTGATTGCTGTCCAGAAGGCCATCATTGACACCCTCAAGCAAGAGGGTAAGACAGAAAGAAATTTCTGAGCGAATAGTCTGTTCCCAGAGTGCTGTATCAAGGCACCTCAGTGGGAAGTCTGTGGGAAGGAAAAAATGTGGCAGAAAACGCTGCACAACCAGGAGAGGTGACCGGACCCTGAGGAAGATTGTGGAGAAGGGCCAATTCCAGACCTTGGGAGACCTGTGGAAGCGGTGGACTGAGTCTGGAGTAGAAACATCCAGAGCCACCGTGCACAGGCGTGTGCTGGAAATGGGCTACAGTTGCCACATTCCCCAGGTCAAGCCACTTTTAAACCAGAAACAGCGGCAGAAGCGCCTGACCTGGGCTACAGAGAAGCAGCACTGGACTGTTGCTCAGTGGTTCAAAGTACTTTTTTATGATGAAAGCAAATTTTGCATGTCATTCTGGAATCAAGGTGCTAGAGTCTGGAGGAAGACTGGGGAGAAGGAAATGCCAAAATGCCTGAAGTCCAGTGTCAAGTACCCACAGTCAGTGATGGTCTGGGGTGCCATGTCAGCTGCTGGTGGTGGTCCACTGTGTTTTATCAAGGGCAGGGTCAATGCAGGAGATTTNTACAGGTCCTTCTCAAAAAATTAGCATATTGTGAAAAAGTTCATTATTTTCTGTAATGTACTGATAAACATTAGACTTTCATATATTTTAGATGCATTACACACAACTGAAGTAGTTCAAGCCTTTTATTGTTTTAATATTGATGATTTTGGCAAAAAAGTAAAGAAAAACCAAAAATCCCTATCTCAAAAAATTAGCATATCATGAAAAGGTACTCTAAACAAGCTATCAACCTAATCAGCTCAATCAACCAATTAACTCTAAACACCTGCAAAAGATTTCTGAGGCCTTTAAAAACTCCCAGCCTGGTTCATTGCTCAAAACTTCAATCATGGGTAGGACTGCTGACCTGATTGCTGTCCAGAAGGCCATCATTGACACCCTCAAGCAAGAGGGTAAGACAGAAAGAAATTTCTGAGCGAATAGTCTGTTCCCAGAGTGCTGTATCAAGGCACCTCAGTGGGAAGTCTGTGGGAAGGAAAAAATGTGGCAGAAAACGCTGCACAACCAGGAGAGGTGACCGGACCCTGAGGAAGATTGTGGAGAAGGGCCAATTCCAGACCTTGGGAGACCTGTGGAAGCGGTGGACTGAGTCTGGAGTAGAAACATCCAGAGCCACCGTGCACAGGTGTGTGCTGGAAATGGGCTACAGTTGCCACATTCCCCAGGTCAAGCCACTTTTAAACCAGAAACAGCGGCAGAAGCGCCTGACCTGGGCTACAGAGAAGCAGCACTGGACTGTTGCTCAGTGGTTCAAAGTACTTTTTTATGATGAAAGCAAATTTTGCATGTCATTCTGGAATCAAGGTGCTAGAGTCTGGAGGAAGACTGGGGAGAAGGAAATGCCAAAATGCCTGAAGTCCAGTGTCAAGTACCCACAGTCAGTGATGGTCTGGGGTGCCATGTCAGCTGCTGGTGGTGGTCCACTGTGTTTTATCAAGGGCAGGGTCAATGCAGGAGATTTTGGAGCACTTCATGCTTCCATCTGCTGAAAAGTTTTATGGAGATGAAGATTTCATTTTTCAACACGACCTGGAACCTGCTCACTGTGCCAAAACCACTGATAAATGGTTAACTGACCATGGTATTACTGTGCTCAATTGGCCTGCCAACTCTCCTGACCTGAACCCCATAGAGAATCTGTGGGATATTGTGAAGAGGAAGTTGAGAGTCACCAGACCAAACACTGTGGATGAGCTTAAGGCCGCTATCGAAGCATCCTGGGCCTCCACAACACCTCAGCAGTGCCACAGGCTGATTCCCTCTATGCCACGCCGCAATGAAGCAGTGATTTCTGCAAAAGGATTCCCGGCTAAGTATTGAGTGCATAACTGAACATAATTATTTGAAGGTTGACTTTTTTTTGTTATAAAAACACTTTTCTTTTATTGGTCGGATGAAATATGCTAATTTTTTGAGATAGGGATTTTTGGTTTTTCTTTACTTTTTTTTTGCCAAAATCATCAATATTAAAACAATAAAAGGCTTGAACTACTTCAGTTGTGTGTAATGCATCTAAAATATATGAAAGTCTAATGTTTATCAGTACATTACAGAAAATAATGAACTTTTTCACAATATGCTAATTTTTTGAGAAGGACCTGTATTATTGAAGCATCTGGACTTCCCACCTTCGAATTGCAGCTTCACAAGGCAAGGCGGCATGGCTTGGCCTTGAACAGGTTTATTATTTCGTCAGAGTCTGTCTGCAAGCTCTTTTTCAAACATGAGCAATGAGATGCCATTAAGTCTCTCAGTGAGCATTGTAGCTCTGCTGCTGGTTTTTATCCTGTTCACCTGAAAAAAGGTGCTCCTCAGAGCAACTTGTAAAAGGCATTGAAATGAGAATGCGAAGCAAACTGTTCTTAGCGTGATAATTTTTTATTGATTGATCGAGTTAATATGCCCAGTGCAGGTGTCGCAACGCAGTTTTTACAAATTGATCGACTGGTGAGTCAAACATGTTGGAATAGCTATATATATATATATATATATAAGAGTCACTGCTATTTTTTCAAGATAAGTATAAGGAAATTTGGTCACATTTAGACATGGTAGCTATAGAATAAAAAGAGTGAAATTAGTCAATAAAATCAACCATTGATTCTTTGCAGTATAAATAAGAATGAAAAATGGTGTGTCTTAAAGAACAGAGTTTCTGCTCTTTTTCCAGACCACTTTCAGGAAATTTGATCACATGACATGGAAGCTACTGGAGAAAAGTTGAAATTTGTCAATAAAATCTACCAATATTTTTTGCAGTACAAATTAGAGATAAACAGTGGTGTGAGGGCAAAATAAAAGAAAGCAAGTAATAAAACAAACAGTGGATTTGCAATGTCAAAGAAACAACCGTTCAAGCAAATCAAAGCAGTCTGAATTAAACATTGGGTGTGTATGTGTGTGAATAGTAGCTAAAATTGGCCCTTACAGTTTGCGCTTTGCAGATTTATTTCTTGCAACTGAACCACAGAACATTTGTTTTTCCGTCCTTGTTTCTTGGGCAGACCTGACATCTCTGATTTTGTGAGCATGCTGTCCAACAGTGCACTTAAGATTTTAGTTTTGACCATAATTATTATAAACTATCGGGTTGTCAGTGACTCTTATACAACAAGTGACAAAATTTCAACCTAAGTATTCTATAATTTGCTGAATTTTTTTTTCCCTTTTCCTTTTGTTAAAAAAGTGGTTCCTGACAAAATAAAAGAGCTTTAATGAAATAAACAAATTAATGTAATTGAAAAAACTATATATCAGGGGTGGCGCTGGTTCACAGAACATACGAAGGGAGTGAACATTCAAACACAGAATCCAAAGCCGCTTCACAGGTTTATTTTCAGTTCGTCTTTAGTTTGAGACAGATGGATTCGGATGATTTGGTCTAAACAAAAGTACAAAGGAAATATTAGAATGCTACATAAATCTATACAAAGGAATGAATAAAAATAATAACGGCATAACTTACTTTAGCATGCATCAATCCACCTGTGTTTAAACAAATTCTATTTGGTTGGGTGACTTCTATACTACAAAGGCAGAGCACATCATTTTACTCAGTTCTTAACATATTTCAGTCCATTTATTCCTTTTCCACTCACATGGTGTCTTTCTTTGTTCTGCTGGTTTGGAGGGAAAAAGAGGGAGGCGGAGGCATACCGGGTGGAGTTTTATAGACTTTGGTGGGTGTGGTTAGGTTTGATTGATGGGAGAAGCCATTTTGATTGTAGCTGGTTAAAGGTGGAGGATTTGGGATTTAACAGTAATTCTTGTTGGCATTTAAAATCAAGAGCATGGGACGAGGGTTAAGAGGTACCATTAACAGATCCATGGTCAAAGAGAGTGTCAGCTTGGGTGCCACATCCTTCCCTGTCGTTCAGTTGAATCTCTAAAATAAGTAAATGATTATGAAACATTAGACAAAATTTGTATCCTGGAGAAAGTCATTTTGAGAGTGACAATAATGTCTTCATGTTACCTTGTTGGCGTTGTCCCCGTCTACATATGTTGGTTTTGAAGTACAGAGTTAGACCTATCACCAGCACCAGCAGTAGTAGTAGAAGAAAACCACCTGTGGAACCAATAGAGGAAATTTAAACCCAGCATCAACTTAACAATCATGGATAAAACACACCATAAAACTTTGTCCTCTCCTGATTTTTAGTATTACAAAGAAAAATAGCCTATTTTTATCCTAAGCAAAAGCCAGAGAAAAAGATGACAGTGGAAGAAAAGCAAGTCTCGTTAGTAAAAAGCATTATTTTGTTTTATTTAACAAAGAGCAAACCCCAGAAGACCCCAAAAACATGACAGTGGAATTTATTGATGACCTCTGTAGACAGTTTCCAAACCCCAAGCAGCAGATAACAGGAGAAAGTGGGCACAATTAATCTAGAGTTTAGAACTTACCAACAAGCCCACCAACCAGATTATTAACAGATGTTGCATCTTGATTGCAGGCGGAAAGTGGTGTTGGATATATGAGGAAAAAGACTTCAGTCAAAGACAAGTAAAAAACTCAGCAGCATGAAACTAAGTGTGGATCTACCTGTAAGTTTACCTTGGTCCAAAGCACAAATGGCGTTGTTGGCTAGGGGAAAAAACAATAAAAATGTTACAAATCATGATGTTTCTGGAATGCATCATCTGTATGACTTCTGAAATATAAAACCAAATTTTTTTGGCATTGTCACTTTTTGTAAGTGAAAATAAAATCTGTAAACAATTTGATCGGGGAACCAATTGTGTTTGAGGTCAAGTAACACTGTTCAAAGTCTTAGTCAAGGAGTTTCCCTGACCTCAGATTTCTGTGCACTAAACAGGAGTGAGGCCAAAATGCCCCCACCCCGGGGTCCTACCTACGCACTCCCCTGTTGAGTGGACAGAAATTTCAGGTTGGGGAAACTGCTAAACTACCTATAGGACTTGGAACAACATAAGTTGAACTCAACTACAACTCTTCATCCAACAGTGCCCCAAGCAGCATTTTTTAGTACTGAGAAGCAGGAGAGGACACAGTAGGCTATATTTCCATTTAACATTTAACTATAGCCAAATGGGTTTGAAGGTTTCACTGTCATCATTTTTAGATGCAGTTTCTTTACATAAAAATAGCATGCACAGTCCCTGTAAATATTTTAGAAGGCTCTCAGTAACTACGATGCCACCATAAAGGTCATTACTACCTGGGTAAACTCATAGAAACAAAGAGACTTTTTCAGTGTGTTATTTACTTTATCTTATAATTGAAGCATAAACTGGATGACAGCAAGGAAACCTCTGAGCTCAGTGAAAATAAGACTTTGGGAGTAAGACAGATAGAGAAGTAATCAAAATAAATAGGAAAGAAAAATAGAAAAGTAGTACTGAATACCTTCACATTTTATTGTCATAATGGGGTAACCCAGCCCTTCAAAATCACACTGCCCATCTGAGTTGATAGAGACGAATGCTCGTCCATCACGCTGGCAGACAGTGTTTGGTGGTGGAAAGCCTGAGCAATCTTTGATGGTCTCATTCAGAACTTTTTTGTCATTGCAATACACTACTTCAACATTTGCTGCACAACCTGGAGGCTCGCAGAAAAACAGGAGCTTGGACCCTCTTCCTCCTGTAACGTCATGAAGTCGTGTAAGAAACATATCACACTTTTACAATCTTACAAAATAAAAACAGCAGTGTTACTTCAACACATTCATTCATTCATTTTCTACCACCAATCCTGTTCAGGGTCGCTGGTGGCTGACTTCAATAATATTAAACTTAATACTTTAAGAGTGACTATGTTGGTCCACACTAGATTAAAACTACACAGTTGAAAGTTTTGAATATTTCACTCTATCACAGAGTTGTAGCAAATCTTCCAGTAATTGACTATTAAAATGTAGTGAAGAATATGTTAAGACACAGTCGTGTTGAATTTAAACAGCACTGGTGTTTCAATAAAAAAGAGGGTTTAAAGTACATTTTTAAGCTTAAATTCAAAATAGAGTGTTTAATTTCTGTTTTGGTGTTTACTATTTAGAAAATCTCAAATCCACTCCACTTTCAAACAACCTGATGAAGATATTTTTTGGAGGAAGCAACACAGGAAGAACAGTTGCACAGTAGGCACTTGAGTGTTGTCTCCAGTCATAAAGCCATATCTTAAACAGTTTGTAGTACATTCCTTTCCCTTAAATGTCGATGACAGGAATGAAAAAAATGGCACTGACACTGAGATGTGAAACTAACGTTGGGGGGTGTGACATAATTTTCAATTCTCCAAATCAACACTTTTTGGTTCGTTTTTGTTTTTCTATTTTTAAAAAAAAGCTCTTTTGACGATGAAACACATAATAAGAGTTGCCTTAACTTTTCTACACTTTCAACTTAAACAGTGCACCTGAAACTTTACTACATGAATGTCAGGGAAACAGAGAGGATGCGTCACCTGTACTTTTGACAGGCGCAGCAGCAGCAGCAGCAGCAATAGCAGCAGCCAACACCAGAGAGGAGATGATCAGCCCTGCAAAGACGAAAACACCGATTTCATCGATAGATATTCGATGGTGGGGATAGAAAAAATGGTCAAATAACTTACCGGTCATGTTTGAAGTGAGCCCTGCGGAAACCGAGAACATTTCCCGAATTACACGTCCTGCTTCCTCCCGCTCGACACAGTCAAACCACGCGGCAGTGAGGTGAGGCCTGAAGTTTCGAATGAAAAGATTTTTGAAACCTTTGTTTTTGCATTCTGAATTGATAGGCTCAAGTGCTTGTAATGTATTTCGTATCCATCGAGTTTGCAGGCAAACTTGAACATTTCATACAGCTTCATTTTTACATACAATAAGGGTTACAGTGATATCTAAACCCGACTTGCTGTTCAGAAAAGCTGAGCCCAGTTTACAGTAGATATCAAACTCCACTCTATGGATATACATCATAAAGCGAAATCTGCATAGCACACAACACCAAAACCAAATAGATTATTATCGCAACATTATCATCAGATGGCTGTTTTTACAGCTGCAAGCAACTGTAACTTCTGTCGGTGACAAACTCACTGGATTGACCCCCATGACTAATTCAGTGTTTATGGTTATTTTAAACAGTTTAATTTGTCTTTAATATTCCCCAGCTTTCGATTTTAACTACAATTCAAGGGGGATCGGTTTCAGTATTTGTTCATTTGTATTTCTAAAAAGATGTCTCCTCTGAACAATTAGGAAACTTGGAGCTAAAGAATCCCCTTTCCCAGGCAGCAATTAAAATGTGTCAGTTAAGACCTGTTGGATATGTGACTGATAATAAAATAAAAGTGAACATTTCTTGCGTCCCTAAATCTAATCCGCCACTTTAATCGACTTGAGAGCAAAAGCACTCTTCAATGATTCAATAACAGCAATACTTGAAAACAGAAAGATAGACCTTAATCAAATCTTCAGGTGGGTCACCCAAACGCTCAGATATAACATTAAAACATACTTTCTGGAGGTTACCATATGATGGGATACTCACCCGAAGAGCTTCAGATAAACGGAGAGGACAAAGGGAAATTAAAGGTAGTCGATGTCCGCTCTGATCAGAACTCAAATTAAGCAACGGAACCCCCTTGGAAGAGGATTGGGCTGTCTGATGCGCGTGCGTGCAGCCATGAAAGCGCCGTCTTGTCTTTGCCTTCCAAATAAAGCTCTTGCTATAGATATGTAGCCGGCAGCCTTTTTGTCCGCTCTGGGCTCCCGTAGCTCCAGTCACACCTTTCCGCAATCCGTACACAGGTTCTTTGCTATATCAGCAGCTCAGTGATGCCACACTTGAGGCAGCTGCTCTGTTTGGTCCCTGTGTTTCCCGGGCTGTTGGCGTTATTTGTCGTTTGGACGGAGGCGTGAGGTAGGCATGCGTTAGACTCGCGCGGCGAGCACACCTGTGGCTTCCTGGTCTAAATGTGTGCATTCTGTCGCAGATTCTGGTCTTGTAAGCGGAGCTGAAACTGGGTTGGTGCTGCTTTGGGATCGGGCCGGAGCGACTGCCACTGCTGCTTTGTTTGGGTTAATTTGTTGTTTTGTTTACATTAGTTTCGTTTTGTTTAGATGTTTTATTTTGCTTTGTTTTAGGTCACGTTATTTTTGGCTCTTTAGATCATTATTTTACTGTTAAGTTAGGTTGATTGCTTTTCCTTTTGTAACGCATCATTTGTTAACTTTGTTTCCTTTTTTCCTGTTTGTTGAATGTTGTAGGCTGAGGAGTGTGAGGACGTCCGAGCGCGTTGGGGCTGTCGGCGGGTACAGGCCTCACCACCTGCACTTCACTTTCCCCAAATTGTGTGTGAGTGGTTGTTTGCACTTTTCATTTCTCTCACGGAGCACGTTTTTTCTTTCTTTTAGTTGCTGTTTGGAGTGAGTGCAGGGTTTTTGGGCACCGTGTGTATGGTAAGTCTTTGCACCCCCATCCCAGTCACCGACGATCATTTAGCGCACCTCGAAGTCTGAAATACTCACAGCAGTTGTTTGTTTTCTTTGTTGATTTCCTGTTTTATTCACCTAACCAGAGTAAACAGTGGTATTTTATATTAGACATATTTTTTAACTAGAGAACTGCAAATCTATATTTTATTCCTTACAGCGACCCTAAGTGCTTTATTGCTCGTTTAAACATTTTCTTAAAAACAAACTAATTTATTGAGCCTCAGTTGTTGTCCGCCTCTGATTATCTTGCTGCCAATCTGCTGTCTCTTGTGAAGTGTTCATGACAATTGTGCTTCTGAGGTAATTTAAAGAGGTCAGATTCCTCAGTAAAGTAAAAAAAAAAAAACACAGTTGAACCTGGAGCACGGTCACAGATAGACGTGAAACTGTAAAAATCGGCCTGAATTTCCAAACTATTGTGGCAGGTAGCAGTGCTGCCCTTGAATGCAGCTCCCTCTCCTCCTCTAACTCCTCCCCTATCCAATCAGGCAGGGTGTAGTTGATCAAATGCAGCTGAGGGCTGAAGTAGGCCTCTCTCTGATGGCATCTTGGGCTGGTTGATCATATTTTAATCATATGATTTTAAATGATTCTAACAGCAGGTTTTGTTTGTGCTTATAGATTGACCTGCTGCTGTTTTTGCCCCTTTCAGTTGCTTGTTTTTGTTCCTTTTGGTTTGGTTTGTTTGCCTCATTTATTTGAGTTGGTTTCCCTTTTGATTTTGGTGGTTTGTTTCCTTATCCTTCAGTTAGTTGGTATTGTTTAGTTAGTTCATAGTTTGGTATTTTAATTTGTTAGTTTCCTTTGGATTATTTTATTCGGGTCGCTTCGTCTCGGTACGGCACGCATTTATAGAGAGCGTAAAGGAGGTTTTGCCAAGTTATGTCTGTCAAATCACTCACTCAGATGATGACATTCAGATGAGTCATCATACACATGAGTTATACGACTTATGTGAGTTTGTGAGTTGTATTAGTTATATTCATGGGTTATGTGAGTTATATACGTGAGTTGTTGTGTAGTTCAGAATTACGAGGTTCAGTGAATGCACCACCAAGACTAGTTGCGGGGCGTGTGTGCGTGTTGGTTGCATCCGTGTGTGAGAGAAGACGCACGCATTCAGGTTATTGAGAGAGCAGATGACTGCATTTGGCGTGGTTACGGCCCACAGTTACAAGTTTGAGTTTGCAATAAAAGGTTGGCATCAGAACTCCTCAGGTTTCCCTTTCCTGACGCTGCAGTATTTAATGAGGTCAAATTAAAAAAAAAAAATCATGATAACATTCATGTTACTTCATTCGATCCAGAGGCCGCGTTTATCTTAGGTCACATTAGTGTCTATTCTTGTGCTAGATTCCAGAAAGAGCATCACGGAAGCAAGTCTCGCCCACGAAGATGGATAAGTCAACAAATGTTCAGGATTTCTGAGCCATAAGGAGGTACGATGATAACTCCCCAGAATAACGCACTCAAGAAGAGGCCAAAGCGGAGTGGAGAGGCCGCACATGAACATCCATCATGAATTATTGAAGATGAGGAGTTCTGGCAGGAAACACACATTTTATTTGCACTTTTCAAGCACTCTGTATCTCTTTAAGTTAGACTTCATTATCTCATTTTTCTGGCATTATCACTTGAAACTATCTTATTTGTGTATTTTATTCAAATTTATGTGTGTCCGTCTTACATAGGCTATTTGATAGGCAAAATAAACGCTGTTCATTCAAGTTAGAGCGTCTTCTGTGTCTGGAATTGAATGTATTCTTGAGCCAAACGGTAATAAAATGATAGGATAACTTTGTTTGACTTCTGAAATGGATGACGTGAAGAAAATTTGTCTTTTCCCATTATTTACTTTATTAAAGAATTGCATTCATAATGTGCAACTTAAATACAATTTTCATTGACCAAAACCTCAGTTTTCGTCGACTAAAACTAGATGAAAATCTCCATGGATAAATCTGACGACAATAAGACTAAAATGCTCAGACTTTTAGTGAACTAGAACTCGACAAGACTAAAGCGAGTTTAGGCAGAATTAGAATTACAGATATCTTTGATTCACCCCCATTCAAGATATTTACAATTCCTAATTTCGATATCCAAAATTAAATTTTGACTAGGCGAAATGAATTGTAGAGATATCTTGATTGTGAATTACAGGTATCTAAAATTCATCACATCAGCACATATCCGTAATTCACATTTTGGATATTCGAAATGACATAGAAGATATCTCGAATTAGAAACCCCGTTCACATGAATGGCAAAAAGTGACGTATTTCGGATATTCAAAATGACATTGTAGATAGGCTATCCGAAATGACGACTGTGGATAGGCAGAATGTATTTGCGGATATCTGGAGTTTTCTTTTAGGCAAGGCAAAAATGAATTTCAGATAACATGGATTTAAATTCAAGTCAGAAATACGTTGTCGATATCTACATTGTTATTTTTGGATCGTCAAACTTAGTTTTTAAATGTTAAAATGGCTTGCCATAGTAATTACAATTTCGACCAGTCAAAATGTATTTAGCGATATCTTGAATTGAAATTACAGTTATATACAATTCGTATGTATGGGTCGTGTTTGAAAAGAGTTTACTGAAGTTTAGAGCCGACCAACTCTTCGTTTCTTCCTGTTGTCTGCAAGGTGAACTACGAGTTAAGTTTGGTGTTTGTCATATAAGATCTTACTTTCGAATTATACATGGAGAATTGAAGATTGATTGAAAAAAAATAATCAAAAATTGGCTTTAATTTCCATTTGAATTGTATTTCAAAAATAGCACAAAAAATACACAAATGGTTTTAGAGATAGCAGTTTCTATTCCTAGAAAAAAAGAGAATATTTTAAGCACAAACAACAGCATAAAAAAGTTTAATTCAGCACTGAAAGGAGTGTGTTATTACATTTGATATCCAGTCTTGATGCGTTTTACCCAAACAGAGATCACATAAATATCCATGGAGGTAAATAAGTGTCATAGCATTTAGGTCTTGTTTATGTGGTGTACGTCGGCCTCCAATTCGACCAGTCTCAGTGTAGTTGTTCACATTTGAACTGATCGTTCCTTAATGTTGATTCACAGTTTGGTTCACCAAAAACACAATATAATGTGTTTAGCCACATTACGGGATTGTTTGGGGGAGCTTATTTTAGGGGATTGAAGCCAGATTGATTACACCTTTGATATCTCTGAAGTGAAAAACTTAAAAAAAAAAAAAAAAAACAGTTGATAACAATGAAAATAAAGCAGTGTGTCCATTTCAAGTTTTCCTTGCAGCATTGTTTTACGAAGGACTGGAGAAAGGTTTGATGAGACCGAGATCCATAGCCTTGACGAGGCACGCGCGTGCGGCCTCGATGGAGTCCTGCCTCTTGGGATTGTCCTCCGCTTTGCCGATCACGGAGAGGATTTCCAGAATCTCACTCTCAATCAGTTTCTTTGTCAGCTCGTTGTTTTCTGAATTCAGCAAATTGTAGACAACTACTAGGCCACGGTGCTGTACCATAGGGTTGTCGTGCAGACACAACCTCTGCAGGATTTCCATCCACTGGGACGTCTGTTGAAAATAGTGTCAGTCAGTGACAAAGATAACGAACGAACATTTCAGAAGATTTGACAATATATTTATTTATTCATTGTTTTTAAATTTTATTTTATTTCATTTTTCATTTTTTATGTTTCCTGGATACAGACTGTTCTCATCTCTGTGAAGCAGTCAGGTAAAAATTCCCAGGAGGGGACCTCTATTGTTTTTCACGAGCAAAGGAAACAAACATTAGTCACAGAAAGTGACTCATTCTTTGTCATAAGTGGTGCTGAGCAGGCTTTGACATGTTTAGGACAATCATACGATGTGATGTTAAAGCAGAAAAGGAGCGGTGCCCTTTTTGTCCACGTTTACATTTTGACTTCTATATCTTTAAGCGAGTTCCCTTCTCTCCCCACTGCCTTTTCCTCTCATTCAAAAGTAGGGGATTTTTTTTGTGGCACGTGCCTTCCATGAGAGGACAGCACAGGGGAGAAAAAATGGGAAATGACATGCATAAAAGGGCAACCAGATTGAAAGGCTGCCTACTTTGAGAATTAAAGCCTGTAACAAGGGGAAAAGAAATTCAGCTCTTGGTCAAACCAGGGCCTCAGCAGTGACAGCCCCCCCCCCCCCCCCCCCCCCTTTTTTTTTTTTTTTTTTTTTTTAAACTTTCAGTGGCATCAAATCTTTGAAAATTACTCCCTCAGTAAGGCTTAAAGTTTACAAACTTATAAAGAATGGTAAATGCATTGACCTGGGGTGTGATTAATGCTTATGATCTCACATACATGCTGTGTTTTATATACAAAAATTAATTGCATCCATGGCAGCTGTCAGGATGTTTTAGCTAAACCATGATCATCTCAACCAGTGTGATCTTATGTTGATGCCTAGTTCAACCAGGATTATATGATTTACACATTTGTAAAACCATGTGATTTGACCATTGACTGTATGTAGAATAAACAGCGTGCTTCTGCCTGTCACCGCTCTACGTTTTTGAAGCCAAAAAACCCTGTTTCTCTAGCCGCCATTGTGCAGCCAGAGTCTGCGCAGTAGAGAATTTCCGGTGATGCAGAGTAAAAAAGAGAAATAAAAATATTTATTTCTTCTTCTTCAGAAGGTTTGGTCTCCTTTTGGCTCTCTTTCCCGAAGTTTCTTATATCCCCGATAAAAACTACTCACGAACGGCAGCTGTCAACTATCGTAAAACGAAACTTATATCGCGGTTTTTAACGTCCAATAACCAATGAAAAACCAACTTCTCAGGAAAAAAAAAACCTGAACACCATGCAGCCAAATGACATAGTCATACTACCCTAGCGTAAGGATGAGAGAAACGTTTCTACGAGGTATCGTAATTTTTTAAAGTTTTCCCGGCTCATATCTGGAATACATGGGGAGGCGGGGCTTATAACTTATACTGCAGCCAGACACCAGGGGGCGGGGCATCTGCTGGAGGCTTCAGTTTGAGCCGAATGTCGTTACGCCCACTCATTATACAGTCTATGGATTTGACAAGATAGTTTATCTTCAGTTGTACATACCACCAGGGTCATTTTGGTGCAGAGCTTCTTCTGAGCAGCAGTGAGCATGGCCAGAGCTCCAGCAGCCGCTATCTGAAGTTTGTCATCATCCTCACCACACAGCAGCACCAGCAGCTTCAGCCTATCGTTGCCATCTTTCAGGTAGTTTTCCTGTACCTATGAATCACAGGTATTTACTTTTTCTATCCGAGCCACACCCAGCCACACATTGTAATGCTATTATAAAAATGTGGTCGGGTTTTCTTTTCTTACATCTTTACATGATACAAGGTTGCATATGCATTCAGTAGCAGCCTGTCTGATCTCGTCGTGCTCCTCAAACATGTAGTTCTCGATATCTGACAGGGCGTTCTCTTTCACAATCTTTGCTCTGCATGAATAGACACAGATTGAGGTCAGAAATACACTCAATAATCAAAGCTGAAGCAAAGAGGAAATCATGAATTTCCTAAACCATATTAGTGAAAGTGATGTATAGTACCTCAGTTTTTCACTGAAACCAGCTAAGTTAGTTAGGCCTCTGAGAGCTTCATAGTTCTGCGTCCCATCTCTGTCTGTGTGAAGAAGGTTAACCAAAGGCCGCACCACCTCATACACCTATAAACCAAGAAATGAAACATTAGGGATAGAAAAAGGCAAAACCAAAGGGAAAATCCAAAAATGCTGAGTCACAGTGATTTAATTTTCTCATTCTTGAAATAACATTTTAGGGAACTAGTGGATAAATAAAATATGCATCTATTTGTCTTACCCTCTCACCCGGGAAGGCAATTTCAGGGTTTGAAATTGATGCAATTCTGGCAATGGCGTGACAGGCCTTCACCTTCCCTGCGTCTGTGCCTTCTAGGGCAAGTGGTATCAGGGCCTGAGAGCAACACATACGGTAATGATCACAGAGGGAATTTCTGCATAACTAGTTTGACAAGTTTTTCCATTCCCAAATTGAAAGTCCCAGACTTACCTTCCCTCCACCTTGAGCAACAAGGATGCCACGGTCCTTTGGATCCTCTGACAAAGCCAAGAAAACCCTTGACAGAGATGAACAAATGAAACAATTAGGTTTTTCTGTGCAGTTTTGCAATTTAAAGGTCAATAATCAGGATATTGTCTGTATTCCTTCCAGTCTCAGTTTTTACTGCCCCTTTTCTGAAAACAGAACATTTCAAAATAAATACACATCTTTACATAAAAGCACTGTAAAAAATCGGAGAAAGCATGATGGGGAAAAAAGTGGCACTTTTTTTGCACAAGTTGAATCAAAGCCTAGCTGAGTTATCACACTGTATTATGATTCATGAGATTTTTCTGAGGCTTCATTCATGTTTCACATCATATATGGCACAAAAGGTGGTCTCATCTTCACTTTGCTGTTGTATTTCTTCCCCCACCTTGCAAGCATCTCTTTGGTCTGGTCGGTCAGGATGGAGTTATCTGCTTTGACCATGACAGCAAGAGCTGATGTGACTCCGGCCTTCAGGAGCCTTTTCACTCTCTTCTCAATAAAATCTTTCTTGTCCTGAACAAAAGATAAAAAATTGTGTTGTCATCAGTTTCACGGTCGGTACTTTTGGTCTGCTGTCTAGGAGTGGTTTTATGTCCCTTTCCTATTCTGTTTACCTTTGGGTGTTGTTCAGGCACATGTTGCTTTGAGAACTTGGCAAGCTGAACCAGCTCAGGGATAATTTCCTTCTTTTCATAGCTGTTGGTGCAGTTAACCAGGGTGCAAGCCACTGCATATAAGACAGTTTTATCCTTGGACTAAAGAAAAAAGGAGGTTATTATCCTCTCTGTGATCAGCAAAGTCATGTCAGTTACACTGCATTATTCCTGTTGTCTATCACTCTTACTCATACCTTTGCCAGCTCAAACATTGCCTTCATGGCAAGTTCATCCTCAACAAAGTCATCTTTCACATCTGCATCATTAGTCAGGTATGCAAGACCCTCTATGGCCCAGTTTCTTGTTTTATTATCAATCTGGGGATTACAAAGCCACCTAGAAGAGAAAAGAACATTTTTAGCTGCCTTTAAATCTTTGTAAGGACACAAAGTGACAGGATTGCAGGTAACCCAAGTCACATTAAATATTGTTCATAGCATAATAATTTGAAAACATTCGGTAGAGTAACTTTAAAAATTGTTATCCATCTTCTGACAGGCACATCTTTGATCAATAGTAACAAGTGCTGGATAATCATCTTGTTACTCACTTTCTGCACTGTTTGGCGAGCTTTTCTGTGGAGCCTTCAGCAAACTGTCTTAAACTATAATCATCACCACCAGCAGAGCCCAGTTTACACAGACCCTGAGAAGGACATGGACAGGTGTCCCATATGAAAACAGATCACTTCAATCAAAAAAAAAATCTACTCTCATACCAGTATTATTTCTTTCATTGTAGTTGGTAATGTGTTATTCTTTTCAGGCATTTTTAAAGAAAAAAGAAAATCCCAGTGTCACTATTTTTCGTGAAGATACTCACCACTAACGCACGGATCTTAATCTTCTCATTCTTGGTCTTCTTGTAGATGTCTTTGAGCAGTGACACACCATTGGTAATGATGAAGCTGGCTCGACTCATCTTGGTGGATGAGTGAATCAGAGCTTCCACAGCAACCATCTGGTCAACCTCACGCTCAGAGCCACACAACGCTACCATCATTTCCATTATACCTTGGTGTCCAATCAGAGCATTACCCACATCAAACGGACCCTGAAGAAGCCCTGAGATGGTATTAATTGCATGGATGGTCTTGTCCATGTCATTGGGGTCAATTTTGGATCTGTAGAAGGGAGACGTAAGAGTCAAAATTAAAAACAACCACAACAAATGTCTTGGGCTCCATTGACTACAGGACTTTTACCCACAATCAGACAACTCATGACATACTTGATGTAAGCATCACAGAGGTCTCTGTAGTTGTTTCTCTCAGGGTCACACTTAAGGTCGTCATAGAGCTTGGTGAGAAGGACACTGGCAATCAGCTGTGTGTTTTCTGTTAAGGGCAGCTGGTCTGGCAGTTCGGGGATCTGGCCACACACCTTGAGGATCTTCTTCAGACCTGATCAACAATCACATAAAGGTATATGTAATAACTTGTGTCAGGGAGGCTGGGGTGTAACATAAGACGGTCGATTAAAAAAAAAAAATCATCTTACTCACCATGGTCAATAGTGAAGAGCGTCCGAGAGTGGTCTGGCTCTTTCTTGTTTTTGCGAGGTACATTTCTAGTCAGGAGGTTTAGTGCCTGGTCTCTGCCATGGCCAGACACCTTCTTACTGGCAACCATCTCCAATAGAGAGAGAAGAATAGTCTTCAGGTCTTTGGATGCATCTGTAAAGAGAAGAATTACAAGATGATAAGTCTTAGCAGTGTTGTGGAAAGGATATCATACAGCAGTACAGCTACAACTGTTTCTGTTTTGCACCTGACATAGGTTTGGATTATAATATCTTACCCAAAACTAAGGCCTCTTCTTTCCCATATTCCCTTTTGTCTCCACCAGTGAGGGAGTCGTTGACACACTGGAACAGGTTGCAAACTGCCAGAGCGATCTCTTCATTGTCAACAGCCATGATACTGCACATCTTATCAACACCCACCATGTTTATAATAGCCATAGCCTGTTGAAAAAGGATGAAAATTAATTTATATAGATATTTTGTATAAAGTGAACATGTGTTTTAAATATTTCCAGCCATAGTGGCAGGGGTTTCACTTTCAACAGAAAAGACTACAACTTCCTTGTGTCTGCTATTTTCCATTAACTCTCCAATGTACAATTTCACTTTCAATTTCTTTTGACCTATTTTCTGCAAATATACTCACCCGAGCTTTGTGTCCTGTGCACATCCCTGACAGTGTACGAACAGCAGCTAAGATCATCTCTGGTTTGCCTGTCTCTATCATGGTGAGCAGCAAAGACACACCATTATTCTGGAAGATTCTCTCTGCTCCAGCCTCCTCTCTTGACAGCACGATAAGATTGTTTGCAGCCTGGCCATAAAAAGAGAAGTAGGGGGTGAAATGAAGCATCTTAAAAAAAGGAACCTCATACATTTCATGCTGTTGATACACCCACTTTGTCCTGTTTATCCTTGTCCATTTCTTCATCAAGAAGAATGTCAAACATATTCTGTACTCTTGAATCGGTAGAAAATGTTGTCTTGAGCTGTGAGGGAGAACAGAAACTGTCATTTCCTGTAAACAATGTTGTGGTCGCCCATTTCATGAAGAATGAAGAATTGTAACTTGTAGTTTTAACCCTACATCTTTGAATGCATCAGATTTGGTACATGACTTTCAGAGACCTCTATCTGAACATGATAAATAGTTTCCTGAAAAAAAGTACCTTTTAGAGAATTATCATATTACTACAGGCAGTCAAAGTTGTATTTTGGCCTTTTTCAAAATGGCTGCTCCCATGAAACCATCCACACACTTCTCTTTTAGGTAGTTGTCTTAAGAATAACGTTTAAACTGTTACTCATGTTTTTAAAAATGCTTTTTCTGCATTGTAAAAATACATCTATAAGAAAAACTGAAAGAAAGTTGCCACAATCGCCCAATTGATAAATCACAATAGAAAAAAAAAATCATCAATAAAATTATACAGTATTTGGGGGGATTTTATTAAAAGGATTAATAAACATCTTAGTTTAAAACAAACAAAATAAAAAATAAAAAAAACAGGATTTTGTGACTATCTTTGATAGGTTTTACAGTTAAGTGACAAAATAGGTTATCCTTTATTTCTGTATTTTTTCTCTGTAACATTCACCTTGGCTTGAATTTCTGCTCCAAGTCTGCGAAGAGTCTCCAGGAAAGTCTTGTTTTTTGGTTCAATGGTGGCACATCTCTGTACATCCTTAAAAGCCATGTCAAGTTTACCAAGCTTCTCCAAAGCTTGACAACGCCGAAACAAAGCTTTGACATCAGCTGCATCCACATCAATTGCTTTTAAAGGAAAGGAAGAACCATGTGAATGCAGGCAAACTGAATGTAACCCAACACTTTTGGGGTATTCATTGTTTGGTTTTTACTATGTCTCATTACTCTACCTTTAGATGCATCAGATGCTGCATTTGCATAGCTTTCCTTAAAGAAAAACAGGAACATAGAAATAAATGTACAGATGTCTAAAATGTATTTGCAGATATGGACAGTTTAACACCAGTGCTGCTTTATCGCGTTACTTACCTTCTTCAGGTAGCATGCAGATCTGTTCCTGTAGATTACAGCAAGAACTTTCTTGTCCTTTCCCACCTTGATGGCTTTGGAATAACATTCAATGGCTTTGTCAATATCTCCAGCTTGAAAGTGTTTGTTTCCCTCATCTTTTAACTGGAGTGGGTCACCCATCTGATTAAAAAAAAAAAGAAGAAGACTCATTACAGCAACAGTTAATAGACCAAAGAGTGTTCAATCTTTTGAGTTATATAGCTGCTTGTGTTTGCAACTAAAGGCCCCATTTCAGTGTCATCAGCTAAAAAATAAAATTGAGACCACTTTCACACTCAAAGCGGAATTTTGAGGGATTTATTTTGGTGTCAAACACGACTTAATACTGCTAGACTGACACAGAGGCATGCCAATAGACTCAAGGGTGTGAAAAATAAATGAATGAACACCAAGATAAACAGAACTTAACTTAAAAAAAAAAATCTAAATAAACAATAGATCAAAAAAGAATCTACTCACAGTTGACTCAAAATTTCAAAGGTAAAGAAATTTTGAAAGATTGTGCTAGTGGGTGTAAAAAACTTAAGACAAGCACAACTTATTACTGAATGCTTCAGAATAACAACTATTTATCTGACAACATATGATAGAAAATAATTTCACTCTCACCGTTGTTAGTAATCAGTGTGCTGCTGGTCTGGGTTTCCAAGAGCAAATGGACATGCACATGTTATCCCTCACTCCAAATGGCCCCTGTCAAGCCTTATTTGGGCATGGACTCAGACCCCTGTAGAAGCCTTGCAACAAATGCTGTCGTTCTAACGGACAGACACCATGCTCTACCATTCTGCTGATAAGTACAACTCACACTTCTTTGTATCCTTATCAAAAGTACCTCCTCTATATGTAAAAGTCCTGCAAATGAAAGTAAACCAGTAGATCTTTGTGGAAACGATGCATTACCTTGTGGTTTAGTTGTGGTAGGTCTCGCTCTCTGCTAAATGCTTCCTCAAGTCCCTCGTGTTTGCCCAAAACACTCTTCTTATGTAACCTTCACCCACTATCTCAATTTATATTTATAATGGGACTCAATGAGGTGGGGCAGAACATGGATGCACCATCCTTCACATATAGGTGGTTTGCTCCAAGCACACCAATAAAGTTCGAACAACTTTGTCTCATTAGTTACTATAAACCAAGAGACTTTGTGTGGCAACTATTACTCTTTCAGCGTTTTTGATTATCAAAGGCTTTATAAATTCAAAAAGTCTAGTTTTTCTTCATTGAATTCTGAATGGGAGACCCCCTTTAAGGTGGTCTGCTCCTGATAAGGTCTATTTAGGGCACAGACAGCTGAGAACTCACCAGCAAATGCCTGATACCCAAGTTGTGGGAGGGAGGGCTTACAAATGTGAGTGTTTGTAGATGGGTGGAGGGGGTGCAACAGCTGTAGGATCATAGAAGAACCTGGTAGCTTCTAGAAAGAGAAGGATCTGGAGAAATGAATGGGGTCAGGCATTCAATTGCGATGGTAAGGGTTTTGTTGCCTTTTGCATGCAGGAGCAGACTGAAGACATGTAAATAAAAGAAACCATCTTAAAAAAAAGTGTCACTTTCACTTGGTAAAAAATTGTAGTTTTTATTTTTGATGCTGATCATAATTTCAAGTCACTGGGGCCAATAACTAATAGATTAGCCTATGAAGAGAGGTTTGCTGTCTGGTTTTTAGCAGACGTTTGAATTTCTTGTCAATATGGTAGATTTAGATGTTCAGTGATATTAAATACATTTTACATGACCTTAAATGTGTTGTATTTGGCATGTTTGACAAGTGGAAGTTCCAAAATGTTACCTCATAGTCTTTTGTAATGTGCTACACTTTCTACAGCCAGTGTCTAAACATCAACAAATAAACGCTTTGGACTGAATGACTCTGGAGTGCCTTAGTTCTTTTTTGATGTGGTTTGAACGGGAATTTCCCCGAAAGTTAAAACAAAGACTATGATTTCTTCACCTTTCCCTCGACCACTGCAGAATGTTCCATTCTGTTTCTTTTCTGTTAACCACTGTTTTAGTCACATTTGATTCATACTGCAAATCGGAGTTTTCATCTCTAGGAAAGTGTGAGCCTTTTTGGGTGCTGTCTGATTCATAACGTAGGTACAGATGCATTTCACGTTTCTCAGATACCACTGTATATTACATTTTTCGGTCTCACATCTTTTCTTGTTATTATTCAGTGATGACTCTTGGAATTAAATTTTCAGTGAAAAGGTCATGAATGGATCTGAAAGTCTAACTTCCTCAACCTCTCATTTCCGTCTTTCACACCTACTTGCTTTGCTGAGACCATGCTCAAAGCAAATAAGTCTAACTTTTTAAAAGGTACAGAAATAATAAAAATATTTCATGGAATACTTTGTGATATGGCTTACAAAATTCACAATCTTGCATTTACACATTTTTTTGGATGGATTCATAACCGAATACGCATCACTTAATCATTCTTGTATATAAGTATCCTGAGTCAATTTGATCATAAGTCATAGGGGAAAAAAGCTCAAGGTTTATGGAAGCATGCATTTAATGTCTGGGTATGGATTTGGCCCTCTAATGGTCTTTCACCTCCAACCAATGTATCACAAGACCACATGGGATACTTTTTAAATGTAAGGTGTTATTCTCCTTTTGTCAAAACGACAACAACAAGAAGATGAAAAAATCAAAGAACACAATAACAATAACAATATTTTTTTCCTGAGTACCTTCATGTAAAATGCTAATATTCCACATGAGCTGTTTATTAGTCACCACCATAAGGAAGAACGTAAAAAACTGATACCAGGGACAGGACTACTACATTTCAACAAAGCTCTTAATTAATGTCCCATAGTTTATGGGCAATGGCACAATCAAAGCCATTAAGATCTGCCATGAGAGGGACATGGCACAAACTTAAGCAGATGTGACTGTTCAAGAAAGATGAAAACAAAGTAGTTAATGAAGCTTGTTTTCATTGCACTTGTCCTTTTTTCAGTATCTTTAGACACTACCCCTATGGATGCATTCTTAATCTTTAAAGTCAATGTTGGATTCCCTGGAGGTTTTCAATATTGAATCTCATCTTTGTGCCACTGGGTGGCATGTTACTTTCACTTGAGTATGCTCGACAAGAACTTCTACTTACATCCAAAATCCTGGAAATTTTGGTCGGATTGAATACGTGTTAATAAACATACATAAAACAAATTAGTTTGTAAATAAAGAGATAAACAAACAAATAAATAAAAGGTGCAGCTTCTCAACTAAAATTTTCATTATAGAATAAATTGTCAGTTAAACGTTAAGACTTTGTGAAATTGCAGATAACCTTTCAACAGCATAGTGCAAAATATAACAGCATTAGCCACTATTATAGTGTCATGGGCACGGGCATCTTTCTGCATCAATTCTTTCTGCTACAGAATGAAGCTAAGCACTCGTGTCTGTTCCCTCAATTTACACAGTTTCCCTTTGGATAAACTGCCTTCCCAGCTGTACATAAGTGTTGCAGCTCCAACCAGAAGTAAAGATTCGCTGGTTAAACGATGATGGTTGCAGGTCAAATTTTGCCTGGTTTAATTTTGAAATAGGGACAGGTGTTGTATTAAATTGTGCTTCCTATCGAAGACGTTTTATGAAGTTGCTCTGCGCATGCCCACAACTCTACGCTCGCAACAACTGAGGGTATTGATATCCGCTTCTCATGAAATGAGACATATAAGCTCTGAAACACAGTGATAAAAAACTATCACCTACTTTTTCATAGTGAATAAACATCTGTCTGTTGATGAAAACAACAATGGCCTGTTACCTTGCCGCGCTCCGGTAAGATTTTCTACAGCTAGCATATTTCGACAGAACACCGGAAACACTCTGCTATCCTTGGTGGCTACGTAACACTAGCAAGCTTATTCTTTTGCCTGCATCTCCCTCCCGGGGCAAAGCCTGCCAAACACAAGAAGCTGAAAATAGCGGCTTGTTATAAAGCTGTTGACCCGTTTTTGTGAATATTGAAGTAATGTAGAATGGCGTCGGGCTTTGGGAAGATTGTCGTCGGTACTTATGTGGAGATAAAGCGCAGCGATGGTAAGTTCCACCCTTTCTATTCTCTCTCCTCTCCTGTGTAAGTTGTTTGGGGATCTTTGTTACTGCGGTTGCTGCTGTTGAATACAGCAACCGTTGTTCGTGCCCATGGAGCGTAGCCTTCCTTCACGTTAGCCGCACGGAGACGTTAGTGTTCGCTGTCAGGGCGGAGAGCCTCAACATGGCCAAAGCCTTTGAATGGGCTGTTACCTTTGTTAGCTAGCGTCCGTGTAAATCCATTACACATTTGCTGTTGGCTGCATATCCATGGCTTGACAACATAAGATGCTTAGAGTCGAATTGTAATTGATCTTAAACACGATTAATTAAATCATCAATTATAACTCGGCATTCGAATTCAGACTTAGCTAAGCTAGCTAAGTCGCCTCCCCAGCAGAGAACAACTTTAGCTTGTGATTAGCTCACCGGCTAACGCCAGCTAATGTTACCGGCTTTCCAGAGACAGCCAGCAACAATTCGTCAAATTTAAAATAAATTATTCAAATAGGCTGTGTTTTATGCTTATCAAAGAGATTAACTCACTGGGCCGATGCTAAATTTATCAGGTGTTTGATGATGTACGTTGGTTGTTATGGAAACCCTCCTATTGTCAAAAGTCTCATCTTTAAGACTTTTTTTCCCCCAACAGTTTGAAATTCAGATCGTGGTTGTGTTAACAGACTTTCTCGATTTCCCTGTCGTCTTATATTATTTCTGGGACAAGGAGAGTGATCGCATATAGTCGACGTTTCTTAAAGTCATCTTGTGTGAGAGATCAATACAAGATACAGTACAGGCCAAAAGTTTGGACACACCTTCTCATTCAGTTTGCGTTTTCTTTATATTTATGACTATTTACTGGACTGACTGACTTAATGTCTTTAAGTAATGATGGCCACTCGTTTTTCTTTAGTTAGCTGATTGGTTCTTGCCATGATGTGAATTTTAGCAGTTGTCCAATAGGGCTGTTGGCTGTGTATTAATCTGACTTCTGCACAACAAAACTTATGGTCCCAACCCCATTGATAAAGCCAGAAATTCCACTAATTAACCCTGATAAGGCACAGCTGTGAAGTGAAAACCATTTCAGGTGACTACCTCTTGAAGAATGCCAAAAGTATACAAAGCAGTAATCAGAGTAAAGGATAGCTATTTTGAAGAAACAAAGATATAACACACGTTTTCAGTTGTTTCACCTTTTTTGTTAAGTACATAAATCCACGTGTTCATTCAAAGGTTTTGATGCCTTCGGTGAGAATCTACAATGTAAATAGTCATGAAAATAAAGAAAATGCGTTGAATGAGAAAGTGTGTCCAAACTTTTGGCCTGTACTGTATGTTAGAAACAACAGCCTAGACAGGCCTGGACTGTACTGAAGGAAAGCTATATAACGCAAACTATCACCAATTTAAACCTTTGCTTATAAAAAAAATCACTTGCTCTATCAAGCAATCAATCTATGTTTATCCATCTTTATTTATATAACGCCAAATTTGGGATGCACCAATACCACTTTTTTTCAAACAAAGTACAAGTATATATGAGTCCTCACCAATACCAAGTACTGATCCTAATACTGAACAGCATCACTTTAGTTTTAAATTAGAACATTACAACTTCTACTGTGACTTTGAAAATATTTTTATTCCTCACTCTCTCATTTTAACAAATGGAATGAGGACCATGATGCATCTGCAAGCGTCTTACAAGTACAAGTACAAATACTGCAGCTTGGTGTCACCATGGATACAGGTGTTAAAAATTTATTTTAACTAAGACCCAACATCAAGGCAAGATAAGAAATGTCATATTTCATCCTAACCCACCATGAGTACAGCACTTTGCAGGGTTTAGCAAGAACTACAGTTCATTTAAGTTGTTCACAGAGATCCTTTTTTTCCCGTGTGAGTGTCAGCTTTATTTTTTGTTCATATTGAAGTTATTCAGCATGACCCCAGGACCATAAGCCAAAGATGACTAAAAAATGAGTGTCATTCCTGTTGGCCCTCCAGGATTAGGCGACACCCAGTACACTGTTTGACTCAAAACCCTGACACAACAAACACTCTTTTAAACAAAGCTCTAGATTGAAGGTAAACTGTCACCTTCAAAGGGTGTTTTGTCAACCGTTGTCTCCCTGAAGCAATTCCTTGGAACATTTTAGCTCCCTTTCACCAGGAGCAGGATGTGAGAGATGAAGACAAGCAAACAGGGAAGGAAGCAAGTCTGTCTATTTCCCTGCTGGTTGGTGTTGCATCCAGAGTAGGGATTGCCCGATCTCTGGGGGGTTGGTGGCGGGGCTGGTTCAGATTCAAGCCAGATTCAGGCCATTAGCCACCACCCCATCTGTTGCCGCCAGCTCCCTCAACTCTGCCAGGACTCTCTCCTGCTTAATCTGAGTTTTTTTCCCTTTCACAGTCACGCCTGATGGGAGCCCTGTCTCTTTTTTTGCTGTTCCTTCAGGATCTGAAATTATTTGTCATGGTGTTCTTTTAAACACGATGAGAGATTATCTGTTGAATAGTATACACAAAAGTTTTGTTGTGTGCCATACAATGATCTGTATGATGGAGTGCCTGGGAGTGTAGATCACCTTATATCCTCTCCTATTTGCTTAACATTTTTTTCTCGATCCGTGAAATGTTGACACAGTTTCATCAATGGGTGCCTATTGTTTTGTTGCGAAACTGATGCTCCCAGGGCTTTGTTTATTCCTTAGGCTTAGGAGCGATTGAATTGCCCTCTCTTAAGCCCCTTGACTATTGGAGAGTGTCAGCATAATCATCCAGCCAGGTTTAGTATATAAGTGGGACACAGTGGGCAGTTCGTTTATTTACATCTAATCTGCATATCATGCTAGAAGATGAGTTATCATGTGAGTAGGTTTGTTCACTGAGCCACACATCATACATCTGGATTTTATTGGTCTGGAGTTTTGGCCGTAGAACACACACAGCATCATTTATCTTTTTGGATCTAACAGCTCTGGACTCATGCTGAAATAATAAATAAATTTACCAGTTGCAAGACTCTTTAAAAGCTACTCTATCACTTTCCAATTCCTGAAGGTCACAATAAAGATGAAATTGATACACCGCTGAGATAAAAAAAACCCAACAAACATCCAAGTCTTGACTCAATTTGTCTTGTCGATGTTAGTTTTAAGGATTTAAACAGACCTCTGTCACTCTTTTAGTAGCTCTTATATGATGGATATCTAATTTTTTTTCTCACACTGGTCTTTTAGAAAACCTCCTTTCCAGCCCCTTTCAGTTTTAACTGCTGTTTCTCTAAAGCTTCCTGCTTCGTAAACCTTACCTTTGACTGGCCGATCCTCTGGAGGCCGTCATGTCATGAATCAGTGGGGAAATCCTAATGCAATGACATCATTTTAGCTAGTCTCGTGAAGATCTCATAAAGATTGTGTCCTACTTTCATTATAACAAAGCAGTTTCAAGACTGATTCAGGGATTTTCTATAATAAGTGACCAAGTAGCCTGTCACATACCTGCCTTCTACTTTCCATTCATAATGAATTCCCCATGTTAACTGATTTTTCTATAAGCTGTGACTTTGCTGGGATTTTTTTCTTGTGGCCACGCCATATTTACCATTGGTGTTACTGCTGACTCATGCTTACTAGCATATATCATTACCAGCGTCATCATGTGAAGTCACCAATTTATGTTAAGGATGAAGTTTGTGTAAGAGTGGTTGAAATGAAGTGCAGTGACAACACATTAAACCTCATCAGCAGAACCATGAAGAAACAGATCAATCATGTAACACTTCTCTGTCAAGCTGGCTTCACCTGCTTCATACTCCATTGAGATACTGGCAAAATAATGTGTTTACTTTTGGTGTGAATGTCTTTTAATTCCTGTAGTGCAGTAATGAACTTGGAAGCTTTGCCGTGTGTTTTGGTAGGAGCAAAACTTTTCTACAAGTAGATCAGAGGAAGTTGGCGCCTCAGTCCGCTCTGTTGTTGCTTATGCAGCATGTGATCGAACTGAGAAGTAACTGTATGACTCCATAAAAAGATTGTTTGGTTCCACAAAGCCTTTACATATACTCTTCATATCTGTTTTTTTAACGCCAGGAAGCTGCAAGGATTCAAATGGTCTTGTCTGACTCAATGTTGACTGTTACAATATGGCATACTCTGGAACACCAAGCAGCATGTTTGTGTTGTTCAAGTCTTTTCTACCTTGCCTTCCATGTCATAATTCAAAAGTTGGTTATTTGCAAACACATTTTCATATTCCTGTCTTTCTACGGTAGAGAAATATTATAAGCAAACCTTAAATTTGTGCAGAACCAAAAAACAACGGCAGATGCCTTTTGACATGACATCTGGGAGATGACGTAGTAGTTTAATGATGACATAAAGCACATGATCAGGGCTTTTGATACAATCAGACCTGGAGACTTTGAACTTGATTGTAAATGAGACACAGCTCACATTTGCTAATCACGCCTTGCTTTTCTAATGAAGAGACGGAGTTATGTATTTTTTTTATTACAGTGTTAGTGGTACCAATATTTCTAATAACAAATATTTGTTGGGTCATAATTTGATGTTATTTACTATTATCTCAAAGTATGATACATTTTATAATACAACAGAGATCCATTACATGACAGTGGGCAAAATTATAACTTTGCCCAAAATGCTGCTTATGACCATTTATTAGTTTGCTCATTTGAATTTATTCATCATTTACACTTTAGCTCTACAGACATTCCTCAAGGGAGGTTTCGTTTCTTATAAATGCAGGAACACTGTATTTTTCTTGGCCCCCAAATCTCCCTGTTTTAAAGGTTTTGCGTGATGTTTGTTGTTGATCATTCGTAATTGTGGTAAAGTAGAGAAGTGTTCAGCCTGTGAGAAGACTAAAAGCATCTTTGCTCACTTGCTCCCTGTGAGTCTCTGAATAATAGATGAAGAAACATGGTGTTTCCCTGGATTGTGCGGGGAATTTAGAGCGCACATTTAGCTCCACATAGTTAAAAATGGGAGGGTTGAGCGGGCACTTTCAGCTGGTATCATTACCCTGCAGACAGAGTGGCAGAGAGATGCACGCGGGCAAGAAGCAGCTGTGCTCGTCTTGATTATTAGTGGTTTTCTCCAAGGGATTGCTATCAAACCTTCTCACTCGATCTCTCTGAGATGTCCTGAATTTTTGGCCTCTTTTTCTTGAAACACAAGAGACCCATTGAAATCCTGATAAACAACCGTGTAAACGAGTTTTTAAGTATGCAATAGCAAATGTTATTGTTGTTAAATTGTACTACGTTATCAAATCCAAGCAATAATAACAAGGGGAAATTGGCACTTGATATCAGCCATCTGTGAACCACACTGTCTGTTTTATCTGCCATCAACTTTTGAAAATTGATATGGCCAACCACTAGCCAGAACACAAGTAATGTGAACTGTTTTCATTAGTGATAAGCAAAAAATACAGTTCCAAAGTTGAGTTGATGAGTCACTATGTTTAAGAAACATGTGACCTTTCCCAGGTTTTTGGCCTCGCTGTATTCCCTGCCAACAGATAAACAGGCAGATTTAATGTGGCAGTATTGGATACAGATCTGATCAGGCTTTGGTAATTAGGCCACATTACTTTACTAATATGCAAACTAAAAGGAATTAGTGAAATCCAGTTAGAGCGTGTGTGCTGTGTGCCTGCGTGTGTGTGTGTGTGTGTGTGTGTGTGTGTGTGTGTGTGTGTGTGTGTGTGTGATTACATGTGGGAGAAAAGGAAAGTCACATTTTATCCTTGGCCGCTTTTTCATCACTGAAACAAATCTATAGTGTGGGCTTTTTCCACAGACCACTGAGACTTTTTGTTTTCCTAATGTGTGTGTGTGTGTGTGTGTTTACCATGTTTCTGATGCTTTCACAGGACGTATACACCAAGCGATGGTGACCTCTTTGAACGAGGACAACGAGAGCGTCACAGTAGAGTGGATAGAAAATGGAGACACCAAAGGAAAAGAGGTAAAGCACAGTTTGTTACCCAGCAAAGCATCAACAGCACAATTTGTTTTCTGTTTTAGTGGACAATCGGCCTGCAAGTGCCACAGTCCTTTTAAACTGCATGAGCTGACACAGTCTGCAACTTTATTCATAAGTGCAACAGAGTACACATGACACCCAGCCTCACTGAAGTCTGTTTGACCACATCTATGCTTTCAACCAGAGCTGCAAAAGATAACACAACCACACTTTGAGATATGTTCAACCACTTTTGATATCATTTCCTCATCCATGCTGTGTCAATCAGTGTCATCAGCTTCCTCTCATAGGTAGTGTCCTAATCTGCATTTAGGATAAAATTCAGAGTTCAGAGTGGAAAAGATGGCAAGTAAAGCTAGTGAACTAGTGTCTGAGTTGTCTAGGTGCCATGGGGGTAACTGGGTAAAAGGCAGGTTATTTGTTTTTCTAGTAAAAAAAAACCTCAACTTGTTACTGTATGGGGTGTCCTGAAAAACAATAACCCCCTTTTCTTTCACACTGATAAGGTTGTTTGTCAGTTAGTAACACATATGTAATCTCTATCCCCTCTTTTTCCTCACAGATTGACTTGGAAAGCATATTTGCACTTAACCCAGATGTGGCTCCAGATGAAGAAATTGCCCCTAGTCCAGAGACCCCGCCTCCACCCACACCTGCATGTGTGAAGGTCAACAAAATTGCAAAGGTGAGTCCAGCCACATCTTCGATAAATGAGTGTGACATGAGATGGATCTGTTTAATTTTTTTTTTACAATATTCATTCACCGCACAGCCTGAGCACATCTGAAGTGCTTGGACTTGTTCAAGTCGTTAGCTTCCATTTGCTGAACCTTAATATAGATCCTGGATCCTTCTAAGTAACTAACTGATTGGTCCTGTTAAGCACACTGTGTATGGTTTACAGGAGATTAGGGACGCATTGCCACGGTAACACTGGGATTATTTGGTAAATATTGCACATATGATTTAGACAACTGCATTGCAAAAACTGATCTTTAATCTTAGTGTGTTTTCTTACTTAACTGTGTGGTTTAACTCACCAGTAATGGGCTCTGTCACTCTAACAAGATAGAGCATATTGGCCTGTAATGATTTTATAGCTGATCTGATTAAGCTGTAAAGAGAATCAGTATTTAAACTAACCCATGACCTGCACAGGAATCCTCCTCATGGAAATATATATAGCCTTTTATAGTTTGGACATGGTCTGCCCTAGTTTTTTTTTAAAAAGGGCACTTTAGAATGTGTTTAGTGTCATCACCAACATTAGCGTTAATAAGGAGTCCTCTGTGCTCAGTGCTAATCTGACTCTCAGGCTTTGTCTATTTTTGTATCTCTACATAACAGAAGAGGCTGAATACTGAACCAAGACAATCATGTGTTTCCTTTCTCAGATGCTGAAAAGCAGGGAAATTCAGTGCAGCAAAAACCAGCCAAGGAATCACTTCACTTGGATAATTTTGTTTAGAATATTATTTCTTATTCTCTCTTGTTTTCTCTTGCAGAACCGTCGGACGATAGCACCTGTTAAGAACGACACTCCGTCCAGGGATAATAGAGGTTTGTATCGTACCGTTCTCTTGCACGACACTCAAACCTAATCCAATCAAAAAGTCTTTGAAAATCACCAGTTGTGACATTCACAGCTCACCAGTAAAATATTCACATTACTCTGGCCTTTTCAGAGCACAATTATCATGATTCTATCCTCATTTCATTTTGGCACACCTTACTTAAACCAGAGCAGCCTGATGCATAGTAGATACAGCGTTCAACACAACTGTACAGGTGCTGCCATAGTTGAGGACAAGAGTTCACAATAGCTGAGGCTGCTTGTCTAGATTATAGATGAGACCTTGTTTGGAGAAATATAAATCTGCCACAATACTGCAATAAATTATCACGTTCTTAGCACCAACATGTTGATTTATTATTGTTGAAAGAGATTTGATGCTTCCTCTTTGTTTGACTGTTGTTTCATGGTGTGGTGGGCTCTGGTTAGAAAGATATTTTTTTCTTTTTTATCAGCTCTTGTCAAAAAAACCATGCCAGTGAAAATGATATTGAATAATTGATAATTAATAATTGAATGATCAAGATTCAGTTTGTATATGTTATTAATTTTGTCAAATCCCAAGTAAAGTTATTCATTGTCATATTAGGTTCATTTTTTTATTGTTTTTTTTTAAGTAGCTACATACAATATGTAACTGTAACAAAATAAAAAAGAGCCCAATGCTTGTTGAAAATTATCATTAACCTTTTTGCTTTTGTGTTTCAGGTATCCCAACTCGGGCCAGACCCACACAGCCCCAACAACCAGAGCCTGCACCCCCGCCTCCATCCCAGCAGCCTACACCTCCCACTCAAGCTCAGACACAGCAGCAACTGCAGAATGGTAAAATGATCAAAACAACCAAGTGTTAACCTTAGCTGTGATCTGAATGTGATCTTTGTCAATAACACAAATATTTTTCAGGAAGTTTTTGTTAGCATCTCTTCCAACCAATGATTTAGGCCATTCATAGAAAATAGATAAATCATCTCAACCGTTGAATGTCTAATGTTCATGTTTATCACAGAATCATCTCATCAACCGATTTCCAGAAAGGAGTATGGACAGCTTTGTATGTATCACCTGCATGCTTCCCCTGCCCTCAATGATTCATGGTGATTCGAAATAGAGTCCCCAATAGAAACAGAGACTCCTCTAGTCTTACAAGAAGATAGTGCTCCAAAAATGTCTGCCTGATGCTATTCAGAGCTGTGGTGGTGAAGTAGCACGAACACAATCCATCCAACAGACAGGCTTTCCGGGTATTAGACAGCAGGGGTAAAAAAAAAAGCCTGCTCTGCTGTTGGACTGTCTGTCTTTTCCTGGTCTCATTTCTGCTGAGTCACACACAGACACACTTGGAAAAGCCTGCAGCACTGTGGGTAACTCCTAAAGGCTCAGGCAGCAATTATCAGCTTCATCTTTATCAAATCATTCCTTTGAAGTGCTTCCTCTTTGAACTGATGAGAGACAGAGGAAACAGGCGTTCATCGCCCATCCTCACCTTACAGATCCCCATTGGACCCACCAGTAACGACACTGGTCCTGATCCTTTTCCCAGTGCTGACCCTGCTCATCTTCTGACCACAGATTAGAGCAGATTATTAATCCCTCTGCTCTGGTGGTGGACTCACAGGGACTGGAGCCAGTAGGAGGCCTGGACTGTATTACAGGGCTTCATCCAGACTTTGCAGTCAGAAGCTGGAGCTGTAGCAGGGAGCCAGGGCCAATCAAATAATGCTGTTAACTCTGTGAGGACTCGGTTGAGGCTTTTACTTACATGTTTACTTGTTATGGTGACTAATAATTTGACCTAATCTGTGGGTGTGATGTTGTGGGAAATAACCCTCTGGTTGAACTCTGATGTCATGAATTAAATGAATATTGCAGCTAATTTGAACTGCAGTGATTGCAGAAACAGGGGGTGCAAATCCTACTTTAAGCAGTCCTCTGCTCCAGTTGTGATTAACAATGCAAATAAATGACCAGAGCGGATTTTGAACACACTGTAAAGGCCTTTTGTTGATAATGCGGAGAAAGCAGCTAGTGTTGTACTGGAGGCACTGTGTTCCAGACACTGCATCCTGGTCTGTGCTGGAGCACAGCTCACTGTTGTGCTTTGTTGGAAATGGACCAAAGTGTCCCGTCTTTTTGGAGGAAGAGAAAAAAGGAAAGACCCACTGAGAGAATGATACAGCTAAAGCCAAGAGAAAAAGAGTGAGGAGAAAGAGTGGGACAGCATGGAAGTGGGATGAGAAAGGAAAAGACCTTTTCACATAGAGGCTGTGGGTAAGTCCTGTGAAAAATTAAGAGAGTAACTGTTATTCTTTTCTCTATGGCAGCGAGGAGGAAGTCAAACTGTGTGAAGGAAGTGGAGAAACTTCAGGAGAAGAGAGAAAGGCGTCGGCTTCAGCAGCAGGAACTCAGGGAGAAGAGAGCCCAGGTACATAAATATAATTCACCTTCTTTCCTTCTCAATAAACAACATTTATTGATATTTTATAACTGCTTCATCTCTTGAAATTGAGAAAATCAGTCCAAAAAGAATTATTTACATATGGCTACACTGACACTTCTCGCTCCTGCCTCTGCTCATTCTTCAGGAGGTGGATACCACCATCCCTAACTATGAGATCATGTACATGATCCGGGATTTCCGAGCCAGTCTAGACTACCGGCCTCTGACCACAGCAGATCTGGTGAGCAGAATCTTTAATCTCCTCTTCTTCTCTTGCAAAGTTGACCTTCAGCAGCAATATGATGATGTCCTCTTTGTTGCAGATTGAAGAGCACAGAATATGTGTTTGTGTAAGGAAACGTCCCCTAAACAAGAAAGGTGAGGTCTGCTATTAGGAATAAAAGAGTGAAAAGTATTTTCTCCCAAGTGTTTGTGGTGTTGAATCTTGCCTCTGCTGGCTTTTAGAGTTGACGGTGAAAGACTTGGATGTGATCACCATCCCCAGTAAGGATGTGGTAATGGTTCATGAACCTAAACAAAAAGTTGACCTCACCCGCTACCTGGAGAACCAGACCTTCCGCTTTGACTATGCCTTTGACGACAGCACCACCAACGAGATGGTTTACAGGTTTGAAGCAACAATGAACCTGTTTCATGTTTACACCTGACTGCATGTAAAGGTCAGATGATGCATATTCAGTTGAGAGTGAATGTGTGCTGTTTCATTCTGCAGGTTCACTGCCAGACCTTTAGTGGAGACTATTTTTGAGAGGGGCATGGCTACCTGTTTTGCTTATGGGCAGACAGGCAGTGGAAAAACACACGTGAGTTACCAGCAGTGACTTCCTCAAAGAGCCCAAACCACATAATGTGTGATGGATTGAATCTATTGTCCCTGTTGTTGTTCATGCAATGTCACTCCTGTATATAGTTTGAAATAAACTCTCCTCTTTTAGACAATGGGTGGAGATTTCTCTGGGAAGAACCAAGACTGTTCTAAAGGAATTTATGCATTAGCTGGTAAGTAATCACTGTTTTCTGTGCTACTCTATCAGACTCTTGTAAGTCGAGAGCTAAATTTGCTCTGTTGGGATGCTTCAGAGTGTCCTCTTTTCTCTGACGTGTGAACTGTCTCTTTTCTCTCTTCCTGCAGCTCGGGATGTTTTTCTCATGTTGAAAAAACCCAACTATAAAAAGTTAGATCTACAAGTGTACGCAACCTTCTTTGAAATCTACAGCGGAAAGGCAAGTGATAGAAAATCATCTGAGGGATTTTCACCTTTTTCAAATGCTAGACCTAAACTTTTGCTGACTGTGTTTTTGTCTTTGTAGGTGTTTGACCTACTGAATCGTAAAGCTAAGCTGAGGGTGCTGGAGGACGGCAAACAGCAGGTGCAGGTTGTTGGGCTTCAGGAGAAGGAGGTCAAATGTACAGAGGAAGTGCTGAAACTCATCGAAGTTGGTAACAGCTGCAGGTACAACAACAGATTCTCTTTCTATTTGGTTATCAGTCAATTCTCTTATGCATTAATATGAATACAATTGTTATTCCCTTGCTCTTGTCAGCTGTTTACTTATTGATTATCTTTTTTTTTTTCTCTCTTCCCAACCCACAGAACATCAGGGCAGACATCAGCCAATGCCCATTCATCCCGTAGCCACGCTGTTTTCCAGATCATTCTAAGGAGGAAGGGAAAAATGCACGGCAAGTTCTCACTCATTGACCTCGCTGGGAACGAAAGGGGGGCAGATACATCGAGTGCTGACCGCCAAACTCGCCTGGAGGGAGCTGAGATCAACAAAAGTCTGCTGGCACTGAAGGTTTGTGAACAGCAGTGATCTCAGAGAGTTTCTTCTGTTTGTTTGTTTGTTTATCGGTGACATCACAACCTGTTTTCTCCTTTCTTTGTTTTAGGAGTGTATCCGAGCTCTTGGTCGTAACAAGCCTCATACTCCATTCAGGGCCAGTAAGCTCACCCAGGTCCTGAGAGACTCCTTCATTGGAGAAAATTCACGCACATGCATGGTCAGCTCCTTACTTTCTCTCACTTCCTTTGCCAGTGTCTTCACATTTCTTCTAGTTGTTGATAATTTCAATGATCTTCTCTGCCCAGATTGCTACTATCTCCCCTGGTATGACATCCTGTGAGAACACCCTCAACACGCTACGCTACGCCAACAGGTGGGAATAAGTTTCCCTCTACAGTGAATTGGGAGCTGAACTGTTACCACAGGAACCAATGAAAATTGAGCAACTATATCTGCGTTAGCTCCCCTCTGTTCTCTAGTGTCTTTGGTGTAGATGATTGTTAGCTGTGCCAGCGTTGTTGAAAATTTCTCTGCCTTCTCTCAGTAGTTCTGTCTGACTCTCTTGTGTTCCCTCTCTCCTCTCCTTCTCCTGCTCTGTTTGCCTCTCTGCTCCTCTGTGCCACCGTGTAGAGTGAAGGAGTTTGGGATTAGTCCATCGGACATCCCCTTCTCTCAGGGCGGTCAGGGGAGTCGCTCTGACCACTCGCCCACCAATACCTTTGAGTACGATGACTTTGCTGCTACCTCTCCCAGCAGGTCAAGCACTCCCCAAAGCACAGCACTGCACGCATTTGCTAAAACACACACACACACACACACACACACACACACACACACACACTGTGCATGTGCTTCTCTCAGGTTTTCATCACATGCATTTAACACACCCATGAGCCCAATGAGCAGCTTTTTTTCACTTCATTATTCTCTTTATAGTGTTGTACTTTCTGTTTTCATCATCTGCATGACGCTCTCACTTTTCATCCTCGAGTCTTCCTGCTTTGACCAGAGCTTACACTTTTACCTTTTGGCCAAGTTGTGAGCATGAACAGTTTTTTTCCATCTCCCTGCCTCTTAAAGACTAATCCATCCATGTGTCAGCCTTTCATCGTTCTTTGTGACACCTCAAACTCAGAGACCCAGGATGTGGAGGACGACTTTTACATCCTAGTCTGAATAATTAGAACACTGAAACTTTACTTGGTGAACAGAATGTTAGTATGGGTTAACAGTAATAACACTGAAATATCTGTGGACTTGCTCAGAAGGTTTGGTTTACCAATTATTGAGGAAGTAATCTCTCTGGAAGTCATCATTATCTGCCTCTGTGTACACAGATCAGCCATGACATTATGACCACCTACAGGAAAGTCAATATCATTCATAGTGTTGTTCAATTGTTGGTGGGTGAGATACAGCAGACAGCAAGGGATCATTTTGTCCCCTAAGTTGATGTGTTGGGAGCAGTAACAATGATAAAGCATCAGGATGTCAGTGACTTTAATGAGAGCTAAATTGAGTTGCTGGGTAGTGCCTCTCCAAAACTGCAGCTTTTGAGGGCTGTTTCTGGTTTGCAGTGGACCAAACCAAACACAAATGGTGCAAAGAAGGAGAGCCTGTGACTCCAATGAAGCATTACAGCCAAGGCTTGCTCCTGTGGTCCAATTTAGCAAATTGATCAGGGTGTCCTGTGCCAGAAGCGCCCACTATGTGCATGTGGGCATCAGGAATGGTGTGGCAGAAAAAGAAGAAGGTGGTCTGAAGTAACTGAACTAGATCTAATCTCCAAGTTCTTCAGATCACAGTCCTATCTTGAGCATCTGTGGGGGGTGGGGGGGGGGACAAAGTCTGATCCATGAAGGCCCCACCTTACAGCTTACAGCCTCTAGTGTAGTCCATGTCATTGTCAGGTTGGGGCTGTATTGACCCTGACCTGAAGAGAGAAGGGGGGCCCACTTAATTCTAAGCAGGTGGTCATAACATTATGGGGGATCTGTGTTAGTGCCCACTTTAATGACAGGCAGATGGAATGATCCAGCATTCACTAGTCTATCACAGTCATCTCTCCCAGTGCATGTCATCCCTGTTACATCGCCACCATCATTTGCTCTCTGTGAACTCATCTGACCCTTCGGTTGACGAACTAAAATCAGAAACTGTGATCCATGCAAGTCTGAAGCTGTGAGAAAGAATCAGCCCTAACATTGTCTCTGTGATTTTTTTCTCTGCAGGGTGAAGGAGCTGACAGTAGACCCCAACCAAATGATGGAGGGGGGCCGACCCAACATCCACACTGTCAACCAGTTAGATCTTTTAGACGAGGACTGGCTGAGTATCTCACCGCAGAGAGACGACCTTAAACTGCTCTGTGAGCAGAATGTAAGTACACAGTGCTGGTTCTGTTCAAAATGAAGACCGAAAGTATCATGTGATCTTTTATTGTGAAGAGAAATTTAGATATTGTTTAAAAAAAAAAAAACTCAATGCAACGGGTTTTTTTTCTGTGTTGATGTAACTACATTTTTTACGGGTCTACACATTTGGAATAGCTGTACAAACATCTGGACAAACCATAACATAGACTCCTTCTTTCATAGATTTCTGAATGTACACATACCCCTGGTGTTGAAACAAATTATAAGCCCTTTGTAAAGGGATGTAAAAATTGCTGCAGCATGTAATTCATCTATTTACAACTGAGAAACTTAATACTTTGTGTGACATCTGACCTTGTTTAGAATAAAAAGGCAGGCTTCAAGAACACTGACTATCTTGTCAGTTTCAGTCAGACATTTCTTAAGCCTTCTAAAATCAATTATTTAAAAGCGGTCAGATGGTAGTGAAATCTTGATTCCAGCAGATTATTTTTTTGATTTGTGCTGCTTCAAAATCTTTGACTGTCTGGGCTTGATGCTCCTGCTCACACGTTTCAGGAGGAGGAAGTGTCACCCCAGCTTTTCACCTTCCATGAGGCAGTGTCTCAGCTAGTGGAGATGGAGGAGCAGGTCCTGGAGGACCACCGAGCCGTTTTCCAGGTCAGGATCCAGTGAAACATGCACAAGACAGAAGATGCCCCATTTCATGATCATGAGATGGGTCTTCTTTTCACATTGATGCAGGTTGACAGATTGGTGCATGTATGTCCTATGATGATGGATAAATGTGCTGATGTGAATGTCCTTTGAGCAGGAGTCCATCCGGTGGCTGGAAGATGAAAAAGTGCTGCTGGAGATGACGGAGGAAGTGGATTATGATGTGGAGTCATATGCCACTCAACTGGAACAGATCTTAGACCAGAAAATAGAAATTCTTACCGAGCTTCGAGGTTTGACTGTGACACAGAAACGCACATTGTTCATATAGTGTTGATCTAGCCAAAGCTTGCCTTCATGATGACTTCTCTTATTTTCCACCTTGCTTCAACAGATAAAGTGAAGTCATTCCGCTCTGCACTTCAGGAGGAGGAGCAGGCCAGTAAGCAGATCAATCCCAAGAGGCCGCGTGCTCTGTAGAGACGGGGAGCTGAAGGGGTGGAAGTGGCACATACGACAACAACATAACCACTAGTTGTTTGGCACAACATGAGCTGTCACCATTAGCTGTAAAAAAACACAAATTAAAAGACTGTCTGATGTACCAACGGGCTCAAGGAACTGCATCTGTAATAATCCCCCTCCTAACAAAACTGGCTGTTTACTCACTATGGTCTTGTTAGAAAACTTGGAAGGAAAATAGTCTAATTTCCTTTCCTTTTAGTAGATTGTTTTTTATGGAGAGTATTTAGTCTCTCTTCTCTTTTCTTCTTAAATTATTTTCTTTTATACTTGTTTGTACTTTCTTTGGACTGATTTTTTTTTGACCTGGTTTCAAAAGATAGCTCCAATGATCATGTTTAAACGTTTACTGCACAAAACCAGTGTTTGATTTCTGGTTGCTCTGGCCGACATGTCTGCATGTGCATTATGTGATAGCGTATGTACGCCACTGTCCTAGGTTTTCTCATGCTTTTAGGTCCTCAGTTGGCATTGTAAAGTCATAACTCATAACAAACTGTCATCTTTCCTTCCCTCTCAGAGCCTGTAACTGTTGTGTTTCTTTCCTCGTGCTCCTGAGAGGTTTTTACATGTAGTTTGCCTCAGTTCATGCCATGTTATTAAATGTGGCTACTGAATAAAAAAAACTCTGACTTAATGTAAAACGTTTTTCACCCCTGTTTAACACTTTGTTAAAAAAAATGAAACGAGGAAATCTGCTATTAATAAATGTACAGTGAAGACCACTGACCTGAAATTGGTCATGTTGCTCAGTATTTGCACCGGATGAAATAATAAAGATTTATGTTTCATTTGAAGGACTTTTGTGACATAAAGTCATACAGATAAATGGACTGAAAATTTCCCATCAACTTATTTTTCAGACCTTTGACGGGAAATATTAATTTATTACGCAGCTGAACCGGTGTTGTCCATATCAGGTGAACATCTCCAAGTGACACGTATTTTGTGTAACACGCAGCAAGAAACTGTTTCCTTTGAGCTCGAACTGAAACTCAAAATTTATGTTTCATGATGAATAACACTATCCATTACGTCAAGTGAAGTACTTCATTGAATAGTTTAGAATTATATATTAACTCTTTGATCAAACAAGCCTAGTATTTCAATGTGACAATTACGAAAGTGTCATCTTTACTGACAGAAACTTGAAACTGACTTTGATTGACCTGCTCACAATTTCGTTTTTCGATATCACTTTTATTTTGAAAGTATTGAATCGGAAATGATATATTTCTCTGATCTGACTTGATCCATCAACGACGTGATGTTGATTGCCCCCTACTGGGCTACAGGTTTCTTTCAATGTGTTATTAGAGTCACAAAGTGAAGTTTTTTCAAGAGAAAAGACAATTCCTTTCAAATTACGAAATATAAAATTAGGTACTTTTTTTCATATTAGCATTTACAGTGCACCTGCTTGACCTTGTCCGCTTTCTGTTACGTTACGGCCTCATTCTGAAATGGAACAAACACAATGGCAGCAGAAAAAAAGGCTTTTAATGATAATGATAATAGTACTAATATGTTATTTAAAAACACTTTTCAAAAACTCTAGGACACTTTACAATGTTTTTAAAACGTGATTACATAACAAATAAATAAAAACAACAAGCAAGGTAACACAAAGATCAAAACGTTTGAGTGGGGTTAAAGGGAGAAAGTATACATGCAAAAATATAAGAAGTTCATAAACACCAGGACTCTTCCTAGAGCTGGACGCCGAACTGAACTGACTTGACCATAATATGAACTTAGAGCACCAACATTATAAATATTACCTCCTGGTACCTCTTCTGGGGGTATATTTGGTATTGTTAATAAACAGAATTTCACTTTTTCATATGGTAAGATGAATTGTTAGAAGAATCTTAAAATTGTGGAAAACATCATTTTACGGTTTACAGAGACTGAGCTGAATAGTCATTGAAAAACATTTCCCAGGTGATTGACATCCCTACTTCCAGAGCTGTTTGTCCTTTTGGTGTTGGCTCAGTAAAAGAGAAACTTTTCAAGAATTTTGTAGACTTTTACTTTTATTTGAAAAAGTTACACTTTCAATCAGCAAAGCCAATTTTTTTGTCCTTTTCGCAAAGATCATTTATACATGAATAATCATTCACACTTTCTAATATTTTGATGATTGACAAACTAACACACCAGCTGTCTCTCTTACACAGCTGGTCATGTATGATCACAGACACAGTGTGTTACCACAAGGACAGAGACTCAATATGAGCTCAAAGTACATCTCCAAACAGTCTTCATATATTACATTTCAGCATTTCAACACCTGAAACTTTCAGATGAGAATAAAAGGCTGTTCTAAAAATCTTTTTTCTCCACACATAACACAAAAAAGTATCGTCCATTTTCATAAAGGCAGAACATTAGAGTGATGGGATCTTCTCAGTTTTCCAGTCTTCAGTTTAAGAGAAGTGAATCCCTGCAGAGTTAAATGCATGAAGCAGCCTGCGAAAAAGAGACGACACTAATTACTACAGAGACAGAATAGAATTATGTCTTACCAAATGTATATTTTAAAAGTTAATTAAGAGAAGAAAACAAGTAGCAGATAGTCATCTTACACCATGAAGTCATCGATGTCCATAGACCTAGCTCTCTTCTCACTGAATTCAGCTTCTTGTAAAACGCTCTCTATCTTCTTGCTGATGTTGAAGTCTGCCGGCACTTCCTAGTAAAATGGAGCATAAAACTGTAAGAATCAGACTGTCTTCAAAATAAGCAACTCATTGGCAACACTGAAGGTCAGACACCAGGTATTCAAACCTGACTCACCACATTGTGAACAGAACAGTGAATTCTGTAGTTCTTCTCCAGAAGCTGCTCTACTGCAGTGGACCTGGAAAGTTTGGATAAACATGATTACTTTTTGTAACAGAGACATTACGAGAGGAGAGTTTTGAGTCAGGATGGCAGTAAGAACAGTATACAGAGGTACTCACTTGAATGCTGCACTGAGAGTTTTGTTTTTCCTCACAAAAGCTATTCTGACCAGACCGTCCCACTCCTTTCACAGGAGAAAAGAAAACACAACATCAAGTATCTTTATAATTTATCAAGAATCCTATAAACTCTTGATGGGGTCAGACCTCACCTGAAAATTCACTGGAGGAGGAGGATTTTTGGGTTCTATCCTGACCACACTGGACTCCACTTTTGGTGGAGGGCGGAAGTTATTTTTTCCTACCTGTTCAAAAGAGAAACATCAGCATGAACAAACAGCTGATGCAACTTGGAACAAGATGATTCTGACACGTCTTGACAGCCACTGATGAATGAATATCAGAGTGCACACTGACCTTCATGAGGTGGTCTACTCGAGCTAGTAGTTGTGTGTTGATGGACAGCCTGCAGTACAGTTTGTCTCCAGGTTTGGCCACAAGACGCATGGCAAACTCTCTCTGGAACATCAACACTGCACACCTGACAGGAAGTGCGAAGTAAAAGAGGGGCTCAACAAAAGCTGTGTGTGGAGATAAGACCGATCACATAAAAACTCAGAGACAGATTCTACCTGAAGAAAGGCCGATGTAGAAGAAGCTTAAAGACAAATGGGGAAGAAATCTGTGCAAAACAAAAAAGAAAATGTTTTAAAGGACTGGATGGATAAGATTGTGCACTGTGCGAATGAAACAGGACTTTACCTGATACGGAAGATTAGCCACACAGGCATCAAAGAACGGAAGATCTGTTTTCAGAACATCTCCAACTAAAATCTGAAGTTTGGTCTGCATGGGTCTGTGTGGAAAATAAAGTTCTCCTTTAAAACACAACACCCCAACTCTTTTGGTCAAAATAGCTACTGTACGTAAACGTGGTGTAAGAGCTCTGCTGTCTTTCCTTACGTGCACTGAACTCTTTTCTGAAGCTCAGCTACTAATCTGCCGTCCAGCTCACAGGCCACCACCTGCAAAAAATAACATTAAAGTGTCAAATAAGGTGATCCAACTAGAATAATATTTGGTTTCACTGCAAAAAATGCTGTAGTCTCCACCTAATTACTGAAAATTTTCATCTCACTTTTTTGGCTTTTTCCAGCAGTTTCACTGTCATGTTACCAGTACCAGGTCCAACCTCCAGAACCACATCTGTCGGCCTCAGAGCAGCCTGAAAAAATAAACACATAGAAGATTTGATAGCAGTGCGCATATTAATAACATCACAACTTTGATTTTCTATTCCAGATCAGCTTACCTTCTCAATGATAGCATTGACAACTAATGGATTCTTCAAGATGTGCTGGCCAATACCAGTATTGAACATAATCCCTGCAACAGATTGAATTAGGACACTTTTTACAGAAAGAAGAAATACTTATTGTAAAATGAAATAAAACTTATTGCATCATGTCCTCTCCCTTTTTTTAAGAATTCTCCATAAACAGGCTGCACATGATGCACTCATCCTAGTAACGTATGTATCTGTGTATGAGGGGATTGAAATAAAGTTCAGGGCCTCGACTGTTTCACATCATGGCACATGGAGATGGTGACCATATTCTAAAACCCCCAAAAGAGGACCCCCTACCCAGCTGCAATATACCCAGATACACAAAGACAACAAGGTGGCTTCATTATCCATACATTCATTTAAAACACCTTTTCTGTTTGAAGTGATAATTTTTAAATGTAAACATAAATAATAAATGGAAGCCAATTTCCACCAGTTGAATATATAAAAATTTTTCTCTTCTCAAAACTTTGTTTTTTTTTTTTATTTCGACTTCTTTTATTTCAAAACTTGACTTTATCATCTACTATTATCTGACATATGTTCAAGGTTAAACCCTGGATTTTCTCATTCAAGCAACAAGAACATGAACAAATAATAACAAGTGTAATAATTACCTATAATTATGTCAGTACTCTGTGCAATATTGAAATTTTTAACTTATTTATGTCAGGACTTGTGCAATGATCCATACCAATCTCATCATGTATATAACACACATCTTAGGTAGACTGTACATACTTAATGGTCTATATTTTGTGTTTTTTTATTTTATGTTTTTATGCTTAGATTTCAATTTCGGGCAAGACACTTATACTTATGTTTATACTTCCTTGTATTTCTAACACTTTCTGAATGGGAGTAACTGTATACTAAAAAAACAATTTCCCCTAGGGGATCAATAAGGTATTCTGATTCTGATTGATTCAGATCTAAAAACCAGTGGCTTCCATACTTATTGATTAAAACTCCAGGAGTTGTTGACCAAACCTGTAAAGCTACTTTACGTATATAGCAGATTCTCAGGAATAATCGATAATAGTATCGGTAAAAACTTATCTACATCCATCCAAAGGATTTTTCAATTATATGCAAGTTAAGATACATTTATGACGAGTCTAGTTTGTCTTTACTTTACAGAGACCAACACGAACATAAGCAACATAAACAAACCCCACATGCTAACAAAAGCACATTACGTGAAATAACGACAAATTCCTGTCAGAACATTACTGCAGTAAAACTTAACCAGTCTTCTGAACGAGTTTTCCTGTATTTTAGTGAAAAACTCTTGAGTTTTGACTCCATTAGTCCTGCAGCTGACTGGGATGTTTGCTATCATGCTAACGCTAACCCTCCTGTTCAGACACGTACCTTGGTTTTTGACCTCCTGGTGCTGCCTGCTTTTCTTCTCCGCCCTTACCTTCGGCATTTTACTTGATTATGTAACACACAAATGTCCAAAATCAAAATTTAAAGCAAATATTCAAAAATTATCAGGCACACACGTGTGAACCACTCTTTCTTCTTCGCTGACAGGAAGGGTGTTATTAAGTGTTGAATACAAGCTCGTATCATGCATCGCCCCCTGGTGGCTGTAAGTTTTTTTTTTATTTTATTTTATTTTTTTAAGGCGAATAACAATCGTAAGATGTTTTCTTGTAAAAAAATTATTAGATGATACAAAACAAAAGAATATCAACATAACATACATATAGCTCTAATTAGTCAGAAACAGGAAATTCTTCAAGTGACATAGCGATGTCTCGCAGTTTCGGATCATCCATCCAGTTGACTTTGCAGGCCATGAGGATCCCCTAAGAAAAGAAACAGTTAGGTCAAAAAACTGTGGGCAACCTCAGTGGAATGCATCATGTCATTTTTTCCCCCTGTGATTTACCCTGAGGACGTTTTGTGTCATTATGGTCATCTTTTTATATTTCTCTAGGTTTGCCTGGCCTTTCTCCAGCGCAGCTTTGTACTTCTCTGTGTCTGGGTGCTGTTTCTTTGACATCAACTCTTCCATCTCTTTCATTTTTTCATGTGTGAGCCGCTTCATCTCTGCACAAACAATAATATAATTCTACTTCAAAAGTGAAATTAAAAGAAAACCTCATCAAGATTGATTGATAGCTTGTTTTAGATTAAAAAGTTTACCGAGCCTTTTCTTCTGTATTTCTGTGATGTCATCTTGAAGAGCTTTTGACTCCTGGTAAAAAAATAAAAGACACTGTCATTTTATGTAATGCTGTGTTAAAGTTAAGAGCCATTTCATTAGATGTACAGTTATACGTGTCATAAAGTCATTAGGAATAGATGGACAAATGATAGATAAGAATGATACTTACCTGGTGAAGTTGTTTTATTTGTGAACAAAGTGCCATGCATTGATCATTCACAGCTTTCAAGGCACTGAGGAAACCAAAAATGAGTGACACAATAAACAAAAGTTGAGTTTAATATTTATCTAGAGTTGTTAAATTTCCTGCATTTTGACTTACCCAGCCTCGGAGTCATTCTGCCTCAGTTTTTCTTCAATTGCGTGCCACACCTGCATTCTGCAAGAACCCAGTAAAACACATATTTGATAATTTAATCAAGCCCACTTTGTCTTCCTGATAGCCTTTTCTTTTCAGTAACAGCACATCTAAAAATTCAGTATACTTCCAACAGAAAAAGCAAAGTTTACCTGTGCAAGGCCAGTGTGCTGTTAAAATGAGTGGTCTTGACTTTTTCCAGTTCATGGACATAATCTGGTCTGCAACATTTAATTAAAGACATATATTATTGGTGAGCACTGTTTTATCCCCTACCAAATTAACAGACTGATTTAAGATACTCACAAGTCTCTCTCAGCTTCTGATGTGCTGCATGATCTTTTGTTTTTTCCTGTCACAAGAAATATAATATTAATGACCATTGTAAGGTAAACCCAATAAGATAAATCTTACTGTAACACACCTGTATTGATCTGTACTGCCATCTCAAAACACTGATTGGACATCTGTTGTTTTATCCTAAAAATACAGTAACATGTCAGCATTGTAACATTTTAAATCATGTTTGAGGCAAAAAAAAAGACTTATCTACAAGAACACCAGCACTTAGGTACTGTAATATGAATAGTTTTAGATGTCTTGTAGCAAATCTAAAGTAAGAACCTCAGCATGTCTGCAGGTGAGGTGTCCTTTGGTCCAGTGCTGTCGGGGGCAGAAGCCCCATTCAAAGCCACAGACTCCACCATGTGATTGAGGTTTCCAACCATGTCAGACGGGTCCATCACAAACAGGGAAGGTGTCTAAAGAGAAAAATAAATCAAAGTTTGGGGGGTCATATATGGAGCTGGTCCTATCAACAAGTTTTGCAAAAAGATAACCCTTGTATTGGCCTCTGATTTACTCTGTACTGTCTGTTCTGACTGCTTATAAAAACAGCAAAGTGTAAAATTTTCTCTTTTTTTAGCTTTGCTTTGATAGACTGTATTTACATAAAAGTGTATTTCTTTTGAGTAGGGAAAAAATTAGTTGTTTTTCAATTAAGATTGTTATCAGGAGTACATATGTTGATGTATTATTACAGACAGGTGTGCATTAAAGTGTAGGCAGGATATCGTTTTGAAATCATTTCAGTTTTTTAATAGCAGTAAGATGCTATGAATGCCTATAAAACACATAATTTTACAATAATAGTTATAACTCATTCTACATGCAAATAATATTGCATGGGACCATACTTGTAATTTTCAGGCAACTCTCTGAATGAAAACCAAAGTTATGTATAAAAAAATAATAATAAAAAAAACTATTGAAATCGGTTCAAATTGATCCAAAGAAAACGGGAGGATCAAATTAAAAAGGGAGGTAATACAAAATATAAACAAGTTTGTATTAATGTCATTGATGACACAACTGATATTCATCCTCATTGTAATTTAAAAGCAGCCATATGATTTCTATTTCAGTGAGGGATTAACTTGACATAGTTCTGGGTCATTCCTCGAGTGTAAAAACATACAAAAGTAAGTTTTGAAAATCCTTACCTTTTCTGAAGAAGGTTTAAGTCACTGAGGGGCCTAAAACTGATGGAGAAATCAGAGAGTACCTACTCAGGTCTCAGCAGCTGTGAACACTTCACTGAACAATCACCTTTTTCTACGGACTAACTTTAACGATAACTCAAAATACGCTGGCGCAAAGTCTGGTGCATTTTAAGGTTCGGGTTCCGCTGTTTGGTCGATGCGCTGTCAGACTGTCAATAACTTTGTTTACAACAGTTGTCGACGCAAACTCCCGCCGGGAAGTGACGGCATTGCGCTGCCGGGTTGGTTGCCGTGTTGCCAGGTTGGGTGGATTTACGTCCGATTGAGCTTCTTTCTAACGCATCTTTTTTTCTTGAAGTGAATGTTAACTACATATTTTCCATTGTGAGAAAACTGTAAAAACTTACATATTTCGATCGACTTTCGTGTCCTATCAGTTTAATCATTTTGAAATAAAGACAATCTATCCACTTTCACATTATCGATCTCTGACAGAGATTGGTTAATCCACTATCACTTTAAAATGATACCAGTCACCTGTTAGTACCTTAGAGCAGTGATCCCCAACCTGTGGGCCGCGGCCTCTTGGTGGGCCACCAAATCATTTACTATAATTTTTGAGAGGGGGATGGGGGTGGGGGAATCATAAGAATATTTTTTTTTCAATGTTGAAACTCAGTTACACTTGAAAGGATATTATAAATGCTAAAATATTTATATTGTGTTCCTTGATTTACATATTTCTTTTACAGTTCCAGAGTGTCACTGAGTTTGTGAAAAGCACTATGTAGATTAAATATACAAGTATCATTTTTACATATTCTAAAAAGTGCTCTGGGACATCATTTGTCCTCTGTATTTATGGGATTGGAGGTGGATCATGAACATTTTTGAGACTTGAAAGTGGGCCCCAGAGCTGGGAAAGATTTGGAACCACTGCCCTATAGAGACAGCATCACAAAAAATAGGAGAAATAGAAAAAAAAAATACACATAAAGGAGTGGGTGGCCGATCCAATACAATATTGGATTGCCTCTGTGCCAGAAGAAAATCTTATATCATATATTTAAATTTGATATCTTTTTTTTTTCTTAGATGATCAGGGAGCCTGTTTGTCACCCATTTTCTTTATTTATTCAGTGCAGTTGTGTGCTTATATGTTTCTTATTGTGCATAAAATTGTTTCATAAGTTTAAGCATGAGTTTCTAAAGATTTATGATTTATGGCTGATATATATCGAGATGGGCGGATTTGATGTTGTGTTTGAGCTGGAAACTTTCTGTCAAATCCGGCAACCCTGTAGTGGTTGGTTGGGCCCTGAATGGAGAAACGTTCCCATTAGACCCAACGTCAGCGTATAGTTTCATACCGCATATACATTGCCTGGCCAAAAAAAGTCACCACCAAAAAAAAATGTCATACACTCTAATATTTCATTGGACCGCCTTTAGCTTTGATTACGGCACGCATTCGCTGTGGCATTGTTTCATTAAGCCTCTGCAATGTCACAAGATTTATTTCCATCCAGTGTTGCATTAATTTTTCACCAAGATCTTGCATTGATGATGGGAGAGTTTGACCGCTGCGCAAAGCCATCTCCAGAACATCCCAAAGATTCTCAATGGGGTTAAGGTCTGGACTCTGTGGTGGCCAATCCATGTGTGAAAATGATGTCTCATGCTCCCTGAACCACTCTTTCACAATTTGAGCCCGATGAATCCTGGCATTGTCATCTTGGAATATGCCATCAGGGAAGAAAAAATCCATTGATGGAATAACCTGGTCATTCAGTATATTCAGGTAGTCAGCTGACCTCATTCATTTGGCACATACTGTTGCTGAACCTAGACCTGAGCAACTGCAGCAACCCCAGATCATAACACTGCCCCCACAGGCTTGTACAGTAGGCACTAGGCATGATGGGTGCATCACTTCATCGGCCTCTCTTCTTACCCTGATGCACCCATCACTCTGGAACAGGGTAAATCTGGACTCATCAGACCACATGACCTTCTTCCATTGCTCCAGAGTCCAATCTTTATGCTCCTTAGCAAATTGAAGCCTTTTTTTCCAGTTAGCCTCACTGATTAGTGGTTTTCTTAAGGCTACACAGCTGTTCAGTCCCAATCCCTTGAGTTCCCTTTGCATTGTGCATGTGGAAATGCTCTTACTTTCACGATTAAACATAGCCCTGAGTTCTACTGTTGTTTTTCTTCGATTTGATCTCATCACACGTTTAAGTGATCGCCAATCACGATCATTCAGGATTTTTTTCCGGCCACATTTCTTCCTGGATCCCCACCATCCTTCCAGTTTTTAAATGCGTTGGACAGTTCTTAACCCAATTTTAGTAGTTTCTGCAATCTCCTTAGATGTTTTCTCTGCTTGATGCCAAGGATTTGACCCTTCTCAAACAGACTAACATCTTTTCCACAACCACGGGATGTGTCTTTCGACATGGTTGTTTAGGAAATGAGAAGCAACTCGTTGCACCAGTTGGGGTGTGATTAAAATGTTGATGTTTACATTAAAAAACCCTGTTTTCACATCCACCAAATGCTTATCTCCTGTCTTCACACCTCACCACACCCTACCTTTTGTGTCCTCCCAAAGATCACACCTTAAAATCCATCCAGACCCCCCCCCTCAGAGCCTTTGATTTTAAGATCCTTTGTTCCCAAATGTACCTCAGACGGAGAAGATGTGAAACCAAGCCCCAGGGGACTGGTTTCATGACTGTATACGTTTTTGAGACTCCCATCACTCGGGGTCAGATGGCATCCATGCTGCTTGTGTGTTAACTGACCTTTTCTTTGCAAGGAAAGTAAAAACTATTGTCGGCCGGCAGAAGTCTTTATTTCATTCTTTACCAGAGTTGGGGAAAAATGGTATCCACAGGGGTTAAATAACTTGTTGCCAGCTGAAAGATAATCGCCCATGCAGTAATTATCCAATAGGAGGCTTGTACCTATTTGCTTAGTTAAATCCATGTGGTGACCTTTTTTTTGGTCAGGCAGTATATTTTCGCCTTATGAGACAATCAGGCCTATTATCTAACCCACATGCGCAAAGGGGTTGAAGATAAGTTTCCCCCTGAGAGGTTCTTTGCGTTCAAAGTCACAAACTGTATATTGTGCAGTGCCAATGTCCAGAGTTGTGTAACATTTTAGCTATTACAGACCTTTTTCAGGTTGTAGCCACATGCAACAAGTGATCACATCTGTGAAGACGTGGTGTGGATGGTGTGTAATGGAGGGCAAGAAAAAGAGGGTATGAGAAACAAAAACATCAACTTGTCAGCTCTCAGATTTAGATTTTTGCAGTCTTTCGTACGTCATTTGAGTTCATCTACTTTTACACACTTAAATACACTTGAGCAAATGGTAATTTTTGACCACTTAATCTTCATGCATCATGTTACCCACAACCCACTGTGTTCACGCTCAGGGTATCCTGGAGCGCCTGAATGCTGGAGAGATTGTTGTTGGTGATGGAGGTTATGTGCTGCAACTGGAGAGACGTGGTTATGTGAAAGCTGGACACTGGACACCTGAGGCTGCTGTTGAACATCCTGAAGCAGGTGAGACACACAGTACTGACTCATAGGGCTTTAGTAATTAACTGCAAATTAGATCAAATCCTAATATGGCCTGCTGCTATATTCTAATTGCAGACAGTGCAATATTTCTTCAACTTCAAATGTGTTAGTATACCTGGTACAATTTTTGCAATAGATGTTTTATGCTCTACAACTGTGTTACACAACCCTGCTAGACCAAAGAGCAAAATTAATGAAAACTACCTTTGCAAGAGCAACAAACTAAGTGGTGAAAATAGCAAGAAGTAGCAATAAGAATAAGTCCAAAGTGGCAAAGATGGTCAGAAAGCAGTAAAAAATAGGTGCAAAGAGGTTAATATTGAGAGAAAACTTGAAGATAGTCATAAAGTGGCAAAAAGAGTGAAAAGTGACTAAAATGGGCAAAATTGTGGATTTAAAAAAACCCAAAAAAACCCCAGATATATTTCTGTTCTCCCTTATGTATATGTTTTTCTTATTCAAAACCAAAATTCAAAAAAATGATTACTTGTGTTTGTTTAACAGCACAAGATAGGAAAGCTATATAATGGCACAATATTCTTGATGCCATGGGAGAATAGTCAGGATTAGGTTATCTTGCAAATTGTTCAGCCCCACTAATTCATCTTTATAGATGGCATGGGCCTGTTCTTATGTTTGTCCCACCCTGAAACCTATCTTCCTGTGTTTTCATTCAGTGCGGCAGCTTGAAAGAGAGTTCCTGAGAGCAGGAGCCAATGTGATTCAGACATTCACCTTCTACTGCAGCGAGGATAAGCTGGAGATCAGTGGCAACGTCACCAGCATCACTGTTAGTAAAGAAAAATTATAAACAAACCTACAAATAACCTCTGTTTGCTCTGTATACATTATTAATAATAGTGTCATATTATTCTGAATCTCTCTTTTCTGATACAGGGGGCTCAGATCAATGAAGCAGCCTGTGACTTGGCCAGAGAGGTGGCAAATGAGGGTGATGCGTTAGTTGCTGCATGTGTTTCTAAGACTCCTTGTTATGTGAAGAGTCACAGTGAAACAGAAGTCAAAGCTATCTTTAAGAAACAGATGGATGATTTCCTCAAGAAAGACATCGACTTTTTTATAGTAGAGGTAAGAGCCAAGAATGTTCTTTACAATAGTTGGTCAGTTGCATGTTTTTGCAGTCAATGTCACACCAAGTTGAGCTTTAACAATTCCCCACATGATTCCTCTTGAGTTTGTCGACCATGTTGAAGAGGCAGTGTGGGCAGTCGAGGTGCTGAAGACCAGCGGTAAACCTGTAGGTGCAACACTGTGCATCTCCCCTCACGGAGACATGGCTGGAGTCCCACCTGGAGAGTGTGCTGTCCAGCTGGTCAAAGCTGGTACATTGACTTTCTGATGTAAAAAGAAGTCTGAGGTCGGCTTGAACCTTCACAATCTAAATGAGGCTTTTTGTGTTTACCTTTGCAGGAGCTGACATTGTTGGCATTAACTGCCACTTGGACCCTCTGACGTGTGTTCGTACTGTGAAGTTGATGAAAGAAGGATTAGAGAAAGCTGGTCTGAAAGCTCATCTCATGCTGCAGCCTCTGGGCTGTCATACGCCTGAATGCAATTTTGGCGGCTACCCCAGCCTCCTTGAGTATCCCTTTGGTCTGAATTTTATTTTTCATACATTTGAATTAATAACAGTTTTTCTATTTAAAAGCATTATTTTTTTGATACATGAGTATATGGTCAATTAGATTGAGTATTTTATTATCAACAATATTGCAACAAATTATTGTTTACTAACTTTCATTACAGCTTTGGAGACCAGATCACTCACCCGCTGGGATGTCCATAAGTATGCCAGAGAGGCTTACAATGCAGGTATTCGCTACATTGGCGGATGCTGTGGGTTTGAGGCGTATCATATCAGAGCTATAGCTGAGGAGCTGGCTGCAGAGCGAGGATTCCTCCCACCAGCTTCAGAGAAGCACGGACTCTGGGGAGCTGCTTTGGAGATGCACACTAAACCCTGGGTCAGAGCCAGGTAAGACTAAGAAGAGGCAAGCAACTGTTTCAACAAGAGCGCACCTTTTAACAGTTAAAAAACCATCTGTACTTTATTGATTTTAATTAGAGCAATGATTTTGTAATGAGATTTTCTGTTCCACACAATTCTGGTTTCTGTCAAACTAACCTATCACCTCTTATCTCCAGATCACGGAGAGAGTACTGGGAAACCCTACTGCCTGCTTCTGGACGTCCTAAATGCCCGTCTATGTCCACTCCAGCTGCTGATTATGAAAAAGATATGGAACCTTGATGTGGTTTTTTTTTTTTATCAGAATCCAAAGTGTTCTTATACAACTTTATGGTTATTTTGAAGGATGATTCTTAAGCCTAGTCATGAACTCATAACTTTGTTTCAGCAGTGTTTTATCATTTTTCCTCTCTCTTTCCATTACCTTGTGCATCCCAAAATCATTTTAAAATTTTTAAGACAAATTTTCATGAATTTGTAGATTCATTTTTAAAATTTTCTCCTGAAATATTCTAATAAAGGATAATCTTATAAAGTATTATCTTCTCCTACCAATGTTTTTATTTTTTCCAAGAATGTGTGTTTCTGACCAAGCTTGGCATGGTTGCAACATGGAAGGGGATGTATTTTAAAGCGGCACTACTGATTTAAATCAAAGTGGGCGTGGTTCCTATAATGTAGGGGCGTCGCTGTTGCGCCATATGATGCGTAATGGCATGCAGCCCCATGAGCCGCTGCAGCAGAGCTGTGTAGAGACCTGGTTGAGACTGTAACAGTCGCCGTGTGTCTCACCTGGAGATCCTTTCTTCGCAGAAACATTGTTTTTGCATGCTTTTTCTTTAACATTTTCATCTTCCTATCAGCTAGTTGGACATTGTGCAAATGGAGAGCAAGAAGAAGGTAAGTCAAGGAGGAGGCAAGTTTCCTCACGCCTGTTGAAACCATTGGTTGAAACCATTGACTGAAGTCTATGGTTGAAACTTGTTGGGGGAGTCTGAGTCTTTTCCCCCTGAATTGAGTTTTGGAGTTAACACTTCTCACCAAATACCAGAAAAGTCTGGTATTACCTTGTATGTTCGTACAGAATCAAAATATTCTTTGACAGTGGTAGTTATGTTTTGGTCACCATTAATGCTCAATTAGAACTCATGCAAGAGGCGGAGTATCTTGCTGGTCACATGCTGACCCGTGCCTTGGACAGATAAAGTCCTCCCTCTCGTCCAATCAGCGATCACTCATTTTAAACACAGGTACCTGACTCTTCAGGTAGCTCAAAGTCACTGTGTAAAGTTATGTGATGTTGTGTTAGGTTATTTGCTGTTGTAGTTTGCATACAATGCTCGCACCATGTGCAGCAAAATTTGTCTCAACCATAGACTTAAGTCTCAACAAACAACCATGATTTCCTGTCTGTGACACTGAACATGTGCGTGCATTTTGACCCGGATCCAACATTGCACAAAAGAGTCATTCAGGTTTGTATGTTGACAAAAAAAAAAAAAAAAAAAAAGCTCACACCCATTGAGTAACAGGAATCCTTTAATACCTTTTCAAGGTCAATGTGTCTAGTATTCATTTATTAAATTTGAAGATGATCAAAATAAAATTGTGAGACTACTTCATGCAAACACAAATTTTAAAAATCATCAAAAGCAAACATCTAACAGAGATTTCTTAACTTCTTGTTTGCAATTCACTATGGTTGTGAGAGACTCTTTGGTAGGTCCAGGCATGATGATTATGCACAAAAGATTAATAAATGTACATGCAAGTAGCTGGGGGGCCTGCAATCTTTAGTCATTAGGGGGTGTAATAAAGTGTTGTATCATCTCAAAAGCACTAGAATCATGAATTATTCACAGTGGAAATAGGGAAATTTTGGTGAGTTTTCATGCATGTTGAATGCCCAAAATTTGGGCTTAAAGGCACAAAAAAACAATAACAATCCTTAGGCTTCCAAGTACACATTATGATTTACCTGGGGGGTCTTGGTGGCTTAAGCTCTGCCTTTGTCCCCAGTCATGATTATATAAATTTGTAGCATATTAACTGTGTTGTTAGTTTTTTTTCTTCTGGGTTTGACTTTGTCAATGGGCTTCCTAAGGGGTCCTCGCTGACTCTGCTAACTACCTGTTGTGAAAAAATGTGTGTGTTTCTGTGTACTGTGTGTTCACACTCAGGGTATCCTGGAGCGCCTGAATGCTGGAGAGATTGTTGTTGGTGATGGAGGTTATGTGCTGCAACTGGAGAGACGTGGTTATGTGAAGGCTGGACACTGGACACCTGAGGCTGCTGTTGAACATCCTGAAGCAGGTGAGACAAACAGTCAGGGGCTAAAAATATAGTTAAACAAAGTCCAAGCTGAGAATGTCCATATGGTTTTAAACACCTGTGAATCAGTCAGTTTGTTTGTGGTAAATTCAGGACCACTAGAATGTATCATGTGAGTGAACTCTGCACATCAAAGCTCTTGACAGAGGATCTGATACTATAACTAGAAAATGACTGCCAAAAGTAAAACTTTCTGGCCAGGTAGGTAATCATTGCTCTTTTCCCAAATCACTAACCAAGCAGAAACAGTCTTCTGCTCTTTCATTCATAAACACTGCCATGTGTATTTATTAGAGAACTGTTTTACGAAGACTCAAAGCAGTATATCAAGCTACTTCTCTCCTCACAGTGCGGCAGCTGCACAGAGAGTTCCTGAGAGCAGGAGCAGACGTAATGCAGACCTTCACCTTCTACAGCAGTGAGGATAAGCTGGAGATCAGTGGCAATGTCACCACCATCACTGTACGTGCAAAACTATGATCCCATACAAGGAAATTTAATTACACCATTCATATTGTCTACCAGAGGTGGTTGCAATTCTGCTCTTGTCTGATCCAGGGGGCTCAGATCAACAATGCAGCCTGTGACCTGGCCAGAGAGGTGGCAGATGAGGGTGGTGCTCTGGTGGCTGGAGGTGTGTCTCAGACTCCTTGTTACAAAAATACTCACAGCGAAAACGAGGTCAAAGCAATCTTCAAGAAGCAGTTGGATGACTTCTCAAAGAAGAACATTGATTTTTATATGGTGGAGGTATGATATCTTTCAATAACTTGCTTAAAACTGCAGCCATGATCTCAACAGTAAATTAAATAATAGTAATAACAATGCAATATGCAACACGTCTGATTCCAGATTTCAGCTCCCAATAAACTCTGATAATTGCACAATGTGTTTTCTGTTCCACAGCAAAATTCATACTCACAGCTATAAGTATTGAACACACTGTGGCAAAAAAAACAAAACAAAACATCAAAGCTAGAAATATTTGGTAATTTGTTCAATGCATGTTTCTTGCAGTTTTTTGACCATGTTGAAGAGGCAGTGTGGGCAGTCGAGGTGATGAAGACCAGCGACAAACCTGTGGGTGCAACACTGTGCATCTCCCCTCAGGGAGACATGGCTGGAGTCCCACCTGGAGAGTGTGCTGTCCAGTTGGTCAAAGCTGGTACATTGAGCTCAAGAATTTAAACTTGAGGAAAGAAGGTCTGGGTTCATGAAAAAGCTGCTAAGTTTTGATACATCTACCTTTGCAGGAGCTGACATTGTTGGCATTAACTGCCACTTGGACCCTCTGACGTGTGTTCGTACTGTGAAGTTGATGAAAGAAGGATTAGAGAAAGCTGGTCTGAAAGCTCATCTCATGGTGCAGCCTCTGGGCTGTCATACGCCTGAATGCAACCACAGTGGATACCCCAGTCTGCCTGAGTTTCCTTTTGGTCTGAATTTTTTTTCTTTATTGCAGTGCACAAGAACAGCACAAAAATCTGAACATTTTTTATGGTTTTGAGATTTATTTTCTTGTATCTAAAAAATGCAAATCTTGCGCCGCATACCTTGACTAAGATCTCTGATCTTTATTCTAGCTTTGGAGACCAGAGTTATTACTCGCTGGGATGTCCATAAGTATGCCAGAGAGGCTTACAATGCAGGTATTCGCTACATTGGCGGCTGCTGTGGGTTTGAGGCGTATCATATCAGAGCTATAGCTGAGGAGCTGGCTGCAGAGCGAGGATTCCTCCCACCAGCTTCAGAGAAGCATGGACTCTGGGGAGCTGCTTTGGAGATGCACACTAAACCCTGGGTCAGAGCCAGGTAAGACTGAGAAGACATCTACATTACCATGCAAGCTTTTGGGAAATATATTTTATTGCTAACTTAACATATATATGCTTCAGAGCACGGAGAGAGTACTGGGAGAACCTTTTGCCTGCTTCTGGACGTCCAAAATGCCCGTCTATGTCCACACCAGGAGATGAATAAGTGAGAAGACTGTCATTGACTTGATTGATACCAACATTTGCCTTCATTGTATGATACTCTGTGAAGTGTTTGCTGCTCCACTGGATTTCTTTGTTGCAGTTGGAAGACTGAGATGACGCAACCCACAGTCTGTTCTTTCACAGAAATGAATAAAAAATACAAAAACATTGTCTGAAATTAGCATTGCATTACACCAATATCCATATAATTTCAACAAGTTTTTAGTGAATCTAAGAAATTAAGTCCTTTTTTTTATTCTTGTTCTGTCCATGCTTCTCCTTGGCTCCAGGTCTACTACCGGTCCAGTTGACCCAATAACTATGACCCCCCACCAGACCATTTTTGCCCACACTTAACCCTGAAATAACACATCTTCGACTTGTCTTAGCCAACTTGTGTTCTCCTTAAAACTGACTCACCCACTGCTCAGAAACCAATCCACAAACTAGCTCCGGTTGACAGCTATAGCCCTCTTTCACATGTGCTCTTCTTTCAAAAATTGTCTGGTGCACAGCTTTGATTAACCACTGCAACTTCTTACTGACAGACTTCCCTGCATGCAAATTCAAACCTTAGCAAAGGATCCACAGGCAGCGGCATGTCTGTCCTCAACCAATCCAAAACTGTACATGAGAATCTGCAATAGCTAATTTCCCAATGGCTTCCACCTGTAGCTCAAATTGAACCCTGTACATCTTGCTTGCAAAACAACAACTATTAACCTCCTACCCACCTGAGATCTCCCTCATCACAACAGAGGCTTATGGCGCTTTTCCACTATACAATTCCAGCCCTACTCTACTCGGCTCGGCTCTACTCTACTCGGCTCTACTCGGTTTGGTTAGCTTTTCCACTAGCCCGGCTCCAGACTCACGGTGGGCGTGGATTTTATAGCAGCTGCGCTAAAGTGCTGCGCAGAAGTGCGAGCATGTTCATCTATAACGCGACACAAACATCATTTTTTACTTACATATGTGCCACCGTGGTCTGTAAAGGAAAAAACAAAGCTTTCAAAAGATTTCATTAAAGTAATACAGCGGCTCAATGTGGTGCGGCATGACACAGGAGCGGAGGTAAACAACAGCCTCGTGCTGCTGCACGCAGAGGGAAACGAAGGAGCTGCTTAACGACATTAACTCTTCACTGGATCCAGTGAGATCGCTTTAATTTTTTATTTTTGGGCCTTGTATACCGGAGATTTTTTGTTGCTCAATAATTCTTCTTTGAACTGGTTTTCCTTTTTGGATCCCTGTGGATTAATGGACTGATTGGTGCTTAAAGACTCTCGTAGCAGACAGCTCGCTCCTGCGCCGACGAACTTTGATTTAATTTAAAAGACTCTTTAAAGCGAACTATCTTTGCTGTTAACTTCTTTTTTCGTTTAAAAGGGACTTTTAACTTATTTAGGAATCATGAAGGTACATTTTAAGGTGGTATCTTGTGTTCATTCAGTCTGGTTCTGTGCCGTCGGGTTTAAATGTCATTAAAAACTCGTCGCGGACTTACTTGTTTGCCTCTTGTAAGTGATTCTACAGAGTCTTAAGCTTCCGTGAGGACATTCTCTGACCAATGAGTGACCGACAGTCCGTCGACGTCACCTTTTAGTATCGGCTTTACTCGCTTGGAACCCGGGTAGAGTAGGTACTAAAAACTGGCGTCTGCCGCGTAGTACCGCGCTAGTGGAAATGCAACACAAACCGGGTAGAGCCGAGTAGAGCCGAGTAGAGTAGGGCCAAGGCGAGTCAGTGGAAAAGGGCCATTAGATCTGTGGCAAAACTATTGTCCTCTGTCGCCCCCTGGTGGTGGAATGAATCAACCAACAGCGTTAAAGCTGCAGAGTCCCTTTCTGCCTCTCAGAAAAAGTGAAGACCCAGCCCTCTAAAAAGCACCTCTGCACTGAAGCTAGACTCTTCCTCTCCCAGTCTCTAGTGGTACAATGGGTTACGTGGTCACAGTGCCTTTCTGCTTCTGAAAGACTTTAGACCAAGTTCTTTGAGAATGACTCCACACTTGGTCATTTGGTGCTCAAGATGATACTGATGAAAATGGCACNTGAGATGACGCAACCCACAGTCTGTTCTTTCACAGAAATGAATAAAAAATACAAAAACATTGTCTGAAATTAGCATTGCATTACACCAATATCCATATAATTTCAACAAGTTTTTAGTGAATCTAAGAAATTAAGTCCTTTTTTTTATTCTTGTTCTGTCCATGCTTCTCCTTGGCTCCAGGTCTACTACCGGTCCAGTTGACCCAATAACTATGACCCCCCACCAGACCATTTTTGCCCACACTTAACCCTGAAATAACACATCTTCGACTTGTCTTAGCCAACTTGTGTTTTCCTTAAAACTGACTCACCCACTGCTCAGAAACCAATCCACAAACTAGCTCCGGTTGACAGCTATAGCCCTCTTTCACATGTGCTCTTCTTTCAAAAATTGTCTGGTGCACAGCTTTGATTAACCACTGCAACTTCTTACTGACAGACTTCCCTGCATGCAAATTCAAACCTTAGCAAAGGATCCACAGGCAGCGGCATGTCTGTCCTCAACCAATCCAAAACTGTACATGAGAATCTGCAATAGCTAATTTCCCAATGGCTTCCACCTGTAGCTCAAATTGAACCCTGTACATCTTGCTTGCAAAACAACAACTATTAACCTCCTACCCACCTGAGATCTCCCTCATCACAACAGAGGCTTAGATCTGTGGCAAAACTATTGTCCTCTGTCGCCCCCTGGTGGTGGAATGAATCAACCAACAGCGTTAAAGCTGCAGAGTCCCTTTCTGCCTCTCAGAAAAAGTGAAGACCCAGCCCTCTAAAAAGCACCTCTGCACTGAAGCTAGACTCTTCCTCTCCCAGTCTCTAGTGGTACAATGGGTTACGTGGTCACAGTGCCTTTCTGCTTCTGAAAGACTTTAGACCAAGTTCTTTGAGAATGACTCCACACTTGGTCATTTGGTGCTCAAGATGATACTGATGAAAATGGCACTGACGGCGATGATGAGGTTTCAAAATAGTTTTGAAATGTTGTTTCTTTAGTTACTATTGTGAGGAAGGTTTACATGATGAAGATGGTTGATTTAAAAAAGCTCTAACCACCCTGTGGTTTGCCCTGGGTAGATACCACATGCCTACATACACTGTCTTTAAGACAACATATCTTCATTAGAAACCAAATGTATGCTTCTATGAATACTTAGCAAGCTTAAATACGAAAACAGACCAAATCTGAATTTTGGTGGAGTCCCTCCACCAACCAGGTGGCACTGGCACCCAGAAAGCCTTGATCACAGACGACCGGCCTCACATGACCCTTTTCTGAGCTCACATGTTTTTGGGGCCTCCTTTTATTGTACCATAAGGTCATTGCAAAGCAGGAAGGATTTTGGTGTTTGGGGGGTTCAATACAGCTTGCTTCATCCTTACTTGGGAACAACTGAACCTTTTAGAGGTGCCCCTTTTATACCCAAACATGACATTCACCTGTTTTTGATCAATCTATTCACCTGTGGAATATCCAAATAGGTGTTTTTTGAGCACTCATCAACTTTCCCAGTCTTTTTTCACCCCTGTCCTAGCTTTTTTAAAATGTGTTGTGGGCATTAACTTCAAAATGAGTGAATCTGTGCAAAAAATAAAAAAAAGAATAAAAAAATGAGTTTATCAGTTTGAATAATAATAATAAATGTCTTTTCTTTGTAGTGTATATCAATTGAGCACAGGTTAAGCAGGATGTGAAAATCATTATATTTTTTTATTTACATTTCACACAGTGTCCCAACTTCATTGGAATTGAGGTTGTAAAAAGAAAAGGTGAGTTTTGCAGTAGATAGCCTGGAGGTTACAGAATTTAGATGTCTCCAACTTCTCAGACTCCTGGTGTATGGGTTCCTTAAAAACAAAGAAGTGGGAGAAGAAGTTGGTCTTGCGGCCTTTACTGAGGAAATTTTGAGCATTCAATGCTTAAATATGCAAACTGCTGTGAAGAAAATATAATTATACATTAATAAACCACAAGTATAATGATACATGATGGACAAAAAGAGATTCAACTTCCTATATGAAGCTAACATTCTGGTAAGATTTGGCCTTTTATTTTTCACAGGGTCATTTCAAATCCAAGTTTAAGTTTAATGTAGGTATTTAGGTGATAATAATAATTATATAAAAAAGAAGACTTTCTCAAAAACTTGAGAAAAAACATTGGACGGGAACCAACATATTGAATAAGTCTGAATTGCAAATAAACCTTTTATTCCATGCAATGAAAGAGCACCTAAGCCTCCTGTTTCTCCTCTGAAAGAGACTGTAATACGTGTAACTCTGATTTACTGCGGTATCAGGCGATCTAAATTAATTTTTACAGGGTGACTTTGACTGTAGGAGTGACAGGTGTCAGATTTGGGCGGGTCGTGTAAAGGGGGCGTGTCTTTGTTGGAGCGTGTGCGTAAATGTCCCGCTGCCCGCTGAACCTGTGCAGCTGCAGATCTACGCTGAAGCGGTCACGACCTCCAGGTTTCTGCAGATCATCTGTGCGCAGAATTTATACAGCTGTCACTCCACGTTTGCATCAAACCTTTGAACTACCGGAACCTGTCTACAGTGAAGCACAGGATGAGGGTAGGTCATAGAAGAAATATTTGTCATGCACCTGTTGAAACTTGGTGAGGGGCCAAGTCTGGTCGCGTGTAGTTTTTTGAAGTGAACAACATACCTGAGAAATTATCAACCTACAATTTTCTTTACGTTGCAAGGACATGCAGCATTTTTGTGTGAAAGACACAAGACAGTACTGACATCACAGTCAGAGTTTTGTCATTTATATATTTAGATAAAACAAAAATGATGGTTGATAATAATGCTTTCATTTCTTGAATCTAACATATAATGGATACTCTATAAATGAGATATTGACAGGCCAAATGCTGTCACATATTAACCCTGTGATGCATAGTGGTCACGACAGTGGACACCTATTTAAAACGTATTTACTCCTAAATTCAATGGTGCATGTGGTGGAAATTCATAATAGCCTGTGTCAGGAAAAATTTTTTCTTCTTAGGACCTGAAAAATGTTTTCAATTCTTTTTCTTAACATAAATATAAAAAAAAATTATAGACAAACATTTGAGGGTAAAACAGCATAATAACTATACATTTTCCAGTGTTAAAATGGATGACGGAGAGTCAAAATGTTTCGCAAAGCATTAAAAAAAGATTATTCATGAAATTACAAAAAAAGAAGAAAGGAAGTCAAACAAAAAAATAGCTATGTTTACATGAATTTCATTCTTTTTTATGTTGAATGTTCTGTTACAAATATTTGAAGAAAAAAAAATTAAAAACTTTATTTCATGCCTTAAGACAAATAAAAACACTCAAAGGAAAAATCCAGACTCTGGCTTTCATAATTCATGCATCAGAGGGTTAACTATTAAGAAGGTTTTTCCAGTGGTTGAGAAGGAGAAAGTACCAATAAGATGTTAAAATGCTGGCATACCTATTAGTGTTGGATTGTAATTTTGAAACATTAACTGTTCAGGGTATTGAAGTAAATTCTGACAACAATTTCAGAGAAACAAACCATTTCCAGGAGACGTGGTCAGAGTTTACTTCTCAGCCTTTTACACTTCTAGATAAGGAGCCATGAAACCAACCATCTGTGTTTCTGCCTACTGTGTGTTTACACTCAGGGTATCTTGGAGCGCCTGAATGCTGGGGAGGTGATTGTAGGTGATGGAGGTTATGTAATGCAGCTGGAGAGGCGTGGTTATGTGAAAGCTGGACACTGGACACCTGAGGCTGCTGTTGAGCATCCTGAAGCAGGTAAAAAATCCTGCAAAGGATCACACAAACCTGGTGGGGCTGTAATAAAACTCTGTTAGTACTTGGTAAATTTGAGCTTTAAGGGCCTGGTGGGTATTCCTTGTCTAGTTCCCGACAAAACTGAACAAATAGAAGCAGATTTCTACATTGATCATGATTTGTGGTTTTAAAACTCGATACTTCTCTTCTCCTCAAAGTGCGACAGATGCACAGAGAGTTCCTGAGAGCAGGAGCCAACGTGATGCAGACCTTCACCTTCTACTGCAGTGAGGATAAGCTGGAGATCAGTGGCAACGTCACCACCATCACTGTAAGAGCAAAACTGTGATAGTCATGAGAAAAATAATCATGTTTTCTCCATTAGAAGATTACGTTCTGCTCTTGTCTTATCCAGGGGGCCCAGATAAACGACGCAGCCTGTGACCTGGCCAGGGAGGTAGCAGATGAGGGTGGTGCTCTGGTGGCTGGAGGTGTGTCACAGACTCCTTGTTACTTAAAAAATCACAGCGAAAACGAGGTCAAAGCGATCTTCAAGAAGCAGTTGGATGACTTCTCAAAAAAGAACATTGATTTCTATATGGTGGAGGTATGAGATCTTTCGATAACTTGCTTAAAACTGCAGCCATGAGAGAATGATCTCAACAGTAAATTAAATAATAGTAAAAACAATGATTCATGCAACACCTTCCTTTGCTTAAAAATCTCGGGCTGTGATGTTTGCGACTGCACAATGTGTTACCTGTCCAACAGCAACTGTATCACAAAGTTAGAAACTGAGAGTTTGAACACAAACATTGAGGCAAGAAACGCTTCATTTCCAATGCCAATACTTATTTATAACTAGCATGATTTTTTTTTGGCAGTATTTCGAGCATGTTGAAGAGGCAGTGTGGGCAGTCGAGGTGATGAAGACCAGCGGTAAACCTGTGGGTGCAACACTGTGCATCTCCCCTCAGGGAGACATGAACGGAGTTTCACCTGGAGAGTGTGCTGTCCAGCTGGTCAAAGCTGGTACATTGACTTTCTGATATAAGAAAGAAGTCTGAGGTTGGCTTGAACCTTCACAATCTAAATGAGGCTTTTTATGTTTACCTTTGCAGGAGCTGACATTGTTGGAATAAACTGCCACTTGGACCCTCTGACGTGTGTTCGTACTGTGAAGTTGATGAAAGAAGGATTAGAGAAAGCTGGTCTGAAAGCTCATCTCATGGTGCAGCCTCTGGGCTTTCACACACCTGAATGCAACCACACTGGATACCTCAGTCTACCAGAATTCCCCTATGGTCAGCATTGTTTTCTTTCTTGGTACAGGATAAAATCAGTACATAGAGACAAAAGTGTTGCCTAAGTGATCTGTGTCAGTGCTCATACAGAAGTGCAGTAACATTATAATAACTAATCCCGTGACATGGCTATTCCTCATTTCAGCTTTGGAGACCAGATCACTTACTCGCTGGGACATCCATAAGTATGCAAGAGAGGCTTACAACGCAGGTATTCGCTACATTGGCGGCTGCTGTGGGTTTGAGCCGTACCATATCAGAGCTATAGCTGAGGAGCTGGCTGCAGAGCGAGGATTCCTCCCACCAGCTTCAGAGAAGCACGGACCCTGGGGAGCTCCTTTAGAGATGCACACTAAACCCTGGGTCAGAGCCAGGTAAGACTTAGAGGACACAAAGGGACCCACATTATTTATCAGCCTTGTTTGCAGATAGTTGCAGTCACAATATTCAACATTATAAATGCAAGTTTTGGTGAAATGTGTGCATCTGCTAACTTACTCACCTTAATTCTCTTCAGGGCAAAGCGAGAGTACTGGGAAAACCTGTTGCCCGCTTCTGGACGTCCTAAATGCCCGTCTATGGCAACGCCAGCAGATGAATAAGAGAGAGGATAATAGATCATGTACTGATAACTAGACCAACACCAACATTTGTCTTATTGTTCAAAAGTTTTTAAAACTTAACAAAATTTCTCATTGGATGTCTGGTTTGACTGCAACATCCAATTTCTATCTTTATGTCAATTAAAATTCGTAAAAAATAAAACAAATAATGGTAAAACACTTACAATGACTTTCTGTACATTAGTATTCGCATATTTCAGACAAATTTGGGGCCCAGAAGAGAAAATGGTTTTTTTTTGAGTCCTTTGTTCAGAAAAGACCACTCAGGGAAAATGATTTACCCTGTTGTGATCATCTGCCCTTTGAACTTCTGTGATAAACTGTAACTTGTCAATAGTTACATGGGTGCGTGTTTTCATCTGTGAGCACATGTTGTAGTAAACATTTGGACTGGATGACTTAAAATAACACATTTCACTCCACTTCACTCATGACTCAACACTTCTCTGTTATCATTATCGGTGTGTCACTTATTAACATGAATCGGAGTAAAAGTAAGGTTGAGTGAGGAGAAAGGTTGAGGCCATACAAGGCAATAAAAATTACAAAAAGGATTGTTACATGAAGAATATACTTTTTTACATACTTTTGGACATAAAATTGACCATATAAATGATTGCTTACAACTCAGTCTTCACTTTCTCAAACAATATCTTTCCCTCTCTGTTTATTAATTGCAATGAGAAGCATAGCGAGCAAAGGGTCAGTATCCAGGGAATCCCAACAATTCAAGAAACAAAAGACTTTGATCAATACAGAAATACAGGGACTAGATTGCTGATTGTTATAATGTGGAACGAGTCAAACATTCAAAATGATAATAAATCTATCAATCTTCATTTAGATAGTACCAAATCACATGAAGCATTATCTTAAGATACTCTCCAAAAACATTAACAGGTCTAGACCTGATAATGTTGATAAAATTTTGTCTTATTAACAGAGATCCAACATTACGGCAGGATAAGAAGTCTTATCTCATCTTAACCCACCATAAATACAGCACTTTGCAGCATTTAATATGAAAGAAGTTTCCCCTCACATTGTACAGCCCAGTCCCTTAAGTCCTCTAAATGTGACATCTACCACGTTGTGGCGCGATCTCTTAGCCATGCAGAATGTGAGACTGAATGTATTAAATGTTTGACTACCATCTAGAGAAGGGAAGGGTGTGATGACATTTGTTGGGAGTAGAACTAACTAACTAACTTGCTTTAAATTGTCACACTAGTACCAATTAATTAATCTACATGTTTTAAAATAATGTTCTTGACGATAAGCTGACTGCTTTGGTGAACAACCGATATTTTTCCTGTATGCACTCATCTTTCGGACCTTAAATGGTCCAATGGAACTGAGTAATCTACTTGATTATAGTTTCCCTTTTTTCAACACATATTTTTTTTATGTCCACTTCTGAAGATTCCCTGTAAACCTGTAAAGTGATGCTTTGACATTAAAACTCCAGGTTCCACCGAGACTTGAACTCGGATCACTGGATTCAAAGTCCAGAGTGCTAACCATTACACCATGGAACCACACTTCAGCGAAAGAACTGGAGATATTTCTGTGCATTTTTTGGAAAACGTGAGCTCATTCAGTCAAAGTTATTTTAAAAGAGTCAATTTTTGAGATCAAGTCAAAATAACAAGAAAAAAGTCTAAATTTGAGACAAAACCTCAAAATTCTCAGATAAAAAGTCAATATTTACATTATAAAGTCAATGTTTTGAGATTATAAAGTGAAACCCTTGGGAAAAATAGGTCAAATTTTAAGGTAAAAAGTAGAAATCAATTAACCTCACAAAATTTTGACTTCACATGGTAAAAAAAAAGTCTTTACGAAGCCAGTTTTTCATTTTTCGTATTTTTAACAGGCAGAAATTGGCTTCTGCACATTTTTTGTTTACACCACAGAACATTTTCACTTCAAACAGATAGGTGGGACAGCTTGGGGTGTAGATGGCCTAATGGTTAGGTCACGCACCATGAGGTTTGCCCTCAAGGGGTGGCAGGGGTTTGATTCCGGCCTGTTTCCAGCATGTCTCTCCCAATTCTCTCTCCCCCTTTCCGGCTCTATCCACTGTCCTCCCTCTATCCAATAAAGGCACAAAGGTAAAAAAAAAATTATATATATATATATATAAAAAAACAGATAAATGGGTGATGAAGCTGCTTTGTCATCTTTGGGTATTTTTGCAGTAGCCCCAAGAGGCCGGGGAGAGGGTCTTCTTTTGGGGTTTCAGCTCATGGTCACCCATACACAGTCACTTGACAGCTTTGGGTGGCTTTCGGTATCTGCACGTACTATATGTAACAATTAAAATGGCTCATTTTTCTGCCTTATTAAGATGCACAGTTATTTTTCTTTTATTTGAGAACAGGAGAAATGTTTATAGTCTACATCTTGTTATTACTTTAATCATAAACAGTGCTGTACTATAATGAAGAACAAATACTTTGTTACAGTTTGTTAGGGCTTTTACTTTTATCCACTACATTTCCCCGGGCCATTCTTGTTACTTGTTACTTCAAAATTAAATAAGAAGACATTTAAGTTGGTAGCATTATCTTATGACTGTTTGTCATGTCAACGGTCAAGTACTCGAAACCAATAAGCGTCTTGGCGGAAAATGACTTTGTCAGAAGATTAAGTCACCTTTTAAAATATTACTGAATTCACTCAACTTTGAAAACCAACTTCTTCTGAAGATGAACAGAGAGAGAGAGAGAGAGAGATGATCCCCATTAACTATGGCAGAAGTTTAATTTCCAATGTTGAAAAAGTTCAAGCTTCTTTCACCTGTGCCTGGATGAAGCATCTGTTTTTTCACGGTCCCATTAGAGTACTTCATCCTTTACCTTTAAAATGAAAACATCAGTCATTCATAGAGTAGTACCAGGGGTCTATTATAGAGAAATTCCTATCATTTGAATGGTTTATTTATTTATTTATTTCAGTATTTGCATGTGTTTTTTGCTCACTACCGCAGCCGCACTGCAAACCATCCCACTCTGCTCAATCTGATACGTCATCGCGTCCCTGCGTGCCCGCCTCAAAATGAGATTCTGACGTTGCCTTTAGGTTCTGCTCGGAACTTTCTGAATCGCTGCTGAAGTAGTGGCAGAAATACAGTCGAATTTTGATTACATTTTCATTTAAACTTTCAAAGTAGTTTTTTTCTATCAAATTACGATATGACAGTAACAACTGAACAGCGAAGACCATTGAGAAACCATTAAAAGGTCATAGTCTACTCTTGTTTTGAGCTTATTCTGTCACAATTCCGACGTTTTCAACAGGAAATGAAGATAACACTATTATTTTTTTTTGCGTATGAGGTCTTGTTGAGCAAGCGATGAAGAAAACATGGTACTGTTGTGAGTTTGGAGACGATGCTAACCTATCTTAAAACAGTGCAGCTGGGCACACGTCCTCGTCACAGTTATTTACGGCCCCAGTCTGCTGTGTTTAGGGGATGAGAGCTGAGAGATCCCCTGGTGCTTAATGATGATGATGATAAGGGAGGTCTGGAGCCGAGACATCGAGAATAACGGAGCACAGCTGACAGACGTAACGACCGCAGGACCTGGTAAACACAGTCCCGTGTGACGAAGACTCCTGCACGGTCGCAGAACAAATGTCAGAGCCAGTTGTTGCAGGAGGATAAACAGTCAGACTGTTGGGATGGGGAATGACACCACGGTGCATAACATTTATCCGCTTGAACGCCGGAGGAGGACAGCCCTTCATGCAGAATATCATCCCCGGTGAGAACATTGTGTTTGGTCAACGCTCTCCAAACAAACACCGATTCACTTCGCTTCAGACGACATTTGCTCGGTAAAAACGCGGATTCTGCTGCATTTTCTGGGCTCCTATCACTTTGCAGAAATGTCCTTCACAATGGAGGATAATTTGGAGTCGGGGTGGGTAGCTGTTCGCCCGAATGCGTTTGAAGAAAGAGAAAAGCACAAATTTGTGTTCATCGTCGCCTGGAATGAGGTGGAGGGTAAATTTGCCATAACTTGTCACAATAGGACGGTGCAGAGGAGAAGCTTTGGTAGAGACCCTTTCCTGGAGGCGACCTGCCAGGATGGGGACAAAACAAAATGGCCCGAAAGTCCTGTCAGGGATAAAGTATCAAGGAGCCCGAGCAGGGGAGCCAAGGAGGCTGTGGCGAAAGGCTGCAGCCCAAAAAACAAGTCAATGTTAGCCTCAAAGCCAAGTCCTGTCAAAATTGCAACTGTGATGAAGTCTGCAGCATCTCCTGTTAGTCCTGATGCTGAGGTGTTAAAGTCCCCCAGAGAGGAGCCTCTGTCCTCCTCACTGGACAGCTTGGACCTGGAGGAGCTGGACAGTCTGAGCAGGGAGGACTGCAGCTGGGCCGGACTCTTCTCCTTCCAGGACCTCCGGGCCATCCACCAGCAGCTGTGCTCGGTGAACTCAGACCTGGAGCCCTGTCTCCCAGTGTTTCCAGAGGAACCAGCCGGGATGTGGACGGTGCTGTTCGGTCCAGCGGAAGTACCAGAGACAGAAATGGACGAGCTCTGCCACGGTTTACAGGTGTACCTTGGCCACGCACTTGATACCTGTGGATGGAAGATCCTGTCGCAGGTTCTTTTCACTGAAAACGATGACCCAGACGAGTACTATGAGAGTCTGAGCGAGCTGAGACAGTCTGGGCATGAAGAGGCGCTCAACCGTGCAACAAAACATCTGCAGGAGGTGAGAGTCTGTGTGTTACTCCCACATTAACCTCAAGATGAGATCATTCACTCATAAGTACAGTCTGTATATTCAATGTGCTCACAATTTCACCACACAATCTCACTATCTTTCTTCTGTACTGACCTGGCCAACCCACTGAAGAAGTAAACACCACAATGGTTTGGTGTGGGAGTGTGATGTAGAGGCTTTAAGACAAGTAATAAATAAACATACATAACAGACAAAAGGGCTCATTTGACAGTGGTTCAACAGAGAATCAATGAACATCTGTATGACATTGGTATCCTGGTGTTCATTAAAAGGTACGACTCAAGAAAAGACTGTTTAATTTCAGAAATTCTGATGTTGAGATTTGAACCACTCCAAAAATATCAAGTGTTTTATTAAGAAGTGTGTTAAATGTGCTATATCCAGTGGACCAGTGTCACAGTCAGTCAGGGATGGGTACCTTCCACATTTGAACCGATATGATACAGATGCCTGGTACCTGGGAAACTGTACCATTACTCAAGGGTACCAATTTTTGATACTTTTGTATGTGTTTGTGGTAATAAATGTTAATTTGATAAGTAATAAAATCTCAAAATATTTCAATTTTACACATTTATAACTCTATAATAACATTGCAAACAACACTCAACTGTTTGTACTGTAACATCACAGTTTCATAAATTTCTTCAACAGGAAAGCCCTTCACTAGTAGTAACTACAACTTAATAAATTAACTACACCTATGCAGTGTTATTTCTTAATAATGCATGAATTAAAACCCACCATTGCCTACTCCTTACCCATGTCCGGCATAATTACCCACTCTTCCACTCCCTCACATTCACAAGAATGCACTTGAGTACCAAACATGGCTTTTTTTGATTTAATGTGAGTCAGTATTCGATACTGCAGACAAAATTTGGTACAGTCTATAAGAAATAACTTGCTTTGGCGTGAGGTAGTTACATGATTGGTTGCGTTGTTGTGGCTTCTGTGTTTGCAGCTTCTTAGAACTGGTTAACTGTTTGTGACAAATAGATAGACTTTAAGCGTCAGACTGAGGTGTTAAAGCCCACATTTTTGCAGAGACACAAACATACAGACATGTTCTTCAATCCTTCACTTATTTTTTATTGCCAACTTATTAGCAACTTAGGAACACATGAAGAATTTGTTATCCATCAGACCTCTGTGAATGTTATTCTCTCTGCATGGTCACTGTCTGCTGCTTATACAGCTGAGAGAGTCAAGTGCAAACACACACACACAGTTAAAGTTTTTATTTTCTTCAAGGTTTAATCTCTTGTTGTAATCTGCAAAGCTATTTTTGTTGGTGAGAGAAGAGAAATTGTAAAACCATGTTGTAACTGTAAGCGAGTCCTCCTCTTTACCAGTAGTTTGCATGGCTGCTTATGTATCTGAAAAGAAAGTCACATGCAGACACCAGGCTGAGACACAGTTCAAGACACAGTTGATGTAATGATCAGAGATGTTCCTGTGACTGCAGTGCTGCTCCCTGGTTGTAGATCTGCCTCCTGCTGTGTGGGTGACACTTTCTGATGATTCTGGAGGAAACTCAAGGGAGCGGCTGAATGTTTGATAGAGGTGGGGCAATCAAAGCTGGGTCAGGCAGTTTTTGTGAGCTTGTCTTTTAAAAATATTTTGAGTAGGAATCAGAAGATACCACATCACCTGATTTGTCTGATCTATACTAAAATATCGCCTATGCAGTTGATGTTAAGAGAGAAACCAGACACAGAGTTTGAAACAGTGATTATTTAAACCTGTTAAAATCTACTGTAAAGTACACATTTTGATAATTGCCCATGTTTGGTTTTTCCTGTGTGGGAAAACAGCCTTCATGACCCACTTGAGGAACTGTTGTTCTTGGCACAAGTGCATTAGCTTTATTGCTGAGCCCTGGAGGTCAGCGCTTGGCCTTACTTGAACTTAAATTTAGAAGAACTGTTCAAAAACGCCAAACACAATTTGTCTTATTGTTTGGTCTCACTTAGAGTTTTCATCTGCTGTGTCTTCTTTGAATCGTGCTACAAGCTGTAAGTACATTATTTCTATCCCTTACAGGGACTGTGAGGGCTTTCTAAGTGATCTTAAAGAAGTCTCATATCCCTCATATCACTGGATCGATTCATGGCACGTCGTAGATTTTATGACAACATCACACTGGCTGGCAAAGTTCAGCAATGAGAAGAGAGATCTGTGTTTTCTCTGCTGAAAACTATTTCTGCGATTTATGTTGTAGTGATAGAAGACACAGGAGTTGGACTGTCTGACAGAAAAGGGACAAAAGAACAGAAAAAAGCTAAATGAGAGAATGATAGAGCACTGACTAATAGGCAGTACAGTACAGTGGTGTAAATGTTGATAAATACATAATTATAAGCAGTAAAAGTTGTCTTGAACAAAGCAAAGTAGTATTAAAAAGATGATTCAATCTCCTGTCACTTTCAAAACAAATATGTAAGCCATAACCACGACAGTTTGCGCGAGTCCTCCAACCAAAGGAGTTGCTGCGATCCACTGCAGGCGGATTTTCCTCACCATCCTTTTAAGGCCACAGGATGTTAACAACTTTCTGTAGCTTAAGCTGAATGCAATCCCAGTAGAACTGAATTATTTTCAGTTTAACAATGGGAAAAAAGTGTGTATGGGGACAAAACAGTCTTTCAGGATAGTTTACCTTGTTAACCAGTCCACCAACTTCAGAAAGCATCGTAAAAGTTGATGAAGCAAATGAAATAAATCTATACATAACTTACGGATTGAATATTATCAAAATAGATGATTTTTTGAGAAATTTCATGAACAATGCATGTGAATAAAGAAAAAAGTAACCAAGACTAATTTTTTTCATATCAGGACATAAACATGCTTAACTCTGCTCTGAAGTAGTGACTTTTAACATCAGTATCAATGGAGCTTCTTTATCTTCTGGAAACAACCTTTGGTGGACACAAAAGGAACTGCAGTCTTTTGCACCCCAGTGTGGCTTCATTTTCAACCTCATCCTTTGATAAACCATAATTTCCAGTATCTTTTAGTGGAGTAAATTACATTAAATGAGGAAAGACAGTCTTTTTTGACAAATCTTTGTATTGCGAGTAAATGGTTATTAAAATGGATGGATAAGTTGTTTGTGACTGCAATGTCTCCCATTGTAAAATTACTTCTAACAACAATCCTGTTATTGAAGTTGCATTTTCAAACTGCTAATGGACATTACCGTAAGAATATTCTGTATATTTATTCAAACAGCTGCACCAATACCAGTTGATCTATCCATCCATGAATGTCAAATTGCAAACCAAATCTAGACAGCTACTACATATTGTCCAGGTCTGCTCCTCTTACATACGAGCAGCAGCTTGTGATTGATTATCCGCTCTTTATGTACACAGACATAACGCTGATACTTGTTGGCTCCTACCTCATCCTACTAATCAATGGCATCAGGTTTTTGCAGCCTTGAATTATTGAGCCAGACAGTACAAGAAGCCCTCTGAGAGGGCAAGTGAAAGCGAGCGTTAATGCAAGAGTTTGATATCATTAATGTCACAGAATCAATCCTTACCACTACATTGACTGGTGCATTAATGCTGAGTGTTAAAATGCATCATTACAATGTTTCTCTTTTACATGCAAGATGGTAGAACTAAAAAATTAAAGAAAATCAAAAACATACCTTCATTTTTCAGCATACACTTTACATTTCTCCAGCAGTATAGCAAAGTCACAATACAGTTTTGGGTTTTATTTTTGCTTGTGTGATCCCTGTGGTCAAGAGACTTCATTCATTTATACTGTTGAGTTTGTAGGATTTTCAGTATTAAGTATTTCCTTCCTCTTTGCTCCACTTTTGAGCATAACAAAGGCTGCCAGTAGCAAAGACAAATCATCTATGTCACTTCACCCACAGTCCTATTTTCACAGTTTGAGACACACACTCTCAAAATAAACAGACAGGATACAAGTCACAAGAGGATTTGCTTTCCAGCCTGAACAGAAATGGATAGTATTGTGCGCACCAACCCTAAGCTTATTTGCACCAATTGTTTCAATAAATGTCTTGACTCAGTGGGATTTCCTGTTTCCTTTGGGGTGCATTCATCCTGAATGTGGAGGAAGAGCCACTGATCTTATTCCTGTCTTCATCATGGAAAATGCTCAGTAGCTCATTCACACACAAGCTCATTTTGTTTTGTCGTAGAATCTTAGACACACAAACACAAACACGCACACGTACATGCACACACGCCTATTGATCCACCCACTCTATCCAAAGGCTGAGTTAATGGCTATTTCAGTGCTTGCTGGTAGCCTACAGGATTGTTCAGTCTGGCAAAAAGTGTGTGTGTGTATTGATCTTATTCCCAGAAGCACAAAGGACTCTGCTCACTCAGCTGCGGTCTGATAAGCTCCTGTTATTTATACTTATATAAAGCATCCTCTTACTTTCACAGTGAGGTGCAAGACTCTATTCTCTGCTAAGTGACGCACAAAGTTGTGGAAAGTATGTTAATGTGTGAAGGGTTTGCTGACTCTCAGAGACTGATTTGTAAATCTAACATCTTTGAATTTAAGTCAGTATTTCTGTTTTGAACCCTCAGGAACCCTCTTCTTCAAACACATCTAATAGAAATCCATCCCCATCCTTTATTTGCTTGTTTTTATAAGAGGCTGCACATGTTTTCTTACATTTATTGCTATTTATATGTTATCATTGTTAAATTGACTTCCTGTGTTTGCAGCTCCTGGAGAAACACAGGACCATTGAAAGTATGGTGGACTTGTTGGAGCTTTACGAGGAGGAAGATCAAGCCTATGGAGGTCTGCTGGAGGCCTCCACACAGCTCTACCAGTACCTGCTGCAGCCCTTCAGAGACATGAGGGAGCTAGCTATGCTACGCAGGCAGCAGATCAAGGTAAGAAGTTTCACCAGTTAAAGATTTTGGCATTTTATATAAAAATGTGACTTTATTTTTGTGACTTTTGTGAAAAATGTGACTTTATAAAAAAGAGAAAAGAAACCTTATCGAAGTTAGTTTTGCATTTTCTTTATTTTTTACTGGCAGTAATGGGCTTGGTCACATTATTTATGCTTACATCATAGAAAATGTTCACTTCAAACTGAAAAGGAGTGTTTTAAATGAATGCACGGGTTATAAAGCTACTTTGTTGTGCTTAAGTATCTTTTGGTATTTTTCCCAAGAGGCCCAGTAAGGGGTCCTCTTTTGGGATTTTTAGGAAACGGTCACGCTATAAATGGAGCAGTTGTGAAACACTTTTTGTGTCGTCTCGATGTGTGTGTGTGAATAAAATGAAGGCAGAAAAATGATAGAGATATTTTGTTCAGTTATTGCACTGCTGATGGCACTTTTATATTTAGCTTCCTGACTCACACACAGCACATCAGTAACAAGGAGACGCCACTATCACCTTTCTAGAGAGCATTTGAGAATAAAGAAGCAAACTCTGATGCTGCATTTACCCATAACTTTTCCAAACCTTAGACGGTAATATCTCTCTGTCTGATCTCTTTTTCTATATTATCTGTGCTTTTGGAGTATGGCGTTTAGTGATTGAGTGACATACTGTGAGCTGGAAGTGATCCCTGTGGATCTCCTATTTCCTGCAGCCTTACAGACATATGAATAAGTCATGTTGTGTGTGGCCCTATAGGTTTACTGCAGGCACAGATGATGGTGACACTAGGGACAGGGGAATGCAGTGGGGATGGGAAGACAGAACGCAAAGTCAGAGGACTTTCCAGTTTAGGGTGTGGCTGGATGATGATCTCAACTCAGGTCCCTGAAGTGCGACAAACACAGACAGGAATGTGAGCCAGGGTGTGAGTGTTTCATATTAGGAGGCAAACACTAATTTCTTTCGCTTAGTTTTGTTTTAAAACACTTTAGGAAGACTCTTTTTTGATTAAATACCACAAAATGAACAATATACTGACAGTAATTGCTTGAAAATGCTGTTTTGATCAGCGCATGTTTCTTAGTTCATTCAGCAAAGGCTTCCTTTTGTAAGTGGTTTGTTCTGACCTTGTGAACCAGGGAACTATTCAAACCTAGTACATCTGTAATGGATCAAAATTAACTTTCACATCAAATAACTGCAGCTGTGATCATTTGGTTTCACCAGCAGACTCTCTTACCAGCGTCTCTCTGCTGTTGCACTCTTTGATTTGTTGCTGCAGTACGTCAAGCGGCTCACAAATCTGTCAGGTCAAAGAATTCCTCTGAGGCTGCATGTGTCAGACAGGACGACAAAACTGTGCAGGTCCCACCGAGATTTGAACTCGGATCGCTGGATTCAGAGTCCAGAGTGCTAACCATTACACCATGGAACCTCCTGCTGTTGTGGGGAGGGGCGACACAAACCTGAACTCACACATCCGGTCTATTTATAACCTACAGTGTTAGTGGTTCAGGCACAGCATGCAGCTGTGAGCTCTAAATGAGTTGATATTTATTTTCTTCATGACACCTCTTCTAAGGTTCTTTATGCCAGTAAAAATGTTTTAACCACATCAGTATTTCTATCATGGTAATGATCTTATGTTATAAAATAATAAGTCACAAGCTTTAAACTGTATCATCTGTATTGACACTGAATGAAATATTTATACCAAACATATAAATCTTTCACTCTGGTCTGGTCTGAGTGAATCTCTCAAAAGCAATTTCTGGCTCACTATTTTGTCACCAAGAGACAGAAAGACTCCCTGATTTATGGTGCCTAATTGTTTGTTTTTCCGTACAAGTATCCTAAGTCTCAAAGTGTCTCTTCATAGAAAATACCATCTCCAATTTGGGGGTGTAAGTTAAGGCTAGAAAAGTAACATGAGCTGAGAAACAGTCACTTTAACCTTATACACTTTGACTATACTTTAAAGCTTTAAACAAGACCATAAAATGTCTAAACCCCCTTTAAAGCTCACTTCAGTTGGTAAAAAATTACAGTAACTTCAAAGATAACAGGTTTAAAATTGCACTGTTAAAAGAAATGCAGACTGAATGGAAATCACAGGACTGACAGTGTAACCTGACTGCGGGAAGTTGCAGTAGTAAATGATACACCGCTGAGCAGTGTGGAGTGAGCTGAGGTGCAGGGAGGTAACCTTGGGTCAGGGATAAAACCTAACTGACCTTTGCTCCGTAAACACCCCCTCTGTCCTTCAGTGAATGGCCAATCAAGATTTTTATCGATCCTTTAAGCTGGTTATGAATGGTTCATAGTATATCATACTATGTCTCTGATTAGTCAACATAGGTTAATGAATGTGTGTTTATATCTTGAACCAGCATGAGAAAAGTAAACTATGTTTGTGTGTTGGAGTGTAGCTCCCTCTCCAGGCCTGGTGCAATATTTTTAAGACTTTTTTACATAATATACAGCTGGACAAGTTTCAACAAGTTTCCCCAACATGTCTCGGTCTGCACTACCGCTCAAGACCGAATGAGTTAAAATAGAAAATGTCTGTCTTGCTCTGATTTATTTGAATTCTTGAAGCTTCAAGATATCTGGAAGCATCTCTGAAATTTTAAATGAGTTGCTTGAAAAATTTAATGGCTCAGTTTCACAACACTGTAAAATTTGATGTTTTGATATGGAAGCTGAATTGCAAATACAAACAAAGGTGTTGTGTGTAAATCTTTAAGACAACCCACTTTATCATGAGCATGTAGAAAAAGGGATCATTTATTGAAGAAAGAAGAGAACAAAGCAACACTGTAGGCTTTGAAGATGTAAATGAGTTAAAAGTTTCTGACCTAAATTTGGCAGAAAGTATCATATTTAATCAAGTGTCTCATGTTACCGCTGGTGTTACTCTGAAGTGGTATCGATAGCCCATTACAAAGAGCTTCTTTTTCATAGCCACTTCGACTGAGGGAGTGAGAAAGCCCTTTAACTCCAAGCTATGGTTTACCCTGTCTCTTAACTTTGCTTTTCCATGGGGTAAAACTGCTGTCTGTCTGCAAAAATATGTTACTGTAACTGTTCAAAAATATTCTTTATCAACAGATATCAATGGAGAACGACTACTTGGGCCCAAGGCGAATTGAAACCCTTAAAAAGGAGGACTTTGACTGGCAGAAGAAAGCTCAGGGGGCAGTTCTCAACATCCAGGAATTTACTGTAAAATACTTTGAGATCACTGCCAGAGCCCAGAAAGGTACAGTATGCCAGCACCATCACTGTCAATGTCAACCAGTGAAGCAGCAGAGGAATGACTTTGTATAATCGTGCACACATAGTAGCAGTATTGGCCTGCTATTGACCTGTGTGCGGCTCTGAACGCCAGGGCTAATGTGATTTGGTCGTAATGAGGGAGTGCAGACAGCCATGCTTTGACAGGGACAGGAGGAAACAAGGACAAGCTATTGATCAAACAGCTCTGCCAGCAGATTGTGTCTCTGTGGAGTGACTCCACATTGTGCCCCTGTCTATCCAAGTTTGTACCCACGACTGATTGTTCCATTTATCATTTGACACTTATCAAATCAAAAATCTAATAATTGAGAGGATTCAAGTACAAACTGGAAGGAAAGGTGTTGCAGTGTCCAAAACTGGCCCATAGGTGTCTCTCTACATTGTTGTAATAAAGTAATCAGTGGGTGAGTTTTATTGTACCAAAGGAGGAATTTTCTTGATTCTGTTTTTACTCACACTCGCGTGACAGCACCTGCATTTGATGTGAGGAGGTTTTAATTCACTTTTCCTTGTCTTTGTGCACATGCATGTAGGAGTTTACGAGCGCATGAAAGTGGATCAACGCAAGTTTGGCAAGTCTTCCTGGACTGCAGCGGTGGAGCGAATGGAAAGGCTCCGTTACTCTGTCGCCAAGGAAACCCTGCAGCTCCAAAGAGCTCGGGAGATCTGTCTGGAGCAGAGGAAACACACACTCCGAGAGGAGGTGTGGCGGTAACACTCTGTGAAACACCTTTGCATGGACAATAACAAACACACACACACACACACATAAACATTTGTTTTTCAACTTTATTTGTGTCATGTCCCCTCAGATGCAGTGTTTGTGCAGCAGTGAGGATGCCATGGTCCTCTTGGACTACATGGAGACACAGTACTATGAGCTCCAGCTGCAGCTGTATGACATCCAAGCTGAGATACTACAGTGTGAAGAGCTGCTCCTCACTGCCCAACTTGACAGTATTCGCCGACAGATAACAGGTTTTTTTCTCATCCTTTATTCTCTCCTTTCAGGGTGATTCAGCTCACTGGTCAAACCCCTTTGAGATACTGTACCCTTTTCAGAGAGCGTGCTAACACTCATTCATTTCACAGAGTATTTCACACTGTTGACAGTCCATGAACATTGAGCATGACAGTTTGAAGTATTATTTGTGATACTGTCACTGTGGAGTGTCTGTCATGCTCATGAACAATCTTTATTTGTTTTCAGAGCTCCAGGATGAAGTGGTGTACTACGACACCTTTGAAAGTGCAGATGATATCACAGAGGATGATACTGCAGAGAGAGAGGAGCTACGTAGACTTCAGGTCAGCGCTCGACAGCTGGAGGCAAGGAGGGGGCGCATCACTGCCAAGCGCTCCTATCTAAGGAACAAGAGGGTATGTACTTGTCACTCACATATACCCCTCTTCTAACTCTGGAAGACATCCTGAGCAGTACCTTAAAGTAAAAGTAATAATCTGTGATAGAGGATAAGTGGTCATAACTCAGTAGTGAAGAAGATATTAAGGCTACAAGTTTTACACAACTAGAGACAGATACACTGTAGCTGTCAGACAGTTATGTCTCAACTCCACCTCTTTGGTTCAAGTTAAGTCGGGTCAGTAATTCCAATATGGCACACATCTCTGCTTCATGAACAAATGGATGCCATCAGAGAGTCTACATCAATGTGTCATGCTGTCTATAACAAGCTTGGTTTAAACCCCATGTATGATTTTTTGTTTTACCTTCAGAAAGAGCTCATAAGCACTAAATTTATGGCTTAAGGCTCTTTTCTTCTGACCCTGGTTGAAGTGCTGATCCCTGTTAGACAAATTGAAGCACTACTCCAGTCTTGTGTGGGTTGCTTACCTTTTAGTCTTTAGTCTTATTTATGTTCCTTAAAGGGACTGTGAGGACTTTCTCAGTGATCTTGAAAAAATCTCACATCTAGATGTATGCCTGATCATAATCCCCAGTTTAAAATGCCATAATCAGCACAAAAATGGGTTATTTATAATGCTAATTCCTAGCTTCCCATTCAGGACGAGATGGGTTGAATTGGACTGGATTAATTCACAAAAAGTATTTATGATGACATCATGCCGGCTTACAAAGTTTAGCTGTGAGAAGAGAGGTCTTTGTTTTTCTCTGCTGAAAACAATTTCTTTATTTTAGTATTTAGTTGTAGTTATACATAGGTGTTTCATTATGAGTTAGCTGTATGAAATAGTTCATTACTGTTTCCCCTCTTTGCAGGAGATCTGTGTATCAAGTCACACTCAGAAACAGCAGAAACGTCAAACCATGCCTAAGGACTCCCACCAGGTTTTACAGGTACAGATTCTTTATCTGAATGTTTACTGAAACCTTTAAGATCTTAATAATGGTAGTGCTGCTCTTTGAATCTCTTTTTCTCTACACTTCAAATCTATTGAAGCTGAAAAAAGAAGATGAAGAAGATGAGGAGAGAAAGAACAGCAGGGTCAGTCAGGAGAGACAGAAGACTTTGGATAGACTACGCACTTTCAAACAGGTTTGTGCCCCCCCGTTAACATACACATCTCAAGGTTTTTTTGTTCTGCTGCCATAAGTTTCTCTCTGTCTCCATTCAGAGATACCCGGGTCAGGTGATTCTGAAATCCACTCGTCTACGCATGTCTCACAACAGGAGACGGGAGCGTGGAAGGAGCTCTGAAATGAGTAGCTTGAGTGAGAGGGGGGAGCATGTGGACTCTGAGATTCAGGGCCAGCCGCTGTGTCTCAGCACCAGTGTTCAGACAGACCCCAGCCCCAGCTCCACGCTCACCACCCAGCCTGTCACAGCTCACACGGCATCCCTCCCTCCGCTTCCTGTGCCCATCTCTGCAGACTCCTCCTGTTCTCCTTGCTCTCTGTCCTCACTACTGGCATCCCCAATCTCCCCTCCACCTCCACCTCCACCTCCCCCACCTTTGCCAGCAAGGGAGGAGTTATCACCGTCCGAGAGTCCAGGTCGGCACGGACACAAGGTTGAGGGGGCGGAAGAGCTTTCCCTTTCTCCACTTGGCCCATTTATCCCTCGCTTCTTTGACAGCAGTCAACTAGTCAGTGCCCGAAAAAAGCTGAGGAAGACTCCAGAGTTTGACTCTCACAGCAGGAGAGGTATGACAACTTTTTATTGCCTAAGTAGGCTTTGTTTGATCAGCTGTATACATCAGCCAATCACAGTCCTCCTCTTCTCTTCTTGTGTGTAGTGAGTTCACCCATGGATGAAGTGCTGGCGTCCCTGAAGAGAGGCAGCTTCATTCTGAGGAAGGTTGACCAGCGGCCTCTGCCTCCTGCCAAGGATGACGATGATTCCAACAGCATACTGGCTCAAATCCGCAAGGGGGTCAAACTGAGGCGTGTTCCCAGAAAAGAGAGAAAGGATCAGGGAGAGCTCCCAGCCTCCACTGATCCCCTGACCAGGAGCATCCATGAGGCACTGCGCCGAATCAAGGAGGCTTCGCCAGAGTCTGACTCAGACGATGAAGGGCTGGCGGGACCTGACTGGGAAAGCTAGGGTTTAAGGCCAAGACACAAAAATACTTGCACAGTTGCCTGCACTGTACTGTACACAGACATACACAATACACATCATTCGCCATCATTCACTCACAAGTACAAACAGCTCAGTCACATGTGCACCCTGTAACTTAAACAGGGACTGAATCATACTGAATATCACAAACTCACCAAATGCTCTAAAGGTCTGACCTTTCCATGTGTGTTTCACACGATGTTCACCATCATAAAAGACATCTTGTTTCTGTGGTTTCATTTATGTGATCAGTTTTTAATAATGCCATGTTGGTTTTATCATTTCTATTTTCCACGTGTACTGCTTTGCACTGGCCGTTAGTGGATTCAGGAACAGGAATAGCACATAACATATCTAACCCTTACACTCTGCACTAACAATAGTATGTGACACTGAAGAAAGTCAGGCGTGTGATCTTAAATTTCATGCCCTCAAAAATTGGACATTTGAATCTGTTCCTGTAACAACAATATGTACTGTTATACACACCAGAACCACTGTTGTCTGAACAGAAACTGTACAAAGTCTATAAATCCCCTCTGCCTCCCATTTATTTCCTGCTTTTTGGCCTTCAATATTTCTAACTCTCACCCCTCTCTATAGGTGAGACATGTATTATGTATCCGCCCAGCCGTTTGCTCAGCAGCTGAGGCATTTGGCCAGGCTGGTGGGAGATGTGAGGAGTCATAATAAGTTTATCATTTGATTCTACAACCATCAGCTCCTCTCAAGTTGAGGAAGGTCTCCTTAAGTGGGAGAGAAGGAGAAGAAGGGTCGATAACTGAGCAGCAGAGTTTATTTAGCAAGGTGCGGGTCATGGTCCATGTCAGGACTCTTTGGTAAGTGTGGGCTCATATGGTGGGTGATTACCAACATTCATATGTGGGATGGTCACGGCAATGTGAAACTGGTCACGCCTGTTTGAATGATGGATGTTCAGTGGGAAGTTAGATATTCTCAATGCTGCGGGGGGTCACTGTGGGCTGCTGAGCAGGCGGTCGTGATTGATGCTGCTCCTCCAGATATCTTATTCACTTTCTCCCCTCCAGCCTAATTTTTTTCTCTGTGCTCAGTGGGCTGAGGCACACAGTTGGAGGTCCGTTACTCACGATGCAGTGAGTGAAAATATGCCCGTGTGCACGTGGACTCTTGTCCAGAACTCAGCCAACTTGGTGAAACAACTCAGTGTCATAGTGAAACAAGAACCTCAACTCAAGAGAACTTTTCAAGAAATGGTTCAGCACTTTCTGGTACATTGTACAAATTGTGAAACACTGCATTTACAGATTTGCTTTTCCATCACTGACAAAATGCAACATCAGAAGGAGACGAAAAAGTTTGAAGGCACTTAGTAACATTTGGTACTGGACCCACATAGTTAAGATAGAAGGATCGGTGGGATTCTTATGAGCACATGAATTAGCAAAAAAGGCTCTATAGAGTCCCAGACAGCGTTGGCATGCACTCTAAAACTTTGATACAGATGTTTTTTTTTCTTGTTGTTTATGTGTCAAGAGCCAGTTGCAGACTCATTATAAATGGACATCAAATGTACAAAGAACAGGCATTGAATATATTTTACACTGTACAGCTTGAAAAAGCTCTGTGCTAAAGACAGCTTATGATTTATTTGTGAAGCAAACCTGAGGCATGTTCACATTTCCTGTTAGCACAATGGTTCCTCCATGGAACTCTCATCATGTAGCATAAGATAGAGATCTAACCTGGCCTAACTCTAAACCTCAACCCCAGTCCAGATCTAACCTGACTCACCATCATTTGCAGTTACCGGGTTTCTAAAGTATCTTACGGCTGAAACTTAAGCTTTTTCCAACAAACATGGATAAACCACATGATCAAGACTTTTGGTAAACTGAGTCCAGGATCTCACACCTTTGCCACAATTCATGTTATCACTTCGCTGACTTTGGAAATATACGGTTTTGTGTTAAACACTGCTTTTTACTTTACTAAGATGGTTTTTCACTGCATTTTATTGTCTGATTTGTTTCCTGTCTTTCCTCCAAAGCATTACGAGCCAAATCATTGTGGGATGTGTACACTTCTACACGTCTCTCATGCGGACCTGTCATTCACACAGGCTGACTTTTTGACCTACTGTCTAAATAAGTCAGTCTGTCTCCCGAGAAGTGCAATATCAAAAAAGAGAAAGAGAGAATAGTTAAAAAGTTAATGGGTTATCTTAAGTTTATATTCATTGCCTAAAAAGAAAGCTTTGAGTATGTTTTAACAGAGTGGTAAAACTCACTTTTCCAAAAATGCCTTTTTGCCTTTTAGTCCTTCCATTGTCTTTATCCAGACTACTTTTTATTTACAACCCTGCCCCTTGCATTCAAATAAAAACCTTGTGAAGCAAATTGTGAGAAAGCTGATTTCTTTGAGTTAGATTGTGTGATTTTGTTTGTTTCAGAGAAAGTAAAAATAGAATAAAAAACAAATTGCACACATTGAATTTTGCGTTTACTGTATTTGAATATAAAACATAACATATCTCAGTTCACAGAGGTGTGTTTTCAGCCCGGTGGGGCTGCCTTTGTTTGAATTCAACAAAGGATTAAGTTTGGCTGCAGCACCAATAGGTGTGTCTCCTGATCTTTTTTGTCTCTTTATTACCAACATTTGGTAAATCCTTTCACCTGCAAACACACAACTCTCAACAATCTTCACACATCTTAGCCTGAGGTACCTCTTTAATATCATGAGTTCAAAATTACTTTAAATAGTCAAAAATATTGCCAGTCTTCTCATACCTCTAAATACAATAATAATACCTACATTTAAATACCATAAGTTACAAAACAGGAGAATGAAAAGCTTCTTATCCACTACTGTACAAAGGCATTCATCAACAATAGCATTAAAATTAAGGTTTCCCATCCGTCAATTGACTGTCAAAGTTAAACCAGAAAACAAAAAAGGGTAACTTTACCCTCAACATGGGTCTTATTCCAGTGTATTAACCTGTGTGACTAACTACAAAAAGTACAGAATTATGCTGTGCTAGTGCTGAATGCAAATCTCTTTATATATAACGCAGTTACAACAGTGTAATAACACAGTGCAAACAGGGTGCTCAATAGAAAGGTTATGTAAGCAGCATTTCACACGAGGATGTAAATTTAGAGTAATAAAATGATCTCAGAGGAGATTTTACGATACAGTTTGGGACTTTACTGGAGGGGGTGGGGTGGGGTTGGGGGGTAGGGGGGCTGCTCGATAAGTGTATGTTTTGGTACTGGATGTTTAACACGATGTGTTTACATTGTGTTGTTACAAGTATATATTGAAGAGGTTTTCATTGTTACTACAGACTACAGACTCTATAATGACTATGCAATATATCTCCATGGGTTAATACACAACAATAAGCCACTGCAGGGTGTTACTGCATTTGAGTTATCCATCCATTCATTTACAATTGGCGTCATGAGTACAAAGTTGTCCTGTACAGTTCAGTTATTATATTATTAGTGATACAGCCTGTGTAGAAAAATTATAGAAACTGAGTACAGTTCTGTGTTCACCCACGAAGAGTGAAAACCTGCGGCCAGTTTCACTGAGGGTGGAAATGTATGAACGTTAAGATGACACTCTGTAAGCCCTTCATGATGCACTACTTCGTCCAGACAGGGCTGCCACACAGGTTCGCGGTCAACAGTAGTACACTTTCTGTTGGACAAAGGGGGATGGGCTGAGTTGCATTTGACCGATCTGCATGAGTTCACTGAGTAGAGTACCTGATAGAGTTACATAGAGGTGTCATATAGAGCCTGTCTGGTATTGCTCAGTGTGTGTGTGTTTGTATGTGTGTGTGTGCCGGCATCCATTAACAGGGTCTTTCTCTTTCTTACAACGCAAAACTCTCTCACTCTCATACACACACACACACATTATATACAAACATGTCCACATGTGTGTACTTTGAAGGCACACGCTATGTCATCGGTCAGGCCTTGTTGGGAACACACACCACACTGAGTTTGGCAGGAAGACAGGTCATCTGTCAGTGATGGTGGAAGCAATCTGGATACAAGAAATCTAATGTCAAAATTTAATTTTCAGTGTGGCATGAATGATGCCTCTGGAAGATTCATTACTCTTTTTTCTTATGGGGTTTTAAGTAGGGTGTGGATACAGTATAGCAGTCTTACGTAAAAGAAACACAAACTTCATTTCCCAGGAGCCCTGTGTGTGCAGGCTGAGGAGCAGCGCTGAAAACACCCAAGGCCAACAGGTAAAACTAATGGGTTTGTTGAGAGCCGTCTTTTGATTCTCAGTTTCAATTACACTCTGCCGGCAGCCCCAGCTTAAGTTTCTCTGTTCAGAGCTTCTTCTGTACAGGAAGTCACTTTGGATCAAAGCATCTGCTAGTCAGAGGACAATATTTTGGGGGGATTTGGCAGCTTTGGCGCAGTTCTCTGAGTCTTAACAGCATTTATTTCCTCGTGACTTTCAACATCCCCCTTGGGGGGGCAGTTTAGAGAGGAAGAAAAGAGGGTGTCTGTGTGTAATGTGATGATACTGCACGCTGTGCTGCAGCTCTCCCAGTCAAACAGCAGATGGCACTGAGGCACAGTTCTCAAGTTTAATCTGTGAGTGTGTGGGTGGGTTGGAGGGGGTTTGGGGGCCAGTTGCATTGGCATCTTTACAACTGAGAGGAATCAATTTAACCAAGGTTACGCCTACACCAGCCAATCAGAAGGCAAGATGAGGTAGTCCCTGCGTTTGAACTGCAGGAGTGCCTGCGGTTGGTAAGAGCTTGATGCCTGCAAGGTATAAAAGAGGGATTAGCTGCCCTTTTCGAGCAAATTCAGAGGGGCAGTGTATTGTAGCAGTTGTAATTTGGAGGGGGTAAATAAGGAAAAAGTGGAGTGGGGTAGGAGTGGTAGATTTGAGAGTGCAGGGTTGTAAATTATCATATGGCTCTGTCTGTGGGGTTAAGGGAGCTCTGACTCTAGCTGGCCTCTTCTATGAGCCGCGCCAAGGTGTCTCTGAGCTCCGTCAGCTCAAAGATTTTGCCGTCCAGCATCTCCAGCAGGGTCCGCAGGCTCTTCCTAAAATTCTCCTGCTCCTCCTGGTTGTCTTCTAGCCTCTGCTCAGCACCAGCTAGCTGCTCCTCTAGTACCCGGCCACGTAGCTCTGTCTCCTGGAGAGGGGGATACAATTGCTAGTGGGTTTGCATTCATTCGGCAATATATGTAACAGTAAGTATGTTTAACACATCTTTTTAGATTTCACCTCAAGTTTCTGGGTAAGTGTATCTTTCTGCTCCATCAGATCGTTCATGTTTTCCAGTTCTTCTTTTAACTTTTCCATTTCCTACAGGGCATAAAACAGATTTTAAAAGCTGAGCAGCATGAACCGGACATTGAACCATGTGAAATCAGCTATGCACTCTAACAATTACAAACTCACCTCTTCTTTATCTCTTAGTGTATTCTCCAGTTCCTCTATGGTTTGATTGAGTTCAGTCTTCTGGGATTTGATCACAGGTGTTTGGTTGCTCTGGCACTCAAGCTCAGTCACCTAATGGCGCAAAATGGAAATCAAGACTTCGATTAATGAGGGCAGAACCCTAATCTCAATATTTCTTTTCATTTGACTCCCATATGCTGCACTCATCTCTCCTGCCTGTGTTTCCCTTCCATCCTCTAATCTCGACTTCACACAATCCCTCCCTAATGATCTCTCCTGTTTGTTTTGAATGAATCGATCACACAGGGAGACATGCAAGCATATTTTCACCCCATCTCCCTCACCCGTTTGTGTAGTCTCTCAGCCTCCTCCTGGTAGGCAGCCAGTTGCTGTTTCCACTGTTTAACGTTGGCTGTGGACTCCAGCAGAGCTGCTGTTAGCTTGGCATTGTTTCCCTTTAGTGCCTCGAGCTCGGCCTCCCAGTGTTTTGTCATGGCGGGGCTGAAAAACAAAGGCAGAAGTATCAGATCGCCACAACAGCAACATAACTTATGGGGGCTAATGTCGACCTGGAATGTGATGTGATTTTCATCTGAAAAATCAAGTTGTCATAATGATGTTTAGTTCTCGAGAACTTGTAGTAAATTTTTTCTGTTTATTAGCAGCTGGACTATAAAAACAAAGGCCTCTTCACACTCCCGGGCTCACTGAGTTACAATCCAAACTTTTATCTATACATTCGGCAGTAGATACTCAAAATGGGAGTCAACTTCCTGATCAGTGGCTGCGTGCAGTCGTCTGCCCCACGCTCCGTAATCTGAGATTATATCCTCAGACTGACTGGAGCCTAATCTGGTCTAGCTACTCATAGACGAGAAGATGAGATGAGAGATAAGGGATAAGTGATTGGATGGGATTGAATTGAACTTATGATAGAGAGCTATATGTGGGAGAAGAGGCTGGTGGAAATGTACTCTCATATCGGTCAGGCACTCTGTAGCTCAGAGTTTGAGTTTAATATTAGATCTATGTATATACTCCAATTTATGGAGGGAACATGCTTCCGCTGTGCACCTCTTCTGTTGGATATGAGCACTGCAGGCTTTCATTTAAGATTTACATAATGCCAATTCTCTGTCGCTCACGTAATGTCTACCTCAGGCAGGAGGATGTATGAAAACCTAAATGTTGTCAAGTGCTGACATTGAGTCAAGTTCCTTTGAAAAGGAGCTCCTACACCAACACACTTCACGGTAATTTCTTGCCGCAGAGGAAGCTTACACACAGAAAAGCACATAAGGAAGCTTAGCTTGCTCAAGTAATGATGAGGGTCTGTGTATGACCCATAAAAATGTTTTCACTATTGTTCTATTCCCCTGCTCTGACACACACTTTTGTACACACACGCACACACACATACACATTGCACTATGGCATAACACCCACTCTGTGAAGTGTAGAAGAGAGAAAGCCCAGATCTAATTCACTCTGGACTCCCACGGCGCCTTTAGTTCTTACACAACAGCCGCCCCCTCTGTGAGAGCAAGTTTGTCTGCGTGTGTGACGCATAGGAGGGAGACGACACTTCATCCTACACATGCACATATCAACTGACACACACACACACATATACACGCACTCACACACATGGAGCGATGCTGTCACCAAGGCACACAGCCCCGCCAATGTATAAACCCCACACAGCAGCTCTTAGAGCAGGAGAGCAGGCGAGACGTCAAGATGTGAAGATGGAGACAGACGGAGGAAGCAAAAGGAGAGTGATGGAGCAAGAATCAGAGGAGAGGAAAGAGAGCAAGATGCTTTGACACCACCGTTCGTCTTCATTAAACGATTGTGGCTGAAGGGTTTCAGGAGGGCACCAGAGCACAACTCTGACTGAGGACAGCAGAGCGGAGCAGAGGGTGTGTGAGACACATGGAGGGTAAGTTAGCGGCTGCTTTGCACTGAATTGAAGCTTGTATAAAGAAAAACTGTTTCATTAAGGATGAAAAATTAATGCTCTGATTTCTGATGTCATTTGTTTTTCTGTAATTTTATTGCAACTGAAGAAGTTTTTATTGTTATTTTTTTGCTTTTATTGCACCTTTTAAATGAAAATGAAAATTTAAAAATCACTCATTTTAAATTATGTTTCTTTTACCAATGCTTTAACTCTTTCTACACACTTGTCTTGTAATTTTTTTTCTTTTTTAATCTGATTTTTGCCAACTACTAATTCTGCTTTAGTAGACAGCCACAGGTTTTGTGTTGGGTTGAATGTCTGTGCATATTTAATGTTGTTTCAGATTTTTATCATGACTATTTAATGTACTGTATTAAATTCAGATTTTTATGTGATTAAAATTAACCTGTACACTCTGCCACTTCAGCATGGTTTTGGAATAAAAACTTCAACTATCTGTTTTGTGTTTATCTCCTGCACCTACTGAAGTGTATTTTCATTCTGAGCCTCAGCAAAGCTACCAAACACAAAAGATAACCTTATATGACTGTGAGGCTTTTCTACAGTCCTCTTGTGTTTTTACTGTGGCCTGACCACTGAGCGTTGCCAGGTAGGTTCTTGCTCCTCTCAGCGCTTCAAGAAACAAGGAGGCAGCACAGTTGCCATGGCAGCACTGGGGGAACGGAGGTGTACGACATCGTTACGTTTTCACAAGCCTACCACAAACCCACGGACAGACACCTACATCCTCCAACACTTGCGGATCATTCACACACAGCCAAAGCAGTTCCAACAAAAGGGTTTGTCAATATTCATAAAGCTGTTCAACATGACTCCATTGCAGACCTGCCAACACGCCTACAGCCTGTGATAAAAAAAACTCCTCTCACAGCCCTGCATGGATTTCATCTTCCTGCCTCTTCCTCTGCCCTGTGCGCCCACTCCTACCTGCCCACACATCCCTACGACACAGCAGTGTGGAGTATACGTTACAGATGAACTATCATGTAGTCCCAGACACACAGATGAGAAACAAACCAAACACAACGAAACAGCTCAAGTGCAAAAGGAGAACAGACTTTGGTGTGAGTGTTGGGGCCTTTTTATGTGGGTCTGATCCAAATAAGGTTCAAGTAAATACATAAAGTACACTCATTCTATTCCTTTCTTTAAGCTGTTCAACCAGCAACAAGCTTTTACACTATTATACAAAATAAAATGATATGTATTCCACTGCAGTTTGCAGCACAGTAAGTAAAAGGCTGACAGGGCTTCTTTAAGGTGAAAGATGAGTCAGATGACGCCTACAGCAGAGAATCATCCAAAAAAACAAAAAAAAAAATCATGGAAAAAAGGAGGTTATGTGTTAAGACATTCAGCCAGTCCAAGCATCTACCCTTTGGTAAATATGCCTCTGAGAACATGTGAGATGAGGGTTGGCTTGTTACATCCCTGCTTGCCATTGCGAATGCCGGGAGTCGACCCTGTCTCCCACGCATGCAGCATTAATAGACACATCAGCAGCAGGGCTGCAGAAGGCAGTGGGTGTCCTCTCTACATTCTGCTCTCACCGCTCACTCAGATCTGTGTAGCCTCACAGGGTTCATGATGTAGCGGCAGGGATTTCTGAGAACTTGCGCAGAAGCCTGTCACAGATCTACAGAATTTTAACCAGCTAATAAACTGCTTTGTCTTCCAAGATGTCTAAAATTATTTTTGAATATCAAAAAGTGTGTCACCTCTCCTGTCCGACACCCAAAAAGCAAAGAAAAAAGATGATGCATTAAGCGATTGATTGAAATCTTTAATTAATAAGAATTGTAGCCAGAGAAATAATCAAATGAATGGCACAAGATTACAGAGATTTTACAAATGAAAATATTTGTGTACAGTTGACTACAAGTGACAGAAGATATTATGAACATTTATTCTCCCCTGAGAAATAACAGTTCACTCACTTCACCCACTGAGTGATTGTCCGTACCCTCCTGCTCAGTTTATTTATTGTAGCGAGCATTTGTGCAGTTGGTGGAAGTTTAGGTATCAGTGACTCATGTACAGACTTTATACAATGCACCCCTCTCCCTGTCGTTCTCTCTCTTCCCTCTGTATGACACATACTCTCACAGGCACACACACACACACACACACACGTAACACACACTCTCTCTCTCTCTGTCTTACTCTGTCTCTGCCTCCCACTGCCCACAGTATGTTATATAAGTCTTATATAAACGCTTCATCAACACTTTTTGGTGATGAACCTCACAGCCACACCTCTCTAAAAAGCCATTACACAAATCAAAATTGTATACATGGAGCTTTGACCTATTTATCTTACACAATCTACACAGCAGCACTGATAATTACAAGAAATACGAGTAATTCATTTCGATATTTAGTCTGCTATCAGGACACAGAGACATAAGGAATGTATACAACAGCAGGGGTGCATGCTTAGAAGAGGCACATTCACAAACAACATGAAAAGTCAATAAACTGGAGTTTGCATTTAAAAACAAACATTATTGCATGGCAGTACAAAAACACAAGTGTGTAAGTACATGTAGGTAATTTTCTCACCAAGCATGCTCAAATCTGTCAGTTATGTAAAAATGTGTATTATTCCTCACTCATGAGAAATACTCAAAGCGACATCTTTTGCTGGTCTCAGTACTGTGAAGGTTCAGAGTAAGAAGGTTGAACTTATAGCACCCTTATTCCTCCTTACAGGAGCAAGTGACCATGTTCACATGGCGGTTCATTTCCTCTGACATTACATTCAGAGTGGGAGACTTACACACTGTTTTGAACTCCTACTGCTTTGTTACAGGCTGTTTGCATAAATGTAGGAATTCTAGCAAGTTGCAGTCCTTTTATGACTTCCAGTTTACACAGTAACTGATCAGATGAAAGATAGCATATCCAGTGTTGTCGGCTATTAGAGGCTAATTGGTAGATGAGTTAGCGTTCAAAAAATTTCTGGCAAAAATGATCACTATAGCCTACATAAGAAAAAGACAATAACGGGACTGCAAGGGAAAAAGTGTTAACCAGGGAATAATTACTTGCTAACATTTGCTGTTTTGATTTAGCTAGCTTAAGCTAATGGGCTGTCAGAAACGTCCTGTGAAAAACGTGTTTTCTCTGACATCACTCAGTGGTTTCTGAAGAGCTGTTTCAAAATGTGGCCTCAACCACATTTCAGGTAGTCAAGAGGTGGAACTATGGCAATTTTTCAGCCTCCTGACACACAGCGACAACATGTCCGCCTGCCAAGCAATTGTGCCCCATCCAGGCTTTAATGAGGTCTTACCAACATACTGCAGGTAAAGCGTTGTCATTTAAGTTGTCAATTAATCCTTGCAATTGCTTGACTCTCAAAAAGTGGTTAGATTTTAGATATCAGTCTGTACCAGAGTTTTTCAACCTAAAAATGAAAGCCTCAAAAGCTTTAAAATGTTGAACACAGCAGTTAGAGACTGTCACATGATTGTCCCACCCTGAGAGTGATGTCAGTCAGAAGTGGCTACATGGTAATGTGCTGTCACATTATTTTCTAGCAGTTTGCAACAGGGTACAGAGACAGCAGGAATGTGTATCTGTTTTTTTTTAAGTGGAAAAGATCTCTCCTGTTGCTGGCCTGCGTCAGACCTTTATTTTTGGGAAGACTTTGCCTTGAGCATGATTTTTTTTTGTTTGTGTAGTTTTGATGATGCAGTAGTCGGGACTTGTAATGACATCCCTATCAGAAGGAGCAGACCCGACAAGTCTTAAACTGCTCCCTAGAGGGAGAAAACATGAGAGCAGCAGTGAAAAGAGTGAGTTCACAAACATGCAAACATGCAACATAAAAAAGTGCAAGAATATTGAAAGAAAGACGTAGAAGAAGAGAGGTGCATATTCCCAAACTTCAGATAAACACAAAATAATTATAAGAAACCCATTTATGTAAGTATTTTGTGTAATTTATGGTGAATAATCTGTGTTATATCCCCTGTAAAGGCTGGAAACTCTGGGCTGCAGCCTAACAAACATGAGGACATGAGATGATAATTTGTGGAATTGGGATGTACCTGTGTGCGAATGCCAGCGCGTTCTGCGCCGGACCTGGAGAGGTGTCTGAGTTTGGAGTCGTGTCACATATTTCATCTGTGCCGTTGATGTTTTCCATTGGCGGAGTCACAGGGGTCAAAGGTGATGACAGCTCACCTCCCGGAGACTCCTAAACATGCAACAAAGATTTTTAGTTGTTACAATCGGTCAAAGCATCAAGCTAAAAAGTAAAAAATTTCATATAAACTCATAATCTAAGTTACAGGAACAGTTTTGTTTGATACTCATGAGTGACAATTAAAAAAATGGATAAGTCTTCATAGTGTCTGGTAGCTTTTTCAGAGACAGCCCCCGGCATAAAGTAAATGGCTCATTTAATGATGCAAAAAGTAAAGAGGTGATTTGTTTAGAAGAACTTGAAATCAGAGAGTGTGAGAGGAGAGAGGATACAGGCAGAAATAAGAAACACAATTTGGCTCTTAAGGCTGGGGCAATCATGTAAACCAGACAAACCTTCTTTACAACGAGTTATATTTTACTTGAACACCTGTCTTGCTATAAAATATCAGCAGCCCATGGTTAAGAGGCCATAGAGATTATGTAACAACTGACACATTGACTGATTAATCAATCAATTTATCAGTCCATATTGTAAAAAATACATCTGTAAAAAATTAAGCAGTTTAGGAAGTCTTGACTACCAGCAAGAGTGAAAACATGACTGTTGTATATTTCAGCCATCCAGGTGTATTTCTATGTTTTGATGGCCAGTGGAGGTGCTGGCTCTCACAATCATAAAGCTCCTCCTGTGGTGATAAAAACTTGAGCCTGTAGTGAGCTGCTCCACATGCCTAAAGGCCAATAAATAGCTTACTGGAGCACTGGGAACTACAGATTATGCTTATCTTTATATCCCATACAACCACCGAATTATACGAGGGACAAATCATTTAGCTGCTGCTCATACATAAAACAAAGCAATTAAGTCTCAGGGCTTGAGCACAATACAGTAGAACAATGACACTGCCTGTACGTCTCTAATGGACGAGTAGGAAGTGAGAGATAAGAGGAAGATTATGGATGGCGATACATTTCTGCACTCTGCATTCATTAGTATGCCATTTAAAATCTGTTCATGGTGCACTCCCACCAGGGATGGGCCTAACAGGACCAGTGTAAAGCATTTATTTCTGTCCCCCTGTCGTCTTCTGGCCAAATTATTTCTATCTTGTGTTTTGTACTTTGTCTGAAGCAAGGGAAGGCAACGACCCGGAGGCTAGAATGGAGGCAAGACTGCAAATGTGACTATCACTGGAGTAGCAGAGCAGACAGATTTAGCAGACCACTGCAGGCCTAGAGCAGAAAGGCTGCAGTCTGTACTGATGCAGTAACTCTTCCTGTTCTGTCACTTCACTGTGGTGGTGACCTGGGCACATGCAGCCTTCAACCCCTGATGAGAACCCAGCTGTCCACTTGGCTTCATCAAAAACAACCTCTAATGGGAGACACAAGGTACTGTAGCATATCAGCCCATGTGGGCCACAGCATTAATAGTACAAGTAATAGAGTGCAGCACAGCAGGGGGACACTCCCCCAGCATCCATAATGAACAGACAAGGACAAGAAGCCTGTTAACAGCCTTTAAATAAAGGAACAGAATTCTCTGGAGATTAGCCTCTGGAAAACACTCTAAATTAGTAATTCCACACAAACAAATAACTACATCCAGACTAATTATGCTCTCCCTTTTATGGGGAATCATCAGGCTGCTTTGTCTTTGTCTTTGTGTGCAGGTAAAATATAACATACTGGTGCTTATTGAGGGCTGTTATTAAAAACCTGAGTGTAGGGACTTTCCTAGGATCCAGGTAGTATTTGATAATAAGAGCAAAATTTCAAGGTGTTTCTTTGTCCAAGGAGACCAACAATTTATATATATTGGGGAAAAAAAGTTTTTTTGACCCTTGGATTGTGATTTTTTTCAAAAAGGCAGTGTCTGACCTGAAATCCTGAGATAATGTTTGAGCAGTATAGCTTCTGAGACCTTTCCCCTCATAACGTTTAAGCTGATGTTATTGCTTTTTCAGCCTAAGAGGGGCCTTATACAGGATTGGCTAAGACTGTACTGAATTACACCACTGTGAATTTAGGTCTTAAAACCAGCAGTCTGATTTGAGAAGATTATTATGTATTGGCCTATATCATAGAAAGGGTTAAAGACTGACTAAAAATGCCTTGAATTTTGATTCTTTTTATGTGGAAGAATCCATCTGTGGAAGAATATTTGAAAACTTTTACACAATTGAACTTAATACGTCTCATTCAACTGGGACATTTTGGGAGCATTTTTAACTTAAATGTCGTTAGGAAATAGCAAATGAAATGAGGATGGAGCTAGGATGGTAAACATACCTGAGATGGTGACGTAGCCATTTCCATCTTTTCTTGACTCTTCTCTTTAGCAAGCCGTGCTGCCTCTTTATACTCTGCAAACTTCTCTGCAAACTGAACACAGTGAACAGCCATCAGTATGGACTAGAATTCTTACAAAAGGCGGATAATCTGTGCAGTAAACCCCTATATGCGCGCGCACACACACGCACACACACACACACACACACACACACACACACACACACACAGATCAGTGTGTAATAGGTCAGCTGTAAAACCAGAGGACGGATGGGGAGAATCTGTTGCCAATAATGACCATGGGTTGAACTTAGTAAAGACGGCCCTTACCCATAATGCCTCAGCAGAAACATGAGCTAACTAGGTCAGCATCAGTAACCCACCTATGCCAGATGTACATGTACACAGCTACAAAGCAAAGTGTTTCATTGTGTTTCTGAGCTCTGCTTTGCCTCTAATCAGAAGTTGCCGGTGGCTCGAGTTGATCTCGGGGTTATTTTAGTCGAGAGCAAAGATACATGCAGAGTCTGAATCAGTGAGACGAGCTCAGCTGTGGGGCTTTGAGCAAATATAAACACACTGACACTCACACACACACATATCCCCAATGTCCCTTTAGGGTGGGGTTCATCACTAACACAGCTTCTACAGAGCCACAGAGTTATTTGGTGAAGTCAGAGCTGCAGAGGGCTGAGGGAAGAGGAAATCAAATTGACAACCCTGCTGGAGCCAGTCTTGTGCCTGGCATTGGTGGAGCTGAAACAAGTAACTCAATATCATTTCACTCCAGTGCAACATGATAGTCCTTGGAAGAGTGGTCTAAATTCAGTAGTTCTCAGTCTAAATGCTCTGAGAGTGTTGGCCCTGCAGTTACCTGAGAAGTGGATCTAATTATTTCAACGTTATTCAAGAGAAAATACTTCCTATTGGCCAGCAGATGTCTGTAAAAAGTGCAAATTGATACACCCTGAACTGTAAACTATTTACCTTGGAGCCCCCTCTACTTGTGTCAGAGACAGAGCAGCTCAAAGCGGAAGTAATTTAAGGTTACCTCCCTCATAGATCAGGGGTATATACAGATTAAATAGCTTTACGCTATTTATCTTATTTACATGGTAGGATGTCACTTCTGTCTTACACAATTCACACGTTCACAGTTCTCCTCTGCTCTCTGTTTGTGCTCAGCAAAGTACCGCCCTGATGTGTACCCAGACACACAAACACATACACGCACACACAGAGGCAAGCACACTCTGAATGTAGACAGAGAGTGGGAAAAATAATGTTGCAACCACCACAAGAAATGCAGAGAGAAATGTTTGTGTGGAACGACAACAGTGTCAGTCGAGTCTGTCCTCATCGTTTATAAAGTGGCTCACACTACTAAGGTCACATAGGTTCAGAAGTGTGGTTAATAAATAGCATTATATTTCCGAATGTGGATAAACATAGTGACCTATTCCGTAAATAGGCAGACTTGTGATTGCCACATTGTTTGCTGTCTACATTAGCTGACGAGTTTCAAAATAAAAGCACCTTTCTGTTGAATTATATAGATATTAAGTCCTTTTCAAATCATTACAGATGTTACGTTTCACTTCTAATACAGTAAAATAATACAAGTTTGCTCATATGTGGTGGTTTCACATTTTTATAAGGTTTAGGGCTGTATTTATGATTTAACAACTATACTCTCAAAAATACTGTCAAGGCTTTGGTAGGCTGTTATCTTTGCATACCAGACCTCAAGAAAAAAACATATGTAATTATTCCCTGTAATGCACCTTTGGATTCTGTAGCGACTATCACCAGGTCCATATTTGTGCTGCTGAAAATCCTCAAGAATTTTACACTTAAGTAGCACAAGAGTTCAGACTAATGGTAATTTAAAAAGAAAGAAGAAAGGTGGATGTCTTCATCAACAATGAGGGCTGATGTTTCACTGAGCATCTTGCTTGAGAGCCATCAGGTCACATGACGAGGCGCTGTTTGAGTCTATGATAGAACAATTAACAGAAAATGTCTGTAATGTCAGGTAATGTTATCAGCCTTCTTATCTTTCTAGTCTTGACACTGGAGGTTGGTGTGCGTGCATGCTTTTTGGACTGATGCTGTGAGCCTCCTTCGTACGAGTCAGAGCTTAATCATACTGCAGAGGAGAGAAGCCAACTTTGACTCGTGCACGTATACACACAAGTAACACATTCATGTACCGCACATACCTCTCTCCCCACACACACACACACACACACACACACACACACACAAGCTTACACACAGAAAAAAAGCTCATTAGGGCTCATTGCTGGGCACAGTCTACACTATGAAAGAAGTTATTGCATAAAAATTGAACGCCATCTGCTCTGGAGGACCAGAGGAGAGGGAGAAAAGTGTCATTGATAGAAAAGGTTTGTAATGCTTGTGGTGCGTGTACATCTGTGCGTGAGCGGTGTGTGGGTTGGGTGGGGGTGTACCTTGGCGAGGTGATGCTCAGTGGAGAATCCCAGGCCATACACAGTATTGGCTCGACTGTCCGCCCACTGGCCAAACTTCTGTGATGTCTTTGTGAACGACATGTTGGGACTGATAGTGCTGTTGATTATTGCCTTTAGGACAGAGACATGGCAATGAATATATACAACACTATAAATGATCATAAACACTGTAGCATGTGTCTTATCTGCATCCAAATGAACATGTCTGAGACCAGAACAAGGAGTGGATTCATTAATGAAAATTAAATGATCGAAAAATACTGATTATCAATGAAAACACTCAATGAAATTCTCTGTTTATATCCTCTGACATGGCTAAAAGACTTTTTTCCCTGTTGAACATCACATCATTTCATTCTGGATGTGTTATTGGTTTGTCAGCTTTTTGTGTGTTTGCATTCATGTATGGGAGGCTGAGAAAACAGCACAGCTACCATTTGGCTATGGAGATGCAGATCCAACACACCAGTTCAACAAATGAACGATAACAAAAAGCTGCTGAGTTTCACTTTGAAAGCCTTGAGTCAGTGATTCAGTTTTCTACCATCAGTCACACACAGAACTGTGAACAAAAACATGAGAATGTACATACACATGGAGCAGGGTGGTCGCAGGTACACAATTAAATAAAAGAATTGTTGTCAATCTGAAAGTTGTATTCAAATTTATATTAATTTTCTTATTACCCATTAAAGCTACAACAGGGGCTAGGCCAAAAAATCACTTCTGCAGGCACAGAGGAAAAAATTTAATATTTAAAAAGTTTTACTTCAGAAATTAAGTCATGTTATGTCCTTCAATAATAATGTACCAAGGTGTTGAATTTCTAAGTATTTCATTTTCCATTCTGTTATTTACGAGAACATACATGTATACAATTCCTTGTTCCGTTTTAAACGGACAAAAATAAAATACTACCTCTCAATCTTATATAACTCACTTTTTGAAAACACACTAATGAAGATTAAATTAATGTCCAATCAATTTACACTGTTGTGTAATAGCTGACATTCGTGCATCAATACATAATGATCAGTGAGCAGTTGGTGTGTGTTACACAACAGTAATGAAGTGATCAGATATCCATTGAATGCTGTATGACATGAGATAGTTACTAAATTAGCTGTCAGAAATGAGTCATAAACTCTCTGATAATGTACATTGCTTCCTCAGGCCCACCACACTTCCTAACCTTTTCTAACCTTCACCTGGTTTAACACTTTTTCTCACTGCGACTTTCATCCGTCTGTCATCTGTTTCTTTCATTTAACTGTACCCTCCCACTCTCTCCCTATAACTGGCGGGCAGTGTGTGTAGAAATATCCCTCTCAGATAACTCACAAATTTATCCTGAGACATAAAGCATGGACTCTGAAGTGCAGACAGACACATGCACACACAAACACCGTGGTTGCAAGCATACACAAAATGAAACATGAGCTGTCAGTCCTGAGACAGGCTGGGATCCTGAGCTCTTTTAAGATGTGTTTGCACATTTGATTCCAATGCAGAGCTTATTAACACCATTAACACTCGGTGTATCAGAGTGCCACTAAATTCTCCTGGAAAGCTGTTTGACAGCTTACTGTAATGACTTGGCAGAAACTGTGGAATCTAAAATTAAAAACATGCAGTGGGCAATGTACTGACATCTGTGTTTTGAGTCCAACAAAGTGTTTAAGTGCACAGGATCAGCGGCTCACCTTGGTGCCATCCAGACTGATGATGCGGTACACGTTGCGTGTGCTGTCATAGAAGTAGGAGACCGTGACAGCATGCTTGCTGGTTGGCAGCCAGTTCTTCTTGGTGTTGGGGTCGATCTGGAAGACATGAGCCCGGGTGCTGTAGATGGGCTGCTCTCTAAAAGGAACGAAGAAGAAGTTGTGAACTTCTTTGTGCCTTAACACCAAAGTCTCACCAAAACCAGCACCAGCACTAAACCTCCTGTTCCCAAACTGAGAGTCAGATCTCCCTGACAACCGAATCACCAACTCGCCATCTTCCATAGTTACAGCACAGGAGAAAAGCCAGTCTACAGCTGCTACATATCCCGTAGAAGAATTGATCCTCCAAACTTAAGCAGAGTTTTCTCCCAACAGCTTACACCCAAACTTTCTCTTCTCTTCTGCGTTATCTCGCTACCTGCAGACCCAAACAGTAAATGCAGCTAATTGACAGGGTCTCTATCTCTTTCTCTCTTTGTGTAAGGCAGCCCGTCTCCTCCTGCTCTGATATGGGAATGCCTGCAGCAGTGAGTGAGGGTCACGCTGGGGAGCACTAGGGGGAGAGGAGAGGGTTTAAGGCTAAATATAGACAGTAGGCCACGGTTAACTTGAAAGACACACCCCACTGAGCTGCAGTTTCCACACAGACAAACACAAAGCATGTGCATGTATCAAAACAGAAGTGTTGGAGTTTTAAGTCTGTGATCCAGGATATGTGGATTTGTTGTAGGTAGATGATGAAAGCACTTGATTGGCTTGGTTTGAAGTGGCTTAGTTCCTTATTGACCTCTGTGTGAAACTAAAACCAGTATTGGTCATGTTGCTCTTTATAAAACAGTCAAATGAATCTCACAGCACTTATGCCCCACCTTAACTCTTTCCCCCACCTCCTGCTTTGCTCTATAACTCCCCCGTATATTCGAGCATTGTTGGGGCTTCTGGGGTAATATCTACAGTCAGTACACACACACTCAGAGCGCAGGGTGCAGAGGGAGATATTCTGGGCTGGCAGTGCTGGCAGAGCAGGAGATAGAGAAGTGCTTACACTGCACTGAGGGGGTGATGGGGGACATCAAAGGCTTGCTGTATAAATGAATATTAAAATTCAGCAGCAGCACCCCTCCTGTGTGTGATTAGCCAAGACTGGGATAGAAAGAACAACATGGAGACAAGGAGAGACAGAGAAGGAGCGAGGAAAATTAGACAGTAAGAGAATGATAGGGAATGTGGGGAGTATAGGAAGTCAGAGAGTGAATTTTGGATGATTAATGTTGCTCCACAAAGCTGCTTGTGGAGTACTGTGCGCAAATTATCATAATCATCGACAGCAGTGTAAGTGGCGGAACTGTGAGTCATTTCAGCTCCCTCCCAGCACACATCACACCCTCACAGCCTGTCCGTATGATCTGTGCAATAGCCGCTTGGCAACAGGCATCGTTCTTCATTGCGTAATTTGATGGAGCTGCTGCAAATCTTTCTGCTTCTTGTTGCCTGATTGTATTTAAACCAAACCCAGCGATGATCTAGTGCTTTGATTCTTACATGGATGCTTGAGCCAAAGAGTTTGGCTCAAAAATAAGACACCCACCAGAAGTCGAAAAAAAGCATTGCCTACTCCTACAACTGAACTTTTGAAGACAGCACGATAAATGATAAGAAACAAAATATTTCCAATGATAATTTTGCCTCCTCTAAAAACAGCCACTTCAGCTGTTTATGCTATTATTCTGCTCTGAGCCATAGCTTGATATATTTGCTGATTACTGGATTTCCTGGAGGACAATTCAAAACTGGTCGATCCTTTTGCACTCTCCAAATGAACTTTTATGATATCATAAAAGCTGCATGAAATCTACACACACTTAGCTACAGAGACACAACAATCTGTAAAGCTTCGCCAAGTGGTAATCCTAACCACTGGTGCATAAAAGTTGTGCATGCGTGAGTGTGACGTGCAATAATTAAAGCAGCATCCCCACTATGTGGCTAAGGATCATGGTCAGTGCAAAATGTAGAGGAACATTAAAGGAGACAGAGGTAAATATTTGGGTGTTTTCATTTAGATGTGAAGGTTTGGAGAGAGGAAAAACAGAGGAGGAAGAGGAGCAGAAGAAAGAGGCGTTTAGCATGCAGAGGGCAATGTGTGACACAAGGGCAGGTGATGGTACGTGAATGCTAAAACACAAAGAGAGGAGGCAGCCAGAATTAAGGAGAGAGGGAGGGAAGGAGAAAGGGTGAAGTGAGAGAAGGAGGCAGAGATAAGGAGAACGTGGAGGAGGTGATGAATGCTGGCGAGATCGAGAGCACGGAGAAGAAGATGAAGGGAGTGGGAGGCTCTAAACTGCTTCACAGTGTGGTATAAACAATTATGTGAACTATGGCTGTGCTGCTAAAATCTGAACTTTCAGGAACACAATCAGAGTTTTAAGTGAAGAACTTGTTTAAGTGTCAGAGAGAGACACGTGAGTGGGCTGTGAGCCTCAGGGACTTAAATAGGAGAAGGATGAAGATGGTGATGATGATGACAGTGATGGATGGATGGTCAAAGTGTGAGATGAAGAAAAGCAAAAACAAAGATAGACTTATTGTGTTATTGATTAAGGTGATAACCTTTAATTTTACAGTATATGAGGAGTGCCCTCTGTAATTATGAGTTATTGTTGCTATAACAGGCATGTAGTGAAACTCCTTTACTCGTTTGGCTAACACCTCAGCACGTAGCTCCCATTCAGAGTTCACCAGCCTCAGAAGGTGTTGACAGTATTTGGACCGAGACCAATCGGCTCCTGTATTTTGTGGAATTATATAGTGTCAAATTAAAGTTATTACCTTCACGTAGGCTTCAACTCAGCAGGACTGATTTTTTTTCAAAAGATGCTTTGCAGGTAGACTGACACACTGGCAGGCTTGCTTTCAGGTTGTTTAGGACTTAAAGGGCCGGCACACAAATATTTTAGAAACATATTTCCACCCCTAGTTTTACAGTTACATATTAGTAGCAGTTATGAGATACCTAGTCATGAACATTTAAAAAGATTCAAACTCATCTTTTGCCAACAAATATTAAGTTTGTTGCCATACAGCTCTGGAAAAAATTAAGAGACCACTGCAAATTTTTCAGAAATCAGCATCTCTACATATTTGAAAACTTTACTCAAACAAATACCTATAAATAGCTAAATCAGAGAAAATGAAAAATTTGCAGTGGTCTCATAATTTTTTCAAGAGCTGTATTTTGTAGCACTTGCACTGTTTGCGGTATTATTGCCAGCATTCATATTGGATATGGCTAGGGGTGTCCTGATCCGATATTCATATAGAAAATTGGCCTGATAGCACCAAAAAGAAAAAAAAGAATATCGTATTTCATCAGCCTGCATCTAAACTCTACGATGTAAGCATTCTGATACAAGTAGACCCATTCCAGCACTGGATCCAGCACGCAGAGCCCACGTGATCACAACAACAACAGCATGTGCTAAGGTATTCATAAAGCAGAAAGGAGTACGAGTGATGTTGGCCAGTAGTGGCACTAACTTTTTTTTAAGTCAGAAAAAGACATTGTGGCTGAGTGCAAAATTTGTCATGCACAAGTTTCCTGTGATGGCACTGAACTGGGGGAATTTACAACATTTACACTTTGAACATTCCCCCAACATTATCCAAGTCTTGAAGAAACACAAATCGAGGTGAGTGTCAAACCATTACTGCTATCATATCAGATCAATATCGGTATCAGCCAATACTCAAGATTGCAATATCGGTACAGCATGTGAAGTGAAACTGTTGTAACTAGACACACCTAGATAGGGCTCAACTTCAACTCTACATGTGTAATGGAGGATAACACTAGAACAAGATATTTAACACACACACACACACACACACACACATGCGCGCACACACATTTGCAGCTCCAGGAGAGGCAACAGGTGCTGTCTAAAGCACATCTTGTGCTCCAAGGGTTTGATGCACAGATGTGCGACTTCTAGAGGCCAAGTGTGTAACCAACAAACACACGCACACACAGACACACACATACACATTTCCACGTGTCATTTCATACCTCAAAAGGCTGCATTTTAGTTTCAAGTTCAGTATGTCCTCAAACGGTGCAGCTGCCTCTCTTTCTGCAAACACTGTCAGTGAAACAGGAGCATTACTCAACAGTCCATCTCGGGAGATCTCACTTTCCCTCGCCACCTCCACCCCCACCCTGCCTCTGTCTGAAAGTTGTCCTTCAATCCAAAGTTTTTCATTAATTCAACCGAGCAGAGCTTGAAGGCATGTAGATCTTATTCAAGGTAGAGATAGGTTATTTATGATAGAGCTCTCTGTTAGTGTATGTAGCTGGGAGAGGCTCTGATGACCTGAGATTTTTCTGTAATCACAAACCTTCTCTCTTTCTCTTTCTCTCACTCACACCCACACAAACAAGCAAAGACACGAGCAGAGAAACTGAGTCCGTCTGTGCATTGATTGTATTTGCCCAAGGAGGTGAAAACCCACCAGAGAGACTGTTGATAGGCATCTCCAGCACTGTCCAGCATTAGTGTTCCCCACTATGCTACAACCACTGTAGTGCTGTAAATGGCTTGTGTTTTAACTACCAGGCTGGAGGAGAAATATGACTCTGTTTCTGTGTGTGACTTTACTGTACAACAAGCAGCAAAAGAGCAGACCTATGCCTACGTTATCTATGCATTCACCTACACATCTACATATTATAAGACTGACTCTGTGTGCAACAGAGTGTTTGAATCCCAGTTTACAATTATTCCATTGTAGATCAATTGAGTCATTGAGTCAGTTGCATAACAGTAAGTTAGTCACCAGTGTGGCAGGGCCCGGTGGAGAGCTGCAGCTGAGTGGGAGACTGCTGAATGATGTGCTGCCCACACTGTAGGAGGGCAGAGTGGGCGCCTCAGAGGCCTCCAGTGTATTGTAAATAGTTAATGCAGGAGTTTGGGCTGATGCCTCTAAATCGCACCATGCCTGTGCCATATTGTTAACCTCCTGCTGTGCAATTAATCACAATGAGCAGTGGGAGACAGCTGTTAATGGACGGCAGGCTTGGTAAGGGAAATGGACCGCTGAGCTCAGGGTTAGAGGACATGCAAATGAGCAGCGCTGCGCACTAGGCGGATCACTGATGGATGCATGTTGTGGAGGATATGTGAGGTAGCAGCCGCTGTGCTGCCATAGAGACAGGAAGCCACTTTCTGTCACTGAAGCACCATGCAGTGTTGTAGCGGCTAACATTACGTTGCTTCAGACAAGATATTGTTCCCAAATCTACGCTAGAACAGGAACAAAATGTACAGGTGATCAGATCTTAGATCACTGCTTGAGAAAAGAAAAGAAATGCTGGTGATGCACATGCCTTCTTCTAGGTTACATAACTGTCTATAATGTAGTTGTTGAGTTAACACTTGGAAACAAAGCCCTGGATAATAAAATCTGTTTTCATTCACTCTTTTGTTGTTCTAAAGCAAAGAGAAAATGTAAAAATTCTTCTTATTTAAAAACACGCAAACCCCTTGGATCCACTGGTATTCTCATTTTATGAATCACTGCAGATTAACCCCCTATTTCATCCTGAAAGTTTGATGATGAAGCAACTTTTGTAGACATCATTTATGTATCAGCCTGTTGGGCCCAATGTGTCTAATCGTCACAAACAGGGCATGTTCAAATTTTTTTTTTTTTTTTTGCTGGGTTATGTCTCTGAATTGGTTGTGGTGTGTAGCACATCGAGGCCGTAAGAAAATGTCCAAGTAACGACAAATTTTATCCAGCCTGCCTGATTAGTTATATCAGGAGTCACAAAAAGCCAGATACATTATTACGCATTCACCCGGGTCAATATTGGTGTTATGCGTGGTGAGATTTCCATGGCAGGGAAGTTCATCCGCAGCTGATTACATTCAGAGAGAAGTGATAAGGCACTCAGTCAGCCTGTGGGATAATAACCACACTTACCCCATTGTTGTGGCTGACATGAAAGCGACACTTGACCGCAGGTCCTTCTCGCTGGTAATGAAAATGTGTCTCGTGGATCGGCTTCTGCTGCGTATGAAGGTCTCTACACGACAGCCTTCAATGTATCACCGTCGGTGCGTCTGCAGGAATTTGATGACAACTGCTCCATTCCCCTACACTGTCACCGAGTGAAAAAGCAAAGACATGTCGTTCTGCACATGGCAAGGAAATCAGATTTTCTTTTCCTCCCTTGGTGTTGAGGGGCTGTTGATGGAGCAGCAGCAGCAGCAGCAGCAGCACCGGCAGCAGCGCAATGGGAGATCCAGCGCTGGGTCCAATGGAGATGGGAAAGGGCTCCTGCTGTTGTCGTGTAAACTACAGATCCTAGCTGGAAGGGTGGAGAAGCCGTGCTGCCTGAACTGGGAAAGACAAACCTCATTTAGTCAGTAGATAACGCACACGCACAGCAACACACTGTCCACCCGCGTCTCTCTGTTTCTCTCTCTCTCTCTCTCTCTCTCTCTCTCTCATTACCATGGCTCACAGCCTACACCCCCACTCTCGCCCAGACTACAGCTATTCCTCAGCAACCAGAATTTCAGCGCTTTCCAGCAGACTTCCTTTATATCTCTTGGACAAACACTACATCATCATCTTTTGTGCTTCTGCAACATAAAATAAAACCCTTTCTGGCGGCTCATGTGTCAAATCCCTGCCCTCTGTATCAATACTGGCGTGTGGGCTCCAGTGAAAGGGTTTCAACAACCTGCAGTCTCTATGCTAAAGCAGTATGTGTGTCTTATTGATCCGAGCCTATCCACAGACCCCTTTTGCGCATCCCGCCCCCAAAACCGCTCCACATCTGGCTGATGCATGCGCCTCCCTCCAACTCAGCTCACTGTCAGTATTGAACTGCCTACGTCATCACACCGTCCTCCGCAGTGACGTCACTCTATGCTCAAGGGACTAGTGCCATTTGAAGCCTTGTTGTTTTGTAGGAAGTTTATTGAGAAGTGGCCCACTCACAAGTTCCTACACATATTTTTTTCAATCCAAAGCCATTCACGTGTTATGAAGTTTATTTAAAGGCAATCAAAAACAAACTAAGCCTTTTCGTGACATTGAATTCAACAATGAATGCATTAACAACTGTTGGAGAGCTAAGCTAGAATGAGGCTTTAACTCACAATGCAACATGTCAAAGGTTTAGCTCCGACCCCTAAATAAACATTTGAACAAATATAATGTTTAACGCACAGCCATCTGTTTGACCAGGACATCCTAAGAATAAACAGAGTAATTCAAATATCAGGGAGCAATTATAAACACAATTTATGTGAGGAGATGAGTTTACAGCTTTTCCAGACTGTGTATTTTAATGTTGATTCATATCCTCACGAACATTGTTTCTGAACACTCGTCCTTTCTTAAATTAATTTTATGTGTACCAAACTGTATGCACAATGATGCCTTTATGGCACCCCCAAAAGTCCTTAGCTACAATAGGTTATCCACCTTGGTTCTCTGAGAGTTATTAGCTCTTAGTAGTTGAAAAAACTTCAATATCCACTCTACAGTTACATTTCTGCAAAATTAAAGGGAGGTACTGAAGTCTTAAAAGGAAGTTGTAACCAGAAGACATGTAACCTGAACAACTTTTCAGCTCATGGGAGTTGTAAACCAGAACACTCCTCATTAGGAGGGGTGTTGTAAGGCACCAGTACTAACTACAATAACAGTAATATGTCAATTTTTCTTCTTTTCAAATTGTTTTAAAATGGTTTCTCTTGACTACATTTAAGTGGTTAAAATAGCCAGAGTGACAAAACCAATACATGATCACAACCAGGTAAAGACTCAGCTAAGGAGGTAATCTGGATCCCTTTACTGTGAGGCAACAGTAGTTCTTAAGCTCTTCCCAGCTCTAAAAACCTTAAATCTGACCCCACAAACTTGTGCTGTGGGGAAGCCGTTCTAACCACAATACTGACATGCTGTCACTAGGCACAGGGTTTAATAATTCTTGAGCATTTAAAATCATGTTGCTTGTTCCAGTGGGATAGGAACACAAGAGAGCTTCAGTTCACAGGGAGATGCTGGCTTGGTTACAACTCTGAACCCCACTTCTGATCATTGTACTGACCTGCGGTAATTTCTTTTCTAGATCAATTCAGTGGTTCAAGATCATGAGCTACACTCAAGCAGGGGAATGCCGAAACGTCCAAGCTTTGCATGAAAAGGCCCTTCACACGATTTCATTGCATAACCATCTTGCTAAAGAACAGTAATTGCAACCCTTGCACCATTTTTTTTGGCCTTGAATGTTTTCATGTTACAGGGTTTTCTACCTTCTAGATTGATCTGCTGCTCAAAATTGCTGAGTAAACTTTAGTGGGAGAAAGAAAGAGTTTACTACATGTGCAGGGAAAGCCTCTGGTCAGGTTGCTTTCCAGATAACCAACACAATAATATGATATATACAGGCATGGCAGAAATTATGAGATATGAAGATAGGAAATGGAATTCATGAAACATTTTTTACTTCATGCCAATCATGCAAAGATCAGTACTTCAGTCTGTTGAAAAAATGTCATTGGACCCTTCATAGTGATTTCTGTCCTGTGGTATAAACAGACTTCTCAATACGTCTTACTCATATTTAAATTGTGTTATATTGTATGGGATGAATACAAGTCCCTCATATGGCATCTGAGACAAACAAACTGTCATGAGAAAGTCATCTAGATATGAATTTTGATGTTACAATTGAGCATTACTTACTCTGACACCCTGTGTAACGTCAGTGAAACCTTGTTATGCCCTGGCAGTACTCATCTATTAAGCAGAGCAAAAGTAACCTGGCTCTTCATTTTGTTGATGGACTTAGGTCTGAACAGGCCACTGCAGTGTAACTGCTACATGTGGGTTGGACTGAACATTATCACAAACATCTTAACCCATGTATTAGCCTATAGCTTGTATTTTGGCCTTTAGTCCATGTTTTAGCCTTTGGTCTGTGTTTTAGTGTTAAGTATGTGTTTTAGTTTTTGGTCTGCTTTTTTTAGCCTTTACTTTGTGTTATAACTTACAGCTCATGCTCTATCATTGTCCTGTTAAGCTTTCTTCTGCTCTTCTGTCTCTATTCTGTCAGACAGTCCAGCCCCAGTATCCATTATTATTCCTAAACATATCCAAGAAATCGGTTTCAGCTGAGAAAAAAAAAACAAACAAGTATCTATCTCATCTTCTCACTGCTAAATTTCATCAGGTGGTGTGGTGTTGTCATAGAGACTCCGGGGTGTCACATATCAATCTGGTCCAATCCGACCTGTCCAGTCTTGATTGGGAAGGTAGGAACTAGCATAAACTTATTGTAGTGCTGATAACATTACTTTAAACTGGTTAATTATGATAACATATATATCTAGAGATGGGCCCTTTTCAAGATCACTTAAAAAGTCCTCACACTTAAGCGTATTTGGCTAATTGGGCACGTCCCCTTTAAATACAGTTTCCTCTACGTCACGGCATGAATGCGGAAGTAATACTCAGGAAAAAAAAGCACACGAGCAGGTTGGGTTTTGTTTACATGCGACATGTTGAGTGTTTCGTCTTGATTCAACGCTGACTCAGCACTGACTGTCACTTCTACACAGACATACTGGAAACACAAATACTATCAAACTGTAATGTAGTGTTGAGGAAACACCTGAACTGACATTTGGACCTGTTAACTGGACCTAACTTGACTTGTTTTGCGCTAACGCTCGTTAGCTCGCTTCGCTGCTCGATCACCGGTAAGTTTCGGTTTCCTCGGTAACTAATGGCACTCCCTTTGAGAGTTCAGTAACACTTATGGTAGTTGTTGGTGGGATTTACCAGCAGTAAGATTGGATTTTTTCTTCTTTCCGGGTAAACAGCGGGGTTGATGGTGGTGATCTCCGAAGAACAGCAGCATGTTCCCCCGCAGCGCTGCACCGAGGGGTCACCCAGCCCGAGACAACGGCCTGTACCCACCATCACCTGTGGTCCTGCGCTACGACTACAACCATCAGAGTCCGCCCAGTGTCAGCAGGTGAGCTACAGGAAAACTAAATGAACTGGTCTGCAAAACACCAGTTGTATCTGATCATTTTGATTTTTTTAATGTTCTGGGTAGTCATGCTCTTGCATCTTTCAGAATTGGTTTCAAGGTCCTAATATAAGTTATTAAATCTCTCTGTGGTCTCGCACCGTCTCATTTATCAGCATTTCCTCTCATGGCATGTGCTAGTGGGGGCCCTGAAAGCATCCCTCATACCCTCAGAATTCTACACACAAAAACACAAACACAATGGGCAAATCCCTCAATTTTCCAGCAAAACGAAACTTAACATTCAAAGCAATGTTGCACATTCTCAAAATGGTATTTTGTTTTCAAATGACACACACAAACCACCACAGGAACATACATGTATAAGAGCCAGTAGAACACTGATATAGCTTGGAGATGGGGTATATGCAGTTAAAAACAGAAGAGGTCACCTGTTGCCCTTTTATGTTAATGCTCTCATTACTAGTTTTAAAACTGAGTTTGCCCATGCGATGAGTCAGTCTGTATAACAGGGCTATTAACTTCAGATTTTTTTAAATGAGTGTGCTGCTTGTGATAATGAGATTTTCTTCATGAAAATTGTGCCAAATGCAGAGATTTGTGTGTTGTAGAACTGCAATTTTAGTGTAAAGCAGGAATTGTGCTTTTAGGTGGGCAGAATTGGTTCAGGGGGTTGGTGCTTGAGTTTCATGTTGTGGTCTTTGTGTCTGAAGTATCAGTTTTTGAGTGTCAACACTTGAGGGAAAACTGTATTTGTGTTCACCATCGTGACACACGTCTGTGGTACAGCCTGCCTGTAGACCTGAGGGCTTCATAGAGTTTAAACATTTTTAAAAGCAAACTCATGACCTATCCTTCTCGTCTAATGTCAAACTAAGTTCCTTTATTTCTTTCTTAATTGTCGTCTCTGGGAACTTAATTGTTGTCGTTGTTCATATTTTTAATTTATCCTGTATGTTAAACACTTTGTATCACTCTTGTAATGTGTATTAAAAGTACTATATAAATAAAGTTTGATTGATTAATAACACAATTGTTTGTTTGCAGCTTCAGAATCCCCTCTGTAGAGAGGCTGCCAACATATGAATGGAAGCCTCCACCTCCCCCCGCCCCGGTCCATTATCCTCCAACATCTGCAGTGATCAACAGGCGCAAGTTTGTAATTTTACTTTCTATTTATGACAAATTGTCTTTGTGTATAGACTAAAATCTCAGTTCAGTTGATGGTTGTTGTTGACTGCTTAATTTTTTATGTGACTCATATAACCAGCTAAGTTTCTGAAGATTATTAAAGCCACAGGAGTTTAACTTCTGATATGAAAGTCTTCACAATCATCACAGTTGCTTTGTTCAAAGAGAAGAGCTTGTGTCAGCCAGTTACTTTTTGTTTGGAGATAACCGAGTATCTAACCTTTTGGACAACATTTATCTTTATCTTAAGTAAACACGTCACCATTACACTTCGAGTCACCACCACCATTGAGTAGGCTGTATATCACAGTAGCACTGTTTCATTAAGTGCATTATTTAAGCCATTTAAAACACTCAACAGGTTATTTCACCCACAGAAGAGAGTCTATCCTGGAAGTGCAAATTCATCAACTTGAAGTCTTAAAAATATTTTGACATCATTATGTTTCTTCCAGGAGACAGAATGAGGAATATGAATACCAACCCTCGGTGGTGAAGCGCCAACGCCTTGACCCCTCTCCTCGCCCATCAATAGGTCCCCCTTTAAATCAAGCCCACCCTCCTTATCGTCCCACCCAAGCACCAGCAGGATCATCTAGATCTCATTTTGACAGCTCTTACCCAGGCCCATGTTCCCATCCCAGCCCACAACGCAGTCCCCACCCTCAGGTGCCTGTTTTCCCAGACAGCTCTAACGACCTGAAAGCTTATGCTGGTGACAAGGTACTGTACCTTTATGTCTTTGTCCTGATCACCTTCATATTGTCTGAGTATATTTACATGGAGATGTCAATGGTTAAGTCCGGTTCTTATTTTTGTGTCCTCCTCTCCAGCTAAGTGGTCAGATGTTGGAGTTATTTGAGGCTTGCCAGCAGCAAGTATCCGATTTGATCCGAAAGGAGACACTCCGAGCACAGCTACAGACGGATATACAGCGTGTCTATGCAGGTGTGCATGAAATACTGAATCACACACTGATCTGAATTTCTGTCAAGATCTGTATTCACTGTGTTATGTTACCAAAGTGGCACGACTTTACTTGACTGGATCTTCTATGAATGGACTGGGCTGTCGGAGCAGTGACGCCGACATGTGTCTTGTCATCAGGGGAAATGTGAGTATGTAAAACTGAGCCGTGACAGTCATCAGAGGTGACTGAACTAAAATCTGATAAGAGATACTCCCATTGTTTTGATCATCTGCATGTTTTTCTGTTTCAGAAAAGACATGATCCTATTCAAGTCCTCTCTGTGCTCCAAAAGATGTTCAGATCACTGTGTGAGTAATACTAAAACCGAGTTTTTAGTCTTTAAAGCCCCCCCCCCCTATCTGAAATCTAAGCTATCTTTGCTGCTTGGGACCAACAACTTTTCCTGAGTGAACACTAAAGAAGAAGAATTCTGGGATCATTGGGGAAATACTGTATAAAAATTGTTTTTTTTCCCTCTAGTGTTCATGTTGCCACAAAGCTCCACCAGGTGGAGCTAATAACTCAGTAAATAGAGTTTCAGGTTCAAAGTAAATGATGCTAAAACTTCTTTGAGTTACATGTTGCTTGTTGCTTGTTCTGATTTACAGCATATGTAGAGAGAATTCAGCTGATCAGAGCCAAAGTGCCAATCCTCAGGTTCAGAGAGAAAGGCAGGTAGGAGCAAAGCATAAACTGAAGTCTTTTTCCCCCAACATCAGTAAGAGACCAATACAATGTAACACACATATTAAAAGGTTTTTTTTCTCTTCAGTGATCTGGAGTTTGATCTGAATATCAACAACACAGTGGGCATCAGGAACACATTCCTTTTGAGAAGTTATGCCTATGGTGGGTGAGAGTTGAGGATACCTTGAGAATCTTTGAAATACTGTATTTGTCTCTTGAAAAAAAGATGTGAAGTTTCTTGGTTTGACTTTCAGTGTTCTTTTCTTTCAGCTGATCTCAGGATAAGACCCATGATCCTTGTCATCAAGAAATGGGCGCGGCACAATCAAATCAATGATGCAAGCAAAGGAACATTGAGCAGCTACACGCTGGTGCTGATGGTGCTGAACTACCTCCAGAGTCAGTACAGTTCTGCATACAGACTCTCCTTTTAATGTTTGAATCTCTACTTTTGACTCACCATCTCTTCCTTTGTGTTATGCTTCTTTTACAGCCCTGAAGGACCCTGTCCTTCCATCTCTGCAGAGGGACTACCCAGTAAGTAATTCCATTGTTTTTGCAGTTAAATTTAGATACCAATAGCAGTTTAGGTGTCCCCATCTCTATCATTAATGTTCATAAAGTAATATATAGCTGAAAAGTCAAGTCCTATCAGGAATGGACAAGTAAATGATTTAAAATTAAAAAATGCAATTGTTTGGGGGGGGGTTTGTTTAAGAGATTTCTGTATCACTTTTATTTCACTTTATCCATCATAAAGGAGTGATCTTTCCTTTTTTCTTGTGTCTTGACTTTCAGGACTGTTTTGATCCTCTCATGGACATCGACATGGTTCCACTTGGACCCTTACCCATACCCCAATACATCTCAACAAACCAGTCTTCTCTGGGCGAACTGTTCCTGGGCTTTCTCAAATACTATGCCACTAGTTTCAGGTATCTCCCAAAAACATCACAGTGTGCACCCATGTTCCTTTCGTTCTTACAGCTCTTATCCTAGTCTTCTTAAGTCCCCTGGCTCTTCTCTCACCCTCCCTCCTCCATCCTGCATCTTCTCCTCTGGTTTCATGTTTCTGAGTAAAGGGCAGGAGCAGGTGGGACCTTTGGCCTTACACACTACTAACATGACATACCATGATTACTGTTTTTGCAGTATGTGTGTCAACTTCATGTTAAGGTTGAACTGAAATTCAAGCAAAATCATGTTTATACTAATTTGTGCAAAATTTTTAAACATTGAATACAATTGAAGTGACATGGTAGTTATAATGAGTCAAAAGTCTCAGATGTATTTTAATCGATCAATAAGACTAAGTTAGAAAAACTGTGCCTTCCTTCTGGATTTTCACTGGTCAAGGTTTGATAAAAAATAGCAAAAATAACACACTTTTATGTCTGTGTTACTGTTACCTAACAATCTTTCAGTCTGTCTCAGGGCATAAGTTCTTGAGTCCATCTATCCATCTTCCAAGTCTGATTACAGTCAGTGCTGTAGTCTGAGTCCAAGTCTGAGTCATAAGTGTTTAAACCAAGTTGAGTCACAAGACCAAAATGTTCAAAGTTTAGTTGGACTCAAGTCAGAGACCCAGCCTGAAGTCCATGGACAACACTTTCTTCTCTTATGGTTCTTGAAACATGTTCCCTCACATTTTCAAAGTCTTAACCAACAAACTCACACTTCATTACAATGTTTTTTTCCCTGTCTTGTAGTTGGGACAAGCAGGTAATCTCTGTTCGAGAGGGCAGAACTATGCCAAAGAACAGCTTCCGGGAGTGGAGAAACAAATACATTTGTGTGGAAGGTAAACATTTCACTGAACACAACATGCACCTGCCACCAGCTCTTATCAATAACTTGTGCATCGATGTTGGCTATGTCTCCGGGAATGTTTAATTCTGCTGCAAAAAGATTCCCTTTTATTTCAGAACCATTTGAAAGAAATAATGTCGCCCGGGCAGTCCATGAGAACTTCAAGTTTGAAATCATTAAAGCCCAGTTTGCTGAGGTACAAACCAGTTCCCATCACTGTTCTTTGCTGTAGACCAGCGGTGAGTTATTCATAATCCTCCTGCTTCTTGTCTCTCTGTGTCATAAACAGTCATGGCGGATACTACAGCAGAGGAAGGACCTGAACTCGATCCTCCCCGTCAGAGCCATCATTAACAAAGAGTCATCCAGGAGATAAGAGTTTCCTCTACTTCAATGACCAGATTTATCTTCTACCTCAGAGGGATCTTTGGGATGAACTGTATGTACGACAGCAGCGCTGTCTCCGACCCTCACAGCTGGAACAACTGTGGGATCTGAACGCTCCCTTGCCTCGGTGTCGTCCACAGTCTGTAGGTCATGTCGAGGTTTTCCACTCTTCAACGATTTGCAGACTTTGCCAAATAATTCTTATTGTTGATAAGAATATAATATTTGTGTTGCAACGCCAGAGATGGGTATTTGCTGCTATGTGGCTCTGTTGTCAAACACATTTGCCTTCATTGGAAGAAGTTCAGTTTACTGACCAGGTATGAAAAGAGAAAATAATACCGGCAACCCTTTTATACCCGAAGATGGCTGATCAGAGGCAGGCGCATTTAAGTTCAACTGGTCTCAGCAAACTTTATCTCCTCTAATCTCAGTTTAAGCTGTATCCACGTTGTGAATTCTGATCTCTACCGTCAACTCTTTAAGAAACCAATGTGTTATTTCTTCCAAATATACATAAAATCATTAGCCTGTCAGGACTAAGCTGTAATATGAAAGCCTTCTTTTCTACTTTTCAAGGTCAATATCAATGCTATTGTCTTTATTTCTATTCATTTCCTAATTCAGTCTGTATGTTTCCAGGCTCTTCTTTAAACTGCCTTTATACATAAATGACATTGAAGTGTCAGGGCTAGACCAGATGTTCCAGTTTCTTACCTTTTGCACCTGAAGTATTGCATTAACTTTCTTTGCTGTCTGGTCTACACTGTAACTGCTGAGTTCAGTTTTTCCTGGTTCAACCTTGGTTAAATGCAGGTATTACCTATCATATAAGTTATTTGAAGACTTCCTGCTTAAGTATGACTTTGTTTTTTGGTTTGTTTAATATTTTTCTTTTGCTCTTTTGTACATTTTATACATTATTGACTTTAAGATGTTTATTCAAAAAATAAATCTCTCAAGATGTATGATTGGTGTCAATTTCTGAGCTCTGGGAAATCAAATAATGTGAAGTTGTCTACTGACTTTTTGTTGTTGTTAGAGCAGTTTGGAGGTATTTTCTCATCTTAATACATTATGGAAACTAAAGTAAACGACAGCATTTTTTTCTAACCTTGCAGTTAATATCCATTCTAGATATCTTTAATGTCAGGAACTCGACAACAAAGATTGGCCAACAGCACAAATGCTGTCCAGTAAAGTTGACCCTTCAAATTTAACATATCATTCTTATTATTATTCTTATTATTATTCTTCTTATTATTATTATACTTTTGTAGCTTAGGGGCAGGGCTTTATTGTACAGTCCATAAGTTAATTGTTGCGACTAGAAATTTTGCATGTTTGACCACAAGCACAACCTATGCCCTCAGACATCATAATTCAGGTGTTTTATTGTTCTGAAGTCTTAACTTGATTTATAGTCACCACATGAACCCTCTCTCGTATACTAAAGGCAATATTTAAATGTGTGACTTAAAGGTGTTCCCTCTTCCTCTGGCAAAGCTGTTTGGATGGTTGTTCTGTGGTTTGACGCCTTATTACACCATTTTTATGACTTCTGAATTGTGCCAGTTTTCCTGGCGGTGGGGATACCACAGTTGTGTGTGTGTGTGTGTGTGTGTGAGAGAGAGAGAGAGACATGCAGCCAGAGGTCTGGGGTCCTGTTACAGTTCAGCACAAGACCTATATTTAACTTTGCAAAGGGGATTTTGATTTTAAAGCCACACTGGCTCATTTAGCTCTTACTTACCAATTGTGAATATGATCGATTTTTTAGCACAATGGAAACTCCTCCTGCTTACTTCAGATAAAGTTCTCTTTGCTTTTGGTGCACTCAACCCAAAACAGTGTGGCCCAGTTTCTGTCACGTCCTCACCCCTCTCAGAGCCCACTCCCCTCTTTTCATTCCCCTCTCAGTCTATTTCTGTTCTGCCCGCTGAGTCAGATGGACGGCTCCCAGCTTAGAATGACACAAACAGGCAGAGCAACCCTTCAAAAATCAGACCGGCCAGAAAAATCAAGAGGACTCTTAAAAGAAAATTTCCCCCAATAAACAACAAACTACAGCACTGGGAACCACGAAGGTAAGAGTTGGAGGTTACAACCAAGATGGAGGAGTGTGAGAGTCTGGACTCTGAGATGACGGAGCTGCAGGAGTTTCAGAGTGAGGCCAACAGTCAGGACGATGAAGACGAGGTGGAGGAACTACGGAACAGGTGCTTCACTCTCTGAACCTCTATAACTAAATGACCTGAATTGTAACAAGTAATGAATCATGAATCACGTCTCTTGCTTGAAGATTTATGACTTAACTTCAGTGAATGGAGTCAATGAGACACCACTTGTTCCTGTGCTTCTTTGGTCATCTGAAAAGTGTGTATCCAAGGATCATCTGTTTTCATGCTCACACTCTGCAAAGTCAGTGTGGCTTTCTAATATTAATGTTATCTACCACCCAATAGTTTACATCCCATTAATCATGTTTTATACTGGTGCTTTTGCTACCTATGCCATGTCAGAAATAGTAGAAGACACTGATATGTTGAGTGTATCTGGGAAAGCAGAGGCATCTCTTCTCTAATATTACATGAATGACGCTTTGGGACGTCACCTGGCCGAAACCCAGCAGGATCTGAGCTGTGGTCATAGCAGGAGGGACAGCTCAGTGTGCATGTGATGATCAGTTTTTCAGCTCATTACTCATGTTGGCAGCTTCAATCTGATGCTGGAGATCTTCACTCCCTAACTTGATCATCAGGTGTTATCGTCTCCTCAGTTTAGATTTGATAAGCTGCCTCAGGTGCAAGAATGGGATTGTGACCCTTGTGCTGGCACATCATGCTCAGATGTGTTTTGATTTGATTCATTGGTTTGTTTTCTGCTTGTTTTTCTGAGCGCAGCCAAAAGGATCTCCTCTTGCATGGATTTAGTTATTCCCTTCTTCTAACCCTGTCTTTTCCTCTTTCCTTCAGTCTGCGAGAGGTTGTACAGGACCAGTCTGTGCAGCCCAAACTCCAATGCTTGATGGTGGATCCATCGTTCTCCATGGTGACTGTCCAGAGTGAGGACAGTGGCATTGTTTGGGAGACGGCCTCTAGCCGCTGCTCTACACCCTGGGCTTCTGAGACCAGCTCCACCTCTGAAGCCTACAGCACGGAGGGATCTGGAGCAGCAGGGAAAATTACCATCGTCTTTGATGAGGAGAAAATAGTCCGCAGGAGGACAAGGTCTGGAGGAAGGAGCAGCAGGCTCGGGGACCGGCTGAGTCGACCTGGTAGCTCGAGATCAGCTTCAGCTTTGGGGGTAGAGAGACCGGAGATGGCAGAGGTATCTCTCCCTAATGTGAAGCCAGAGAAAACTCCAGCAGGGCCTGACTTAGAGGAAATCAGAAACAAGGATCAGCAGCTGTTCAGTTTGATTTCAGAGGGCTATGAAATTCTGAACATCAGAGTTCCCTCAAAGCTCCCCACAGTGGATGAAGAGGAGAGCACAGAGCTGCAGGACAATCTGTCTTATCTGGACCAGACTCCGAAGATTCGCTCAAGAAACAGCCGTGACCTGACACAGCAACAGAACCATGTCCTGTCACAGGAAATACTGGATCACAGAGAGGTATATTCACCGATTTAACTGATTTATTAGAAAGATTGAAATGAGTTGTATCTTCACTGTAATTTTTTGCCTTTTTCTGCCAGTCAGATAAACTGAATTCCCTCTCTTGTTTTGCCAATTTCTGTAAATGACCAACTCAACTGCTTTGGTCTGAATCTCTGATTATGCTCTTTCCTCAGCCGTCAGAGCAAGGCTCATCTCAGTCCCCCACTGACACAGAGCTCAGTAAAACACCCACTCCAAAAGACAGCACTGGGGATATAGACTACTTTGAGAAGTTCACCCTGGTGGATGTGGGTGGTCCTGGGGATCAGACTCCACAGATGAAAGAGGAGGCAGAAACGCCTGCAGGGAAACCCCAAGAAGAGGAGCAAGTGCCCACCAAAGAAACAGCCACAGATAGCCCCTCTGTATCAGAAGACTCTTTTGTTTTCGTCACAGATGTGGAGATAGTCGGGGAACACCTGGATGAGGTTTTCTATGGAGAGGGACCTCCTCCTGAAGCCCTGCAGCGGAGAGAGGATGAGGAAGGGAGTGGAGGGGGAATGAGGATGAGACGAGAGAGCCAGAGATCTCTGAAGGGAAGTGGTTCAGTGTTGTTTGGCAGTCAAGAAACTATCCTCACACCCATTTTTATTTCCCCTGGACCACCTAAGATCATTGACCCCATCCTGCTGGAGGAGCCAACAGCCATGTCCTTCATGTACTCAGACCTCTATGAGGATGCAATCGGCGAGAGGGGGAGGAGCGATGAGGAATTTTCTGAAGCAGAGAGCGTGACTTCAGAAAAGTCTTACAAGAGGCGCATGTCAGATTCAGAGGAGACAGAGGGCTACCTGGAGAAGTTTACTTTGAAGGATGAATCACCAAAAGTGGAGGTTCAACCAGAGTTAGTTGAGGATAAGGGAGAGGGGAGGATGATGTGGTCGCAGAGTAGATTTGACATGACTGGATGTCTAACAAGAGCAGTCTACGAGGAAGATGTGGATGAGCTGAAGACAGAGCAACCAAGCACGGAGGGGGTGAGTGCTGGAGAAAAGAGAGAAGATATAAAACCAGAAGTCTTGGAAGAGAAACCAGAAGAAAGTAAAGAAAGAAAGGAATTAAAATTGGAAGAGGAAGAATCTGTCAGAAAATTTGAAGAACCAGTTAAGGAGTGTAAATCAACAGATGATCAGATGGAGGTAGACAACAAAACAGGGAGAACAGAGGAGCTTCAGAGAGAAGTGACAGCAGAAACAACCGAACAGATCACTGTAACTGAGCAACCAGAGCAGACACTGGAAGAGGCTGAAAAAGCAGCTCAGGCTGTTATCAGTACTTCAGAGGAGACGGCAGTGGTAGAAGCTGTTAGCGATGAGATTCCTCACACCATCACAGGAGCAGAAACAACAACAGAAAGCTCTGTTAAGAGTTTGTCTGAAGAGGTAGCCACCGACACTAAAGTGGTGGCTTCTGAGCAAGAAGTAGCAACAGAGGCCGTCACGAAAGAGCCAGTGGATAAAATACAAGACCAGTTAACCTCCGCTGAAAATGAGACATCGACTATCACGTCTCTGAGCGAGGAGAAAGAAGCTGCTGCACCTGTGGAGGTCACCACTGACCGTGATTCTGACGTACAAGCAGTTGTAGAAGTTATTGAAAAAGCAGTGGATGAAACAGAGACACAGACTCAAGTTCAGATTGATCTAAAAAAATCCGACGCTGAAAGGGATCTTGACAAAACAAAGCCGATAAGTGAGTCCAAAGATGAAACTCCTGCAGTGGAGACTGGGACCAGTGTTCAGGAGATGGTTAGTGTGGGCGATGAGCTCATTGTCTTTGTTCCCAAAGGGAAAGCTGTGGAGATGGACATAGAGGTCAGTCAGCAACTGGAGAAGACAACAAGTGTTACAGCAGCTCTTTCTGAACATGAGGGAGCACATGAAGCTCCAGAAGCACCTGAATCTATCACAGAGACACAAGAGAGTCTGCAAGCTCAAAATGAAACAATCATGACAGAATCTCAGCTGGAAGCAAAACCAGAAATGGTGGTCAGAGAAGCAAAACCAGAGGTTGTTTTCAAAGAAGAAGAGAAACCAGAGATTGTTGTTAAAGAAGAAGATAGACCACAGACTGTTGAGGAAGATGCAAAACCAGAAATGGTGGTCACAGAAGACAAACCAGAGGTTGTTGTCAAAAAAGACGATAAAACTGAGGTTGCTGTCAAAGAAGAAGAGAAACCAGAGATTGTTGTTAAAGAAGAAGATAAACCAGAGATTGTTGAGGAAGATGCAGAACCAGAAATGGTGGTCAAAGAAGATAAACCAGAGGTTGTTGTCAAAGAAGAAGCAAAACCAGAGGTTTTTGTTAAAGAAGAAGATAAACCAGAGGTTGCTGTCAAAGAAGAAGACAAACCAGAGGTTGTTGAGGAAGAAGCAAAACCAGAGGCTGTCACTATAAAAAAGGCAAAACCAGAGGTTGTTGTTATAATAGAAGCAAAACCAGAGGCTGATGTTGTTATCAAAGAAGAAGCAATGCCAGAGGTTGTTGTTGTTGTCAAAGAAGAAGAAAAACCAGGGGTTGTTGTTGTTGTCGAAGAAAGAGCACTACCAGAGGCTGTAGAGGAGGAAGCAAAACCAGAATTCGTTGTCATCAAAGAAAGAGAAAAACCAAAGATTGTTGAAGAAGAAGCAAAATCAGAGGCTGTTGTCACCAAAGAAGAAGAAGAAGCTAAATCAGAGGCTGTTGTCACCAAAGAAGAAGAAGCTAAATCAGAGGCTGTAGAGGAGGAGGCAAAACCAGAGGCTGTTGTCGTGGAAGAAGAAGCAAAACCAGAGGCTGTTGTCGTGGAAGAAGAAGCAAAACCAGAGGTTGTTGTCGTGGAAGAAGAAGCAGTACCAGACTTTGTTGAAGATGAGGCTAAACCAGAGCTTCCTTCAGAAGAGAAAGAAGAAAAACTAGAAGTTGACGTCAAAGAAGAATCAAAACCAGAAATTGAGTTTGAAGAAAAAACAGAACCTGAGGTTTTTGTAGAACAAGTGTCACATTCAGCGACTGTCATAAAAGAGGAGGCAAAACCTGGAAATGAATTTGACACAGAGTTTTTTCCATCTGTACCTGAGGAGGAAGCTGAACTCGAGGAGCAGGAACTTGAAGAAGAAAAGGGCGTCTTTTCCTGTCTGAGAAGCTTCACCCCACTGGAGAATTTATCAGAACTTAACAAAGAGTTTCTGCAGTCAGAAGAGGCGGGTGAGGATCGAAATGAAGACATACATACGGTGAAGGATGTCCCAGAAAAAAACATAGTCGCAGAAGATACGACTCTAGATAATGGTCTTCAAAGAGAGGAGAAAAAGCAACAGGTGGAGAAAGCTGAGGTGGTCGTGGAGGCAGCACCAGAGGTCACTGTGGAGGAGTTTGAATATGAGATGATTACTGAACAGGAAGCAAAAGAGATGCCACAACCAGAAACACAGAAAGATGAGCAGGAACCACAAACAGTTCATGAGGAAGAAGAGAAGATGAGGATGGAATTGGAGATGAAAGAGGAAGTGTTTGATCTGTCTCTGGAGGAAGAGCTGGTTGAGGCTGGTTATGAAATCATTGATGAAGAGGAGGAGAACCAGGCCCGGCTGGCTGCTGAGCTGCAGGGGATGGACTGGTTCTGTCTCTCATGTGGATGTTTGCTGTCAGAAGATGACTTCTCATCTGGAGAGCATCACAGCCATGAGGTCACTGCTGTGGACAAAGCATATGAGGAAATTAAGGTAATTTAACTGTTATGAACTTTCTCCTTGTTTAATGACAAATTTCACAAGTTTGCTGCAGGTAATGGTAAGATATGAAGTTTTATGGCCTTCGTCTCATGGTTTAAGACCCTCGATAACTTGTTTCGAAGATAGTCCTCAAAATTTTTCTACATAGTGTGGATTACATACGTGCACTAACCTGCCAAAAAAGTAATCTCCTGGATTTAATAAGCAAATAGGTGCAAGCTTCCTATTGGATGATATGTATTGTAAAGGGGCATTTTTACTGCTAAGACAAAAACACAAATTGCTTTAGATTTTTGTGCTTTTTTTCTCTACAGATATAAATGTTTGATCTTTTTAGAAGCTCTGATGCAGTAGTTCTCATGTCTGATGGCGGGCTCTCACATATAGAAGCTCATCATTGTACTAACCACAAGATTAAAACACCCAGCTATGGTCACCAGGCTGCGACGAGGCACATTGAGCTGCTGTGATGTAATGCTCTGCTTTGATCAGTGGAAAGGTCCAGTGTGACATCACTAAGAAGAGACTGAAACGTGATCTAGTTCTCGCTTGCTGCCCCGACAGGTCAACACAGGGTCAAACTTGTATCCTTTTTAAAAGTCTCACGTTAACATCACAGCTTCCTCCTGACTGTCTTTCTTTTTTTTTGAATTGTAGTATCTGATAGCTATGAGCTTAATGATGCATCGTATTAAGATACATGAAGAACTCTGTGTTTAAAGACACTTTGTTCTCCAGGGGAAACCATCGTTTTCCTTTCAAGTTTCCTTTCAAGTTTTTTTTCTTTTATTGTGAAAGAAAACAAGGGTATTTTTTGTGTTTGATGAACAATGAGGGAAAGTATATGTTATAGAAAATCTGAAGAAATCTGGTCTGAACAGACTGAAAATGATAACACTTCCAGCCTAGCTTGAAAAGAGGGTCGTGTACATCAGTCATACTAAATATATGAAACACTGTCAACTTCTCCATAAATACTGAACAGTTATCTTTATTACAGAAGATGGGCAGATTATTATAAATCCATGGAGGAGAGACTCAGTCCTGACAACTTCACTACCACAATTTAGAAAAGAGCCCAAATGTGGAGTTCAACTTGACTGGGTGCATGCACACGCTCACATGAATACGCACATACACATGTACACCTGTTTTCTAAATCTTGGGAGGGGGGATGAGTTGCAGAAGGAGCGGTGGGCGATAAGTGACACACTTGACCCAGTTAAATGTGATCTGTTGGTGCTCAGGTGGTGAGACAGGATCACCAGTGTTCCTTCAGCTGGAATGCTGATGATTTCCCTCATGGCATGTGGACAACATTTCACTGAAAGTTTAACCTGTGTTAGTTGTCTCGGTAGAAGAAAAAAAAATTCTCTCAATTTACTTTGGATCCTCCGGATTCATTGAGTTACTGTTGTGAGACTAGAAAACTGTCACTTAGTAACCTTTTCTGCTATGTTCTGGTACTCAAGACTGTTCTTGGTCTTGGTTCTTGATTAATTAATGTTTTAATGTGACTTAAAACATTTACTGTTAGATGGCTGATTGTTCTGCCTCCTTGGAAATCTTTTCCAGCGCCTTATGTGTCAGACACCTGCAGAAACTAGGACATCAGTCCAACTTATTTCCAGTCCAGCCTCATTCACCTGATAAATAAACATCTGATTTTTGGATGTTTAATTTATTCTGGACCTATCAGTAGCTTTTAAAGAAATGATTATTGGTTTTTATGGTTTTTGTCTTGGTCTTGACTCAATCTTGACTCTCAAAAGTCTTGGTCATGTCTTGTGGCCTTGAGTACAACACCATTCTTTGGTATGTGATGGTTCAGCTGCAGCTCTAACAACACCATTAGATACAGGAGGGACAGCATTTGAGCAGTTCACCCTTTATCCCAGTATCATAACAGCAGATGCCTCTAATTAGCTTCAGCTGAACTTTTGAAGTCTGTTTGTTACAGTTAACCTCCTTCTTTGACTTCTGTTGTAGCGATAGGAAAAATCTTGTGTTACACTCTGAGTTTTCATTCCAGCATCTCTGTTAGCTCCTTATATGAAAATGAGCAGATGTGACTGTTATCTTGACACTATGTTCTTTATTCTGATGTCTGATGTATGTTCTTTTGTTTTTGTTTTGATCAGGAGAAGCTGAGTGACTGGATCTCAGAGCTGCAGGGGAGGTCAGAGAACATCGAGGACCTGGTGTCAGAGCTTGAACTGGGCTACAACTCAGTCGAGGTGAAGCATACTGACTTAAGGATTCACATTTGATACTAACCAATGCCTGTATTTTGATATACATTCTGTTGCCATTGGTTGTTGATTTGTTTGATACCCTGTGTTTTGCCTCCTTCTCATCCGGACCAGGACCAGTGTGTGGAGTGTGAGGCAGCGATGCAGGCACAGAATGATGAGATGATGGCTCTGGTGATGGAGCAGTACAACACCATGTCCATCAGCATGGAGGAGGAGAAGAAGGCCAAGCTGGAGCAGCTATATGACCAGATCGTTTCCTTCCAGGAGAGCATCGACTCTGCTAAGTCCACTCTGGAGACCACAGACCGGGAGGCTGAGACAGACGCACGGGTGAGTCCTGATGCTGATCAGTTAGAGGTATCAGATTGTCCAGTCACTGCAGAGATCATGACTCTGATCAATCCTTCTTTGGTCTCTCCTCCCACCAGTCACCTGAAGACATTCACTTGAGGTAATGTATGTTTGGTGAATTTAGACTAAACTTGATGACCAATACAGTTGCTTCAGAACTTGTGAAACCCGAGCCATTATCGTGCAAGTCTAGCTTCAAGAGCAGATAACAGAAAAGAAGGTTGTGGTTGCCAGCTGAAGCTTTTCTTTTTTGTGGTCAGGCTAAAGGCAGCTCTGGACTCAGCCATGTCACTGGAGCTGGGTCCACGGGGACTGCTGGTGTTCGAGGATTACGCAAAGGGCAACTCCTCTAGTTCTCACCTCGCCCAGCGCAAAGGAATCCCAGGTAGGACTGATTTTGGTGCATGTTCAGTATTTGCTGCTGCACTTGATGCTGGTACACGGAGCCTTGTGTCATGTTTATGTTTATGGAAGTCAAAACTGTTGTGTCTGTGTGTGTTATTTATGGTGACCATATTCTGAAAACCATAAAAGACATACGGCCTACCTGGCATCTTGGAGATACTGCAAAAATACCCAAAGACACTCAGAGATGGCATAGTAGCTACATAACGTATCCATTAGTTAATTAATGTTTGAAGTGAAAATTTTCTGAAAAACTGAAAAAACTGGCTTTTTAAGATTTTTTATTTTTTGCCTTACAAAGTCTGAATTTTGGGATAAAAAGTCAAACTGATGAGAGAAAAGGCCAACATTTCTACTTTTTATCTTAAATTTTTGATTATTCTTTCACAAAACTTTCACTTTATAGTCTCATAATATAAACTTTATCATTTCTAAATTTCAACCCTTTATCCCAGAATTTTGACTTTTATCTCAAAATTTAAAATTTCTTTTCTTATAAGTTTGACTTTACCTTAAATCATGAGTTTTATCCTATAATTTTGGCTACATAATCTCAGAATATTTACTTTTTAAAAAAAATCTGAAATCATGAGATTTAATCTAAAAATTTCGACATTATCGTCTCAAATTTGATAATAATAATAATAATAATAATAATAATAATAATAATAATAATAATAATTATAATAATAATAAAAATGTATTTCATATAGTGCTTTTCAAAATATTCAAAGACACTTTACAGATTAAAAGACATTAAAATCCAATTTATCTTCTTTAGAAAAATTTTGACCTTGTAGCTCATAACTTTGACATTTTATCTTAAAATTTCAACTTTTTATCTCCTAACTTATACTTTTAATCTCAAAATTTGATATTGAGGTTTGGGCACCAGAATAATGACGGTAGCTCAGTGCAGCGACTTTTTGTAAATATCAGTGGTCTGCAGAACAAGCTGAGAAAAATCTGGACATTTTGAAGAATTTTTATGATATCCCCTGAAAATGATTTTATGGCCAAAAAGGAAACACGTCCATACAAAGTTTGGTCACCCTTGAGTCTGTGTTTCAGTACCTCAGAGGCCCACTCTGCAGCCTCAGGAGGCCGGCTCAGCCTCCAGCACCAGTGTCACAGTTTACTGGAAAGTCAATGCTGGAGACATCATCGACTGCTTCCAGGTCTACTGTATGGAGGATCCACAAGGAGGTAAATACTTCCTGTTTACTGTTATAGATGGTCGATTGTTAAACATAAAAGTTACTTTAAATTTGAACGCAGTGAAGCCGAACTTAAATAGCTCCATTTTCATGAATACAAAAAATGCAATGTGATGTTTTGCACAGAAGTCTTTGCTGAAATTTTAGCCTCTCAGGAAGTTTCCTGTTCTCTGTTGTCCCAGCTGTATCAGAAGAATACCGTGTCACAGTAAAGGAGAGTTATTGTGTTTTGGAGGAGCTGGAGCCTGACAAAACCTACAAGGTGTGGGTGATGGCTGTCAACTACACAGGCTGCTCTCTGCCCAGTGAAAGACTTTGCTTCAAAACAGGTCAGTACATACTGTGAAGCTGAAGTACAACACAGCTTTGTCTGGAAATACTGCGAACAGCTTGATGAAGTTTAGACTAAGTTTTGTGTTAATCCTTGCCATAGTGGTGTGGTTTTTGGAGACCCACAGATGTCACTTAAAAGCACATTTCATATACCAATCAGAATCTCATGGTTTATCTGCAGCTCCATCAGTGCCAGTGATTGACACAGCACACTGTACTGTTATGTGGGATTCAGCCACATTGAGATGGAGCTCAGAAAAACGGGCTGCAGAGCAGAGTTTCACCTTAGAGTACTGCCGTCAGTATGAACTCGAAGGAGAGGGACTCAGGTAAGTGCTGAGGTGATGAAGTCAGATGGGTCATGCAGGAGTTTCAATCATCCCATCTAGCTATAGAACCTAAGTTTTTTCTTTTTGGTATCTATCCAAAAGGACAGAATATAACTTGCAGAGAACGTATTTTTGTAGACCTCTGCATATTGCAGGCTAAACGAATAATGGCATTAATGTGGAGAAGCAGTGGTAGGTTGAGTATTACACAATGGTTTAATCAAATGACTTTGTGCCTGACTCGGGAAAAAAATAACACACACTTAAAGACAAAAAAAACTATTTGATATTATTTGGAGACTATTGATCATTATTATTTTTACAAAAGAAAGATCTGTTACATATTTTGATGTGAGCTAGTCTGTGATCATTCATGCAACAACTGCTCTCGGACAGAACGTTTGTGTTAAACAAATCATCTATGGCAATGCACTCTCTTTATTTAATAGGGATAATTATACTATAGCAACAATTTTTAATGAAGTTTTATTTTTATTTTTTGTTTCTTAGACTTTATTTTATTTTGTAATTGTGTGTGTTGAAAAATGTTTAAAACTCAATAAACATATGGTTTTAAAAAAAACTTAATTCACAGACACTTTCTGTTTATAAGTGAATGTGTTCTCTATATACTTTTACTAGGACCATCTCAGGTATCCAAAGCTGGGAACAAAGGGTTCTCCTGCAGCCCAATGAGAATTATTTGTTTTATATCAAAGCTGTGAATGAGGCTGGAGCCAGCGAACAGAGTGAAGCTGCTCTCATTTCCACCAAAGGTAAGAAAACACATGCTTTAACTTCTCATTTCAATTCTGTGTAACATTAATAGACTGTTAGGTTATCCTGTGATCTGTGTTTATCTTTAGGAACAAAGTTTCGCCTGCTGAGAGACACAGCTCACCCTGCCCTGGAGCTGTCAGCAGACGATACCACCATCCACTACCCCCTGGACACACCTGAAAACACATTGTCTGCAGACAAACTGTCAGTAATAAAAAGCACCAACATCTCTGAGGAACCTTTTCTGTTATACCTGTAAACCAGAGCTTGTTTGTTCTTCAGGTGTCCATCCATTCTGGGTGAGCTGTTGCAGTGTAAAGGTCGGTACTATTGGGAGACGGTTGTGTCAGGGAGCAAAGCTTACAGGCTTGGAGTGGCCTCAAGCTCAGCCAGCAGGAGCAGCCCCCTGGGGGAGAACAGCCTATCATGGTGTTTGCAGTGTATCCCTGCACCATCAGGGTAGGTATCAAGTAATTTGCAGTTTTAGCAACAAATCTCATGCCCTTTTTTCCCTACAGTCTGAACCCTCCATCTTTCTCCCCTTGTCTGTGCAGCTGCAGGTATCAGCTGCTCCACAATGACGTACACTCAAGTTTATTTGTGATTGACATGCCGGAGCGAGTGGGCACCTTCCTGGATTACCAGCTCGGTCATCTATCTTTCTATAATGCCCAAACCGGACAGTTGTTAGGCGCTTTTTGCCATTGCTTCACCCAGCCGTGCCACCCAGCTCTGGCACTGGAGTTGCCAGGTCAGCTGGAGGTCAGCATGGTGCCGGAGCTGCCAGAGTTTACAAGGGACAGCTAGCTCTACTTCCAGCCTCACACAAACACAAAGTTTACAGTCTACAATGGACGTGTTGGTTTGAATTATGTTAGCATGATGGCATTGCGAAGAAAGCTGCAGACATAACAGGACACAAATATTCTGATACTTGCTGTAAAGGCTGAATTACACTTCATCTCAGTTTTCCTAAATCCTTATTTATGGGCAATTGTGTGATATTACAATGTCCTGCAGTAGTGTTTCAATACAAAAAGTATATTTAATTTGAATTTATTTATTTTGTGATTGAAATTTAACTGTAAATACGAAAATAGTAAGAGTGATGATAAATGATGACAGTGTGAAAACCAACCAAACTGAAATGTGATTACATTTTTTTAGAGAAGAGAGAGGTTTTACCCATAGGTTTTACCTTAACATAAACTGGCGTGATGATTTTGTACTTTTTGTAAATGTTCTGTGATTAAATCTTTTATTTCATCTTTCTTATGGTATGAAAACAGCTTGACTTAAAGTTGTTGTCAAAAAACACTTAATGTGTCTACTTTGACAAAAAATTGTTAAGGCTTCCCTTTGGCACAGTTAAAAAAAACAAGTTTGTGGCTCCAACAAATCCTCTGTAGCACTTTGAACTGTGTTTCATGTTGTTAAATTGTGTAAATAACTTTTCAAAGATATGATTTCTTCTATTTTTGTTCAGAAAGTTTGGATTTGTTGTTTTCCTGTCTTGCAAACTGATCCAAACTAGATGGACAGGTTTATTTGTCTGAATAAATAAATAAATAAATAAATAAATAAATAAATAAATAAATATAACAAAAACAACCTAGACTTATAAGATGATCTTGTTATTTCTTTGATTTACAGTCACCACTAGGGGGGCTCAGCACTCCATTTTGTCTGATATTTGCTCCAGGTCAGCCAAAGTATTTCATCACAGTCTTGCTTGATTCGGACTCCCATTTTTTCCCCTCAGACAATCAACTGTACTGACATCTGCTTTATGATTTCCACAACTTTAAAGTAGTTGAGCTGCCAAAAAAGGATGGATGTAACAACTACAGCTGTCCTCCTATCATAAAAAAACAAAACAACAAGCTCAAATGAATTGTGAGCTGTTGCAATGAATTGTCTGTAATGTTTGTTTTATTGCCCTTCACTCTTACTGGGATGTAAAATACTGTAAATGATCATCGACATATAAATTAAAACATGCATAAAATTGATTGAGTTTCCTTGTGTTTACATTACACTTAGAGGAGACTTGTGCTGAAATCCATCCAAAAAACTTCTGCAAAGATCATCACTTTTATTAGACCTCCAGACTTTCTATTGCTTACAGCTACTGTAGATTTGGACACAAATGTCACAAAAAAAGGTTTTCCAGAGGATATTTCAATTTATAATTACTATGTTACAGTATTTCCAGGCAACCCCAGCCCCAACCTGTGACAGCCTCTGCTTCATTTCCCAACAATCAAAGAGAGGAGGGGAATGAGAGGAAGAGGAGGAGTGTGAACAGCAGCTGGTTTTCATGTGGTCCACTGGACTCCAACTTAGAAAAGACTTTGAAACGAAGCAGCTTCATTTCACAGGGACTGACTCCTATCTGGTTTCCTGCTGTGTGTAACACTGAGTCCAAAAGTTTTTTTTTTTTTTTGTGACACTATTTTTCCTTGTGCTTGAAATCAGGAGGATCATTTTCTGTTTCCGCGGAAAGATTTACAACAGCAGACCACTGCAGGGGCCTCTGTACATATTCAACAAAATGAATTTTGAAGCTATTCCATAAAAAAGACAAACATGAATTTTTCCTTCCCCAAAAGAGGACGAGAATCAAATGTGACTTCAGCAAACATGAAAGAATGTGCCTTTCAGAAAAGATTTGACAAGCCAGGCAAGTGAAGCTTCAACAGGAGTCTTGCCTTAATGTGACCCATGATTTGACTTTAGAAACATCTGATATGAAGTTTGAATCACATCCTTCTGGTCTAATTACTTATTTTTTCCATGTGAAAGCCCAAAACTAAATAAAGAGCTCTCTATTCTCCGAACATTTGGACAACAATGTCTTTGCTTGTTTTGTTTGCTTTCTTGCTTGTTGGATTTTAATTTCTTTTAATCTGTAAAGTGTCTTTGAGTACTTTGAAAAGCGCTACATAATATAAATTTATTATTATTATTATTATTATTATTATTAACAAGCCCACAGTCAAGGGCAAAAATAAGCCTCTATTCTCCTGTGAAGACACATCAAGAGACCTTTCCAGGCACGAACCAGGAGTCAAACAGCTGACATGCACATTTAATACACACAGCCACCTGATCCCACACAGAAAAAAAAGCCAGCTTCAGTGTTGGGATACTGTTTTATTTCGATAAGTTGTTATTTATTATCCCCAGAGGATGAACAGACATGACAGTTTATGACAGTGTATCAAAATTACTGAGGTCGCATTTTGGGAATTGTACAAAAACACAAGCGGTCATGAAGGCACACTGCGCCCATATGGTCCTCAAAAACAACATTTTGGGATTGGCAGCACAAACACACGCTCATACACACACACACAAAAACACACACGCTGATGCAGACACACGAATGCCCCAATGAATGCTTTTGTTTTGGGATCTGGTGCTTTAAAGGGAATGTAACCAGGAATTTTGGACATTGCGATGGTCAAGTGTCATCTCAAGTGTTCAAAAATTTTCACTGAGATTCAGAGAAATCAATCAGGTGGAGGGGACACATCTCAATAAATGTATGAGCTCTGAGGACACGAGAGTGAGAAAACACACAAACACTCGTAACCCATTTTAAAATCCAATTTCACACAAAGAAATTCAGATGGTAGAGACAAAGCAAGAAAAAAAGGCAGCTAATGAGGCATCCCCAAGAGGGACAGACACTTGAATTTTCACAAGGTGACGTTGAATAGGCACAGCAAATTATAACACTGCAGTAAAATCATCACAATAACAACAAATATACAAACAAAACAACAAAAAAAACAAAAAAAAACATGGCAACAGAAGAAATGAGTAGATTGTTAAGGATGAAAAATTCTTCTGATGAGACAAACTGCTTTATGGGAGTCCTTGGAACCTCTCTCACACAAACAGTAGTCCCTTTTAGTCTGCACGATGCATAGAAAAAAACAGTAAGGCCCTTTCTTCACTTTTACACATCTGTCAATGACTGCAAACAAGCTGATCAGCCCTATCATAGAAGACTTTAAATAATGACACTATTTACAACTTTACAAGCTATACAAAGAAGAAGGACAGGGAGCAGAGCAAAGAGTGCACAGTAATCTATAGCTTTGACTACCATTATACATACTGTACATTACAATTTAAATGCTATTACAGTCTACTGGACATTTTTACAGTGATTTCAAGAAAGATGCATGCTCAGAGGGAGCTTTAAATAACTTATGGTATAAGCCTGATTATTTTCAAGACAGATATATAAACTCAGTCATTTCAACACCCACATGAAGCGGGTGAGGACATTTTAACAGGTTAAAAATAAATACCTGCAGGGAAAACATTTCATGAGTTAAAAATAAGAATAGAGAAGGGGCTTGAACTTAGTGTTCCTCTTTTTTTCTTCCAGACTTTTCATTGATGCTTCCTTCAAGCTCTCTGTGTCTCTCTCATTATGCTCTTCATTGCATTCCACTCTTCACCACATACATGCACGATACTTTTTGAAACCCTCACACATGCACTTTCCCTCTCTTTCAGACCAGCATCTTAAAAATCTATCATCCTTCTATTAAATGAGTCCCTTTAATAATTTTGTAGCACCCACCCTTTAATTATTGGATCGTTTGCCATCCATGGTTAAGGTCAGCTGATGGCTTTTTTTTTTTCATTACAAGAATTTTCCTCAGTCAGAAAGCTGCACCTTTTATCTGAAGGCTGTTCCTCCCACATCCACAGAGGCTGAGAGTTCAGGATTTAGGCAGGGGTTGAGTTTTTCTCACTGGCCAGACTGGGTTTGGGCTCTGGTCTATGGGGTTTGTGCTGTGGGCTGCTGCGGAGATTGTCATCCATCTGAAGTAAAGGAAGTCCAGTTTAGTTACAGCAACATGAAGCAAGAGAAAATAATCTGACAAAATTACAGAAAAAGAATCACTATACAAATGTCTTATTTCTGCTGAGACTGTACCTGCCACATGCACCCATGAACTCATGCAAAGAGGATAAAAGGAAAGCAGAAGCACCTTCTCTATCAAGTTGGACTCTTTATTTACAAGCTGAGTTAGTTTCTGGAGGTTGGCATCCATTGTTTCGTGGACAGGTGGAGGAGGACCTGGAAAAAGATGGCGTTAAAGGAAGAGCAAAGATGAGGCAGAGAATAGGAGCAGTTTTTTAGATCAATGAGCATCTGAAAAATGAAGAAGATACAGAGAGCCAGCATGCAGTGAAACACAGGTGTAAGAAGGGAAAAAATGCTGCTGGTGTTAGTGAATTTGTGTGCATTCAAAAGCAGACTTTCCCTTTCACCAAATCAAAGCAACAAGAGAGTAAATATTCTAAGTACGCTCTCTGATCTTACTAGGGTGGTCTGAGCTGAAATAGACGGCGAGGATGTTGTCACAGAAGCGTGTGATGTTCTCCAGCTGTCTGAGGTGGCTCTGCAGAGGGCTGCTGGGTAGACTGGCTTTGTAAAGTGGAGCCACAAAACCAAACACAAATGCATCCAGGCTGGTCGGCCTACAAAATGTAAACGCATATGAGCAAAATTACATATTACCACACGCAGAAAGACATGTGATACTTTGCTTTGAGACATACAATGAAGTACTACTTTTAGTACCAGCATCCTGAAATAGAGATTACAATTCAAAGCATCTCAAGGTTTGCTGCTGGGATGCACCAATGGATATGTTAAACACCATAATCTGCTGATTTATGTCTTGTTGACAGACATTTGCTCATCAGCAAATAACATGCCAGGCACTGATGTCGTTTGCTGATGTTGTGTATTTGTTATTTCACATCAGTTTCATGCTGATAAGCTTATCCAACAAACTGCTGATGCAGAGAATAGGTTTTGAATCAGCAGGAAAAGTCATCTGTTTCACAATCCCTCATTTGCTTTCATGGTTATATCTGGAAGTGAAAGCGCAATCTGTATAATATCTGAGGCATGTACATCTACTCTGCTTGTGAGCAGTGATAAAGTGGCCGACAAAGTTTAAGAGGAAAGAATGCCTGTGCAGAGACAACAAGTGTCATTGCTCCAAAAATATCATGAACTCAATTCAGACTTAATAGTGATCTAAAACAGAAAAAACTCTCAAATTAAATGTAATGTTACTTACGAGCTGCCAAAGAAGAAATTTGCAGTTCCTAGTCTGTAGGCAAGGAGATTCAGGCACTCTTTAGCATCGCTGTAGATCTGAGGGCGAAAAATAATCACAACATCTAAAAAAATGATACAACTGAGGTCATAGTTTGTCTCAGTTGTTAACACCGTGTGTCAAATGTAAAGAAAACTACAGCCCTTTGGTTCTCTGTTCTATGTCACTTTTCACTTTCTCTCCCAGTTACTTATTCCATCCAAAAAATAGGCTAAAAAAAGTGATACAACTCATAATTGTCACAACTTCTGCTTCAGTCACAGCTTTCAGGAGGCATCAGGCATGTTATTGTTTACCTTTCCCTCCACCTCAGTGATCCTGTGCAGGGGTGCTTCTCCTTTAGTTAACAGGATGCGAGAAAGCGCCGTGTTAGCACACCGACTTGGGACGATAAAGTTAAGAGGGAATGGCGAGCGTGAAGCAAACCATGGTCGTGTCAGATTGGCGTAGTTCTCTGCATCCACCCAGAATGTGTGCAACTGTAAGACACAAAGCAACACCTGAAATATAAACAGTTGTGAGAGGATGGCTTCAGTCAGGACATGAGGAGAAGCAGGATGTTGTTACCACAGCTGGTCGCAGTTTCTCTTCAATAAGAGCAATATATGCCATCGTGTCTGCACCTTGTCTGGCGGTCAGCTCAAAGTCTGCATTAAACCTCTGAAAAGAGAGACACACAGCTATAATTGTACATCTGTTGATAGTGCTTGAGGGGTACAACCTGATGATTATCAATGAACATCCACTTGTACCTGTTTCCTCAGAAAGTTGAGAATCTGTGTTGGTTCTTGGACTGCTGAGTCTCCACAAATCAACTCTGGGACTGTTGCTGCAGATTTAAAGGAAGGGACAATACATTGCAATTAAAAGCTCAATCAATCAAGAGTGACACTACATCAACAACAAGTGTTTCTTACATGCAAGTTCACATCCCTGACACTACAGGTATTCAATATTATTCAAAACTGGTGAAAAATTGCACTTTTATTCAGTCTCTTGTTTGCAGTTGTGTTGAATTGTTTCTGAAGTTGTTTTTAGTTGTCAAAGTTCATGGCTGATATTAGCAGGTCATATACATTGTTTCAGAAGTGCCTCATTTTCAGGAACAGAGACAGCTGCAGGAGATTTATTTTTGAAACATATACCATACCGTAAACACCATCGGCCACATACAAAACAATCTCTGTCACTCTGAGCTCAATGTTATGACATTATGTTTTACGGCAAGCTGCAGCCCACCTGTAAGAGTTTTCCATGTCCAGTCTATGGGAGAAACTGTGACTTTTGCCCCAGAAAACTTGGCATATGCCTGAAAGGAAATGGATATAAACGTAATGTTTACTATAAAACGGACAAAATAAATATGTTCTGTACAAGTGAGATACGTCTACTCTGCAAGGAAATTGGTCAAAGTGTCCTCTTGTGGTCGGAATTATTAGTGCACATGCTCACTAAGACAAACGCGATAAACAGTCAGAAAACACCTGTTATTATTGATCTGGTGAGATTAACATGTCGTCGACCAGCGTGGATAGCTTTCTAGTAAGGCAGAGTAGAAAAAAACAAAATAAAAAACAATACTAGCCTGTACAAGCTGACCTTGAAGAACAGTTAATGTTAGCTGAGGTAATAACTTTTGACAAACAGTCACACATGTAAGACTGACCTACAGTCACATATTTAATGTTAAACATTGTAAAGACCGGTGTTTTTTTAAATATATATTCTGCTCATCGAGCCGAGCACGATCATCTGAGAAACTGCTGTAGGTGAGTTAGCATCGGAGCTAACCACAGTTACACACAGAAACACGCGAAGAAGTCCGTGAGAAAATGCATTCGTCTTCAAAACTATAGCGAGGAATAAAGAACTTCTTTATTGTCGCAAGCTGACAATGACGTTACCAGAACTATGAGAGACTCCGTGTGGACGGAAGGCAAACCCCAGTCCCCTCCCCAGCATCTCAGCTCCATGGCAGCCGCCATGTTTTAATTCATGAAAGGGGGCGTGGTGACGTCACCGCGTACCTGTTGTCACGGAGACTGCGAGGTGAAGAAGAGACAAACAAAGAATTCAAATGTTGTTCAGTGAAGACATCCACTAACAAAATGTTCAAATGTTGTCCTAGTTCCGCTCATGAAAATCTGTTTTCAACCACATAAAGCTTCCTTCATACAAATTAGTCATAAAACCACCGTCATTCAACTTTAAATGGTACTTTTAGTTCCAGTAAACCCTTTGGCTGTTTGTCAGTTTAGGTGATGTTTACTTCACCGACGACCATAAATCGTTTATTGGGCCTAATGTTCAGGTAGTTATGGTGTATTAAAGCAGGCAACACCTCTACATGGTTCATCTTAAATAGGGATGACATAGCTAATGATGGTAAATTTGACGAAAACATCTCAGATTAGAACATTTAGTTTTACCAGCATTAACATCCTCATTTGGCCTAAAACAGACATTGAACAGCAGGATCCTTGATCTCATTTAGTTGTTTTGGATGAAAATGTTCATTTGCTTCTTTACCACACCATCATGCCAACATAAAATCAAACGTTCATATATTCATTTAGTACTTTTTCTTAAAATATGTTTTAAAAAAGATGTAAACAGCATTTGGCTGATTCTCCAACTACAGCCAAATTAGGTCATGAAATGTTTTACACAATCATGCTCAAATTTTAAGGCACATTTTGAGTTGTACTTCACCACAATGTTTAGAAACAACCGATAGTGGTTCTCATAGAATTACAAAAATATTTTATAATTTTTTGTAATTTACGTCTAGTGTTCAGAGGGAAGTGCTATTTCCATTACACCTCAAAAAAAAAAAAAAATCCAAACAAAATTACTATAATAACCAATTTTTTCAAGTTATTTAATGAAATTTCACACAAAGATGTCACCAAATGTATAACTTAATTCATCATTGGTCACTTTTATTGTCCTTGTGGAATCTAAATTTATTTGATCTCTATGATAGACTGAGAGTCCAAAACCTGGCCAAAGGATATGTTGCAATAAACATTCATATAAAACTATATTTTGTATAGTGAAAATAGTTAATTATCTATTCATGATTTTTCTTCTCCCTTGTGTAAAGGTTGTTTGGCAAACATTTAAAAAATACTCATATGTTGTTTTTTTCTTACTTCTGTTGGAGACACAAATTCTTTGATAGTTGGAAACTCACCTATACATTGTCTTGAATGAAGCTTAAAAGACTAACTCTTTGTTTTAGCCACTGCTTACCAATTCCCTGAAATTTCATGTTGCTATTTTGATGTTAGGTAGTACTTAATATTGTTGTGCAATTTCACTTTGTTATTTTCTCTGGTTTCTGTCCCTATGCTGACAGACAAACTGTTGAGTGTTTCCAGGTGTTTGATCAGAAACCAGAGAACCAAACATACACACAAAATGCACCAAAAGAGGGTGAACGTCTCTCTCTGGCTTGAATCAGAAACTGAGTTGTTGAAATGTACTTGTGGTAAGTAGAGAAAGCTGTAAGATGAGCTGCAGACATCCACCATGAATTGTTTCCAGAGTCCAGAGGCTGGACCTCTTTCTCTCTATTTCCCAGATTCTTCAGTGAAAAGGATTAACAAAAGGTTTGCAGGGGTATTTTAGAGAGGCAACTGAATTTAATTTCAAAACATCTGGCATGCAGTTAAAGTGGCTTATTGAGGATGAGCTCTGGAATAAAGTCCACAACTATGAGACAGGTTGACGATGTTTGTGAGGAAAACAAAACCAGCTGGAGTCAAGTTGTGCCACCTCAGAACCTAATCACAACCCTTTTCAAAAATGTTCAGATTTGGCTGACTGTCTACAATTTGGGTTTCTTATAGTAACTCATTTAAAGACAGTTAACATAATTCTCAGTTAATAAAATCCTGATGTTGATTCAAAAATATAATTGCACAGAATCTCTGAGTTTACACAGTGCAAGTGAGATGCTCTGAAATCAAAACTATGAACGATATTTTGTTGTTTTTTAGCTGGAGGATTTCTACTGTGTATCACATTAAACCACTTGTTTCAGCTTCAACACAGAAGTGAAAAAAATAAAAGAAATCATCTGATGGAACAGTAGTAGCAGGGGGACACTCCCACAAACTTTTAAAATCGTCCCCACACTGTTCCACTTTTGTAACATCTGAGTAAAGGACACTCCCCTTTGCTTTAAAAGCGACCGCCACAGAATCACCTCACCTCTGCTGAGGTTTTGCTTCAACATCTGGATTTTTCCATTATTACATGGACAGTCTACAAGTGGGTTATTAGTCGGTGACATAGAGGATATAAAGGACTCTCAGTTCTTTCTAAAAGAATCTAGCTCCGCCCGAGGTGTATCCTGTTCTGAAGCTCTGATGATGGGTCTGTGGGCCAGAGCAACAGCTCTGTCCCTGCTGCTGCAACAGCTGGTGCTCACTGTCACAGCACAAGGCATTGGTAAGTTAATCTCTCCTTTGACCGGCATGAGTTAAAAATCCCTTAATGACTCTGCTTTCTACATCTATGTATGCATCATGATCTGCTCTTGAGATTTGCAATTTCTGCAGAAAGTAGCAGATAAGGATAATGATGATTGTGGTGGTTATAGGGTTGATTGCTTGGGTCATGTTAGATTTTACATCTGAGAAAATTAAAGTGACCTATACAACACAAGTTATGCATATTCCAAACAACACTACCTGTTATTTTTAATTTGCCTTCTGCGTTTCCACACTATTTCTTATCCCTTCACATCAGTCTTGAAATCAGTTCATGACTGTGTGCAAGTGTGTTTGTGTACATGTGTGAATTTGTCTGTGCATATGAAGCAATGTGAGGCAATGTTAATTTGTTCCAGTGGAAACAGTAAACTGCTGCTCCTTTCTATAACTCCAGTCCATCACTCCATAAAACAGCAGGATACAAACATGAATATGCACTTTTATATGCATGTGCACACTTGAAAATACACAATCACACATAATAAAGTACCACAGTGCTTGACTCAGCAGCAGTGATTCACAGGGCACTGTGGGCCAAACACATTAAGACACACAATCCATTAAAGCTTAAAAAAAGAAAGTCATTGCTGTTAATGGTTTACCAGATGTAGAGTTTTGGGTGTGCTGAATATTTCTGAAGCTTCTCCCTCAAACACAATTCATGTACAATATTATGATGCCGTTTTCTAACAGTCCTCTGCTGTGTTAGTCTATGACCTGCTGGTATCTCCCGATTGCCTGCCTGACTTACTCCAGGGAAGTCTGAAGAACAAAGGGCGAGATGAGGCTTTCCTCCTCTCTTCCTTCAGGCTCCAGAACAAGGCCCCCACCTCCCTCTTCAGTGTCATTAACCCCCAAGACAACACCAAATATCTGGAGCTCAGTGTGCAGGCCAAACTGAGCAAGGGTGAGTTATTGTACTGACACATGAAACAGTGAGAACTACTTCAGCAGACTTCACAAGAGGCCCTCTGTATTTTTTCTCATAGTTTCCTGCTGCCAGATCTCTGTCTACTCCCCTCTCTATTTCATTCCTTTCTGTCCAATTTCCAGTGACTATTCGATACCAGAAGACTGATGGCAGATTCGGCACAACCAGTTTCAACCACCCCTCCCTGGCAGATGGCAGGGATCACCATGTGATGCTGCATGCCAGCGGTCTGCAGCGGGGTCCTCCTCGCCTTCACATTTACATAGATTGCCGACTGGCACACACTTTGGATGATCTGCCAGCTGCGTTTGGGTCTATCCCTCCTGGTTCCAACAAGGTGGCGCTAAGGACGCTGCAGTCAAGAGGACAGGTGACTCGAAAGTTAACATTGATCAAGTTCAAAGATCATCCACATAAGCACATACAAAGGAGTTTGTAGAGAGGTGTTGGAAAGAGGACAGGGGAGTCAGAGCCTTCATTCTGTTTAAGATATGCACCATCTAGAAAAGCCACACGTAATCTTTTAATCTCTCTGTTGTCTGTTTCTTGATCAGGATGAACTGACAGACTTGAAACTGGTAATAGAAGACACCATAGACAATGTGGCCACTCTGCAGGACTGTTCAATGGATCACAGTACATCCCAGGCTTCTGCCAGAGAGACACTGCAGCTGCTGGGTAAGAACAGCCAACAGATTACTGTCTGATATGATTTCATACGTCTAGCTCTGAATGACTACACAAGTACTCATATTGATTGTTCTAAATGTTGCAAATGAAAAAAAAAAGTTGATAAAAACACCTGTAACTGTATTTAAAGCTAGCTTTAAACTCGGAGCTGAAACACAGTGCAGTTTGCCTCCCAAAAGTCTGATGCTTAAAGAAACCCCTCTAAAGTAAAGTGTAATTTGAGTATCAGCATGTTATTGTCATCATTTATTTAGCACATTTCTACATTTAAAGCAATTTTGCATTCAAGTCAGTTGCCTTGGTTTTATATTATTTCCTGTGATAGTCAGATTGAGGATTTATGTGCGTCCATAAAAGGTTTTTATAATGCTATGAAATACACACTGGTGAGGTTTATGACTTTAAGTCTCCAAAGACCAAAGATGAAGGAAGAATGGGTTAGTTATGATCAATGATTAAAAGTGATCAGATATATTCACATATCTGCAGATTTACTAACATATTTTCACATTTACCTGGACATAAATTCTGTTTCTGGATACAGTTGATCACTTATTTTATTATCCTTTTTTTTTATATTTTTTTTTTCCAATTATTCCTTAATTGTATGCTTGTTATTGAAAATACATGAGTTGTATCATGTATGGCTCATCCAGTTAAATTACTGCCATGCATATAATTATAGAATTCTAGTGGTTAAAAGTCTAAAACTTTGTACATACCTTGTGCATTTTACGCTCTGGTTTAGTTTCTTTTGCAATGTCTGCTCAGGAATCCAGGGGAGCAGCATGACACATGACCAGACCACCATGCTGGAGCTGAAAAGCATGTTTGATGAAATGAAGCAGCTGCTCAACCAGCAGGTAACCTGTTCGAGTATCTCACAAGTATCTGCAGTTAGATAAGGGAAGACTCGTAAAAATCATTACTGAATGTTTACATTAAACGTGACAAAAAGTTATGATTAGGTCACAATAAATATTGAAATATTGGGATGAAATTAGTGCAAACCAGACTGATGCAGGCATTAAGTGAAGAGAAGACTGTGGACCGTAGAAAATGTGTAAAGGTATCCTGTTATCATTTTAAGGGGCTACCCATTTTTAAAGGTGAAGGAACTTTGCCTCCAAACCATTGGAATGGAATTTCCTTTTCCCTGGGTAATGATCGATATCAACTAAAACAATGATCTGTTGCTGCTCTTTTGTTTCAAGACTTTATTTGCTCTGCAAATGACAAAACAAGGATAACTATTTCAAGAAGGGATGAAAGAGGATGATTTCTAATAATCTCTTAAAGCAGGAGATTTGTCCAACTCATTTTGAGCTTTTCATTCTCCTTGTGTCTGTTTTAGATTAAGGAGATAAACTTTCTGAGAAACACCATTGCAGAGTGTCTTCCTTGTGGTAAGCAGTACACAAGCTCCAGACTTTTCCATGGCACATTACAGATACAGTAGTGGAAATGTGACATTACAAGTTCGTCTTTGTGTGTCTGCAGGTCCTGATGGCCGTCCCACCAACACAGGTCCTGCCCCAACTCCAGGGCAGTTCATCATGCCGCCTCAGCCTCTGACGCAGTGCCCTCTGGGTACCTGCTTCACACAGAGCATGTGCATCCCTACAGGCTCAGGGGGGTTCCAGTGTGCCCCCTGTCCTGATGGATACACAGGAGATGGGGTGCACTGTGATGATGTTGATGAGGTATGCCAAAACCCCATTTTTTAGGTGAAACATACTTTTTATGAAAATACTAATAGGTTGTTTTGTGTGTTTTAGTGTCAGTTTGGGCCATGTTTCCCTGGTGTGCCGTGTGTGAACACTGCTCCTGGTTTCCGCTGTGGGCAGTGTCCTCTGGGATATACTGGACCAGAGATAAATGGAGTGGGAGTTGCTTATGCAAAAACAAATAAACAGGTACAATGAAATAATTGAAACTTATTGGCAGAGTGTAAATCTTTCTTAATACCAAGATTTGATCTGTTCATCCCAGGTGTGTGAGGACATAGATGAGTGCCTTGGCCCACCTGAGAATGGAGGTTGTACTCCAAACTCAGACTGCCACAACACCGTGGTAAGAACACATGGACTGAGCTGTCAGTAGAAAAACACCTCATAGCTAGAGGCTGTAGTTCTTCACTTTGTAATGTCCTGAACAGGGCTCTTTCCGATGTGGAGACTGCAAAGCTGGCTTTACAGGTGACCAGGTGAGTGGCTGCCAAGGGACAAGGCTTTGCCCCAACGGCCAACCAAACCCCTGTGACGCCAACACAGAGTGTGTGGTCGAGAGGGACGGCAGCATTAGCTGCAAGGTGAGAACTTCAAAAGACTGAACTCATATTCAGCTTTTTCTATATACATTTCACTGTTACATCATGATTTTTCCTCCCTGTGTGTGTGTGTGTGAGTTAGTGTGGTGTTGGCTGGGCAGGTAATGGCTATGTGTGTGGAAAGGACACGGATATAGATGGATACCCAGACCTTAAGCTGAAGTGCAGAGACAACAACTGTGAAAAGGTACGCTTGTCAATACATCTCTTATTGTATCTGATCACCTGCTGGTTTGTAAGATTAATGTTTGTGTGATTTTTCATATGTTTGTTTTTTCTCCAGGATAACTGTGTGTTTGTGCCAAACTCTGGTCAAGAGGATGCAGACAGAGATGGGATAGGAGACGCCTGTGATGATGATGCAGACAGCGACGGCATTATTAACATAGATGTAGGTTTTCTTCTTTTTTTTGCATGGGTATATAAATGAGAGTCTTCCACCCACATTTAATCTACTGCATTGTAATGTACGTTTTTTGTCTTAGGACAACTGCTGGCTTGTTCCCAATGTGGACCAAAAGAACAGTGACAAGGATCTTCATGGTGACGCCTGTGACAACTGCAAAACAATTGAAAATCCCACTCAGACAGACACTGATAAGGACGGGCTCGGTGATGAGTGTGATGATGATATGGATGGAGATGGTAAGAGAGTGCATCACCCAGACTTACACCATCATTTTTTGTATATGGTTAAAGTGACTAAAAGGTTGTTTGGTGGGAGGTGTGGTAACGTGTTCATTATGTATTTTACTGCATCAATTTGAGGTCATAAAATTTGGAATGCGTCGTGAAACCTAATGGCTGATAATCACATAAAAAGACTCCAGTGTCTGTGAGAGTGATCCAAACCGCAGACTGTCTGGACAAGAACACACCCCTTACCACCCTGTCTGGGAAAAAGTACAGAGGGGCAGCAATTTATCTGCTCAAAACATCCTTCAGGTCTTTTTTTGTGTCTGTTTCCAATTCACATCCTCTGCCACTTAGATCACCACTTTTCAGGAAAACAACTCAGGCGTTATTAAACCAGAAAACAGTGTTAAATGTTAAAATGTTCCAACTGGAATTGTACGTGTTGTCCTACAAACTTTTCTCACATACCTCACTCAATTGCCCTTTCAGAGCACATCTCATTTGTTCCACTGGAAACACAGTTGTAACTTGTTGCCATTGTGTGGGCCTCCATGTTTACCTTTATATGCTTACGCAGGTTGTATGTTTGGACTCTGTGTGGTGACCCATGCTCACTCAGCCTGGCAGAACTCCAAACTCTTGATCATTTGGTTATGTCTTTAACTCCAAGACTGGATTGCTGAGCGCTTGGTCATGTCTGTCTCCTCTCTCAAAGCATTTTTCCACCGTAAGCCTCCGCCAGGCACTGAAGGCCACTGGAAACTATTTCACCTTTGCCTTAAACAAACACTGCCATCTGCTGATGCATTCGACAGCCCCTGTCTGTGCTCTGCATTCTGTCATGCAGTGTTTTTATTTCTTTCTCCTGTCAGGGCTTTAACACATGACCCAAAAATGAGAGCACTGGGGTGTTTATTTCTCAGGTTTGAAGAATATCCTAGATAACTGTCAGCGAGTTCCCAACCCAAGCCAAGAAGACCGAGACAGGGATGGAGTAGGAGATGCCTGTGATAGCTGTCCTGACATGCACAACCCCAACCAGGTAAAAGAAATACAATAACAAAACAACAACCTGTAAAAAGAGATTCTTTTGAGGAGTTGCAACTTTGACTGTTTGTGTTTTCTTCCTCCAGTCTGATTCAGATGATGATCTTGTGGGAGACACCTGTGACAACAACATAGACAGGTGGAGCCTAAAGCCGTGACCCTTAGCACAAACGCACTTCTGTTTTTGAGATCCAGAATCTTTTGCTGTTCAAGCTTGATTCAGAGCAATCAGAAAGATGAAAAAAAACTCCTTTATCTTTTTGAGTTGAAAGCCACCCAAGTTATGCAGCAAGTAGCCATTCATTTACAGTCACTGACAGTAACCTTGAAGTCGAATGAACAACAACAGAGGGCATGAACAACACAGAGTCCTGGAGAAAACTGGACAATAGTTTCCCTCATCAAACATACTGTATGTTTTCAAGTTATGGAGGTATAATATTTACTCATGAAGATGTTTCATTATTCTTTCAGGTGATAAATATGACTGAAAACCCTACTTCTAATCTGTCTGATGGCAAATTAAAATCACAGCACCTCCATTGGCTAAAATATTTCCTTATAATAGTTACTATACATGTGGATATCTGATATACGGAGGCATCGGTAAATAAAGAAGAAGCTTGAAACCTGTGCTGAATTAAATTTGACAGCTTTGTAATTCCTTAAAAAACAAAGTATAAATAAAAGGGCTTGATGCTTTAAAAGAGATCATCCTAAAACCTTAAAGCTCCTGGTAGGGGGCTATATGTGGTTATGAAACTGGCTAAAATCAATACTGATGTTAGATGATGTGGTGGAAACTCTTCCATGACCATCACAAGAAAACCAGAACTTTATAGGAGAGACTTTTGATTTCATACAATTATTGTTCATGCCTATCATCCCTGCAGCAGGGTAGGCATCAAACAAAGCAGTTAACATTACAACAAACATCCACACCAAAGTCTCGTTTACAGGATAAGATCAGCTTTGTCCACAGGAGGCACCATACTCAACACAAGCAGGAAGTTATTTACTGTACCGTTGAGAACATCAGCTGAGTAGTCCATGAAGTAAAAGAATAACAGTTTATACTGTCATGGTTTTGGCTGATGGACTGAAAGCCAAAAGAAAAAACAGATATAAAGATATGAGGAGGAAAAAATCTTTAAAAAAGAAGTATATATCATGATGCTCCACCATTTGTTCAATCAGCTTGTCTTGCGATTTGTCTTTTCAGTGATGGTGATGGCCACCAGGACTCAAAGGACAACTGTCCCACAGTCATCAATTCCTCTCAGCTGGACACAGACAAGGATGGGATGGTTGGTCTTTTATTTTCCTTGACTAACTTTATAACTGACAACTTCCATCTCATGTCTGCTGATATGTAGACAGTATTACGACACTAATGACAAATGTCATTATTTCTTCATAGGGGGATGACTGTGATGATGATGACGATAACGATGGCATACAGGACGAGTCTGACAACTGCAGACTGGTCCCAAATCCAGACCAGAAGGACACTGATAGTATGACTTCACCTTTGCTCCTGTGCCTGTACTTACATGTGTACAGCCTGTGTTTTCTTCATTGTGCAGTATGTGTATTCTTTTTAACATGCACCCTGGTGTTTCAGGGAATAATGTCGGAGATGCCTGTGAAGGAGATTTTGACAAAGATGATGTCATTGACATCATTGATCACTGCCCGGAGAATGCTGAAGTTACCCTGACCGACTTCAGGGCTTATCAGACTGTAGTGCTGGATCCAGAGGGGGACTCTCAGATTGATCCGAACTGGGTGGTCCTCAATCAGGTGAACAAAACATGGCTCTTCTGTAACACCATAATGTTTTAAATGCAATTGAGACTAAATTAATGTGATCCACAAATGTTTTAAAGCTTTTCTCTTTGGTCCTGACAGGGCATGGAGATAGTTCAAACCATGAACTCTGACCCTGGCCTTGCAGTTGGTAATGAGGACTTTATTCCATCTTATCCTATATGATGTCTCAACAAGGATCCATATACTCTCAGTGTTTTTCTCAGTCTTTGCCTCTAAAGTCATGTTTTCTGTCCACACCTTTAGGTTACACAGCTTTCAGTGGGGTTGACTTTGAGGGAACCTTCCATGTGAACACAGTGACCGATGATGACTATGCTGGCTTCATCTTTGGCTATCAGGACTCCTCCTCCTTCTACGTGGTGATGTGGAAACAGACAGAGCAGACCTACTGGCAGGCCGCGCCCTTCAGAGCAGTCGCTGATCCTGGAATACAACTCAAAGTAAAATACTCGTTGATGAAATGCTGCGATTATAAAGTGCCTTGATCAAAGCAGCTGAGTCACTGAGTCCACACACATGCCAGTTCTTAATACCATGTGTTGCCCCCTTTAATGTCAATAACAGCTTTAAGTCTTTTGTGATAGTTATAGATGAGGGTCTTTATTTTCTCATATGGTAAAACTGCCCATTCTTCTTGGCAAAGGCCTCCATTTCCTGTAAATTCTTGGAGTGTCTTGCATGAACTGCAGGTTTGAGCTCCTCAGAGAGGTTCAATGATATTGAGGCCAGGAGACTGAGATGGCCACTCGAGAACCTTCATTTTATTGTGCTGTAGCCAGTGGTAGCCATCGAAACCCATTTGTGTCAACTTGTGTGCATGTTATCAGGCCAAAATAAACAGGGTATGTAAACTTTTGATCAGGGTCATTTTTCATTTCTCATGATCACTCTACCTGCCTCTTTATCCCCAGGCTGTGAAGTCCAAGACCGGTCCAGGTGAGTATCTGAGGAATTCCCTCTGGCACACAGGGGACACCACAGACCAGGTCCGTCTCTTGTGGAAGGACCCCAGAAACGTGGGCTGGAAGGATAAGGTCTCCTACCGCTGGTTCCTCCAGCACAGACCACAGGTTGGATATATCAGGTAAACACACACACACACACAAACACACACACACACACACACACACACACACACACACACACACGCTCATACTGTGTGAGCTGCCAAACTGATTATTTTCCTGTGTGATTCAGGGCTCGCTTCTTTGAGGGTTCAGACCTGGTGGCAGACACAGGGGCCATTATTGACACCAGCATGAGAGGAGGGAGACTGGGCGTGTTCTGCTTCTCACAGGAGAATATAATCTGGTCCAATCTGAAGTACAGATGCAACGGTGAGGAGCTGCAAGGTTTGAGTGTCTGTCCAGTTGGTTATGAATTGAGTGTTGCTGGTATGCTGATGACTTTCGTGGTTTCTCTTCACAGACACGATTCCCTTTGACTATGAAGATCTCAACAACCAAAACACAGAGTGAAGCAAAGGAGCAAGGCTTGCTCAAGGAGGCTTGGCTAGGAAAATTTGATCAAAAAAGCTGTTATTTAGATATCAGATATCAGGAGCTTTAGGGAGCATTGGGCATTATACTCTTTTTTTCCAGTTCAGGTGAGCCTGTATCTTCCTGATTTTATCACAAGACTGGTCTGTGTATGTTCATGTGTCACCATTCTGAATGCTATTAATGTAGAAATACATGCCTTTGAACATAGTGGGTCCAATAAAATGTTAAGCATTTCACTAAATTACACAGTTTCTCTGACTTTTTTTCATACAAGATTGTTGTGTTGTCTGTAAAGAAAATCACATCACCAAATAAAGAAACCATATGGCGTTCAATGGATGTTTTATTGACAGGATAAATCTGGTCTCTGTAATTCAAACATTGTCGTCTTGCTCCAAAAAAAGATCTAATATGTTTTGCTTCTGTCTGATTTGACATTTCTAGTACCTTTGTATCAAAGCTGAAGAGCACCATTTTACTTCAAGATTCTCACAAATAGTTAAAGTGCAGATTTTTTTCCAATTTAAAGCTCCTGTAGGGGACATTTTAGTTTGTTTGAATTTTGCTCAACCGCTTAGGCAAAACTTTTTTTTCCTTTCAGTACTGAGCAAAATATTCCCTCCACTTTTAGAGAGTAAAATATATCACATTAAGTGTCTCTCTTGTAAAAATATTACAGTCAATCAGAGTGCAGTCAATCACTGCGACACTTTCCTGATGCACTAAAAGGAAACAATATTGATTTTGCTTTTGAAGGCCACAAACCAGAATCAGTGTTAATTTCAGTTGCTTTCAAAAACAGCTAAAAAAAAAGAAAAACAAGACTCACGGGAGCTTTAAGTTGAATTACAAATCCTGCAGATGTCAGTGAAACTTTTCACAGATCACAGAGCTTAAGCCAGAATGTACATTACGTTATTATAAAACATGTTAGCAAGAGGATCAGATAGGAACATTGATTATTAATAATGTAACAACATACTGATTTATTAATAATGAATGGAGACGAACATGTAGTTTGAGATGTGCAATATTTTGTATCATACAATATTAAAATGTAACACAGCTAACAATGAGGTGAAGGTCTTTGTGTGTATCTTCGATTGGCAGTAATATCAACATCCAGTGTTGAATAACTCAAAGGAAAGCTCTCATGCTACTTTATTCTGCCATCTATAATGAGCCGACACATTTAACAGAATCAAGGAAACAGGCCCGTAAAACTGTACAGAAAACAGCTGATTTAAGAGTCTGTGTGAGCATGCAAACACATGTTCATCATTTTTCTCCATAACTGACAAAACAATCTGAGTCATAAAGGATGTTATGTTCTGACATCTACCTTTGGCAAACACTTTGTCATCCAGAGAGGGGACACTTCATTAACGTGAAGACTAACGTCACTCTTACATAAGGCAGGTTGATTTGAACACTGCTGCCCGGCATAATGACCACTATGACTGGAAATGTTGAACACGTGGGTTTTCCTAGGAAAAGGTCTTGCTCAAAAGGAGCATTAAATCTAAAACACCAAATCTTTGAGGCCAAACTGGAAACTGCACAACACCGGATGTATATAATATCCAAAAGAGCTTGTTCTGTTGCATAGAAAACTTCTACAAAAGGGCGCAACATAACAAAGCGTAAACATAAACAGCTTACATCTGAGCCTGAGAGATGAGTTTATGAACAAAGTCAAGGACAAATCTAATTCAGAATTGCATTTCTTCACAAAACGATCACTGATTACTTAAGAGACACACCTTAATAAATACAAATCTCTGCTAACAACTTGAACCTGAAATAAATTTGTCCCAAAACTTTGCAACAACTTTATGATCCAACTGTATAAAAGTGAAATGAAATGAAAGGCCTGGGTTAAGGAGAAACTGACAAACACACAGGAATTAAAAATGATAGAAGATGCTTCACGTATTGTACAACGTAACTCAACTCCTCAATTCTCCATGCAATTTTACACGGTGAAGAACTAAAAAAAGCTCCAGGAGCAAGTGGTAGTAAAAGAAAACAAAATTACCATCAAGGTATTAAAAGCTTAACATGGTAAAACAGAGAAAATAATAAAAAAAACAATTATATAAAACAAAAGGCAACAGATAGTCCTCCATTTAAAAATGCTGAGGGTAGTGTTGGGTTGTATTACAACATAAAGGGGGGTTGTGGTGGTCCCTTGGCTCAGCCCGAGCTTCTGCCTCAAGAATCAGAGCTGACTCGATCTGACTCGAATGAAGTGGCGTGTCTCCTAGGCCTCAAAGCGCTTTGGGCAGATCATGGGGGCAATGAGGGTCACCATATAGAGGAGAAGACAGACCCAGCAGGAGACCATCTTGAGCCAATACACAGACGTGCTACCCTCCATCAACTTCTCAATCTGATGGTTATCGTAACTGTAGGAGAAGCAGAGAGAGAGATAAGGCAAGATAAAAAGAATGATAGATAATCTCAACCTTTTCTCACAACAGGGCTATAATACAAGCCAAATGTAGGCATTTGTTGTGGGTATATGAATACAGCTTTAACAGCCTTCGATATGAGTTTTGTTCTTTCGATAGCTGAAAGAACAGGGATTAGTGCAGACACCTTTGTCTGGATCTAAGAAGAGCCAGAAAAACTGCCATTGTAAACAACTTAAAACATATACTGTACAGAAATTTTCTTCTCATGCATTTAAGGAAAAAAAGACACCTTAGAGATGACTTGTACAGATGCAACACTGTTATCAATACTCTTCATGTAGCCCTCCAAATATATCAAAAAACTTTGAAATGCTCACTCTATTTAACTTGTTCCTAATTCTGATCAGGCACAGTTACTGGTTGAATGTATAAAACAAGCTCAGGAAATGTCTCTAGCTGGGTATCACTTACTGGAACCAGTTGGTGACAGTCATCATGACATAGAGAGATCCCAGGAAGAAGACAAAATGGAAGTAGGCGTAGCTGTAGATGGTTGCCTCTCTCTCATCATACACCACGTTCTGACCAGCTCCACTTTTCTCCTCGTCATAGTCGTCTGTAGGTGCACATGATGAAGAGAGGTTACGGGTGGATCAAATGTTAGAGAGAAACATTCTGACACAGTGAGTCAGGAAGTTCAGTATCCTTTCAGACTGAAACATTTCCATCAGATGTAACTCAAGATCATATGTGTTTTTGAAGTGGTCCAGTTTTTCTGTCAGGCACATCTGAAAATACTTCATATTTTGTGTCCAGCAGGGGGCAGTGTCAGACTACCCATAATCCCACCTCATTGCTGGTCCTACTTCACCGTGTCATACTAACCTCCTAGTAACAGTGACATCATCTGTGTTTGCTGACCAATACTTTCTCACCATCCTCAGTCTGTCTGAGGAATAGCAATGAGCGCAGCCTCTTTGCGTGCGACTGGGGACATATGCGTACAAACCAAACAGCCGAGATACGCAGGGGGAGGGAAAACTGGATGTGATAGTAGTGTGGGGGTGGGGAAACTTTCCTCACCTGTGTCATCTCCAAAACAGAAACAGCAGCGAGCTCTCTGCAGGAGAAAGGAAAACATGTAGGTGACTGGACAAAAAGAAAAATGTGATTTCTCTTTTGTTTTTTCTCTTGTATCAAACACATTTGCCTAGGACGGCCTGTTTGGTCGTCCTGTAAATGTGTTCAGCCACTCTGTATATTCCATTAACCATACTCTCAGTGTGATCTGATTATTTGTGTGTTACCTCAGTTGCTGGCTCGCTGTTCCTGCACACTCTGAGTGCTGCAGAGCTTCTCCTAGTAGTGGAAGTCAGGCTAAAAGGAGGATGGAAAAAGAGACATAAAGACAGATGGAGGAGGAGAAAGGTTGTAATTCAGTCACTGTGTGTCTTTCCAATAATTTGCAGTTTCAAACGGCTGCACAGTCTAATTTCCCAAGGAGCGACCACAAAAGACATGATGCCTCTACTTGATGGAAAACACATGTGAACAGACGTAAAATAGCACATTTCTTGACTCTAACACCAACAGCCAATCATGAGCCGTTTCTCCTGAGTCACAGCCAATCAAAACGGCCCTGTCCTTGTCTCCACAGCCTGTCACGAAGTACATGACTTTCATTTCTTACTGCTTTGAACCAGTTCTGTGTTTATGGAAGTGGCCTGTTGCCTCTAAAACATCTTTTGACTCAATTTATTCAATGATAAAACTGAACAACATGGACATACTGCAGGGAAACTTGGTCTGTATCCAGACCTTGGGAGGTGTGTGTGTGTGTGTGTGTGCCTGCGTATGTGTGTGTGTGTGTGTGTTTGTGTGTGTCTTACCAAGAGTAAAGGATACAGCCAAACAGGATAACGGTTCCAAAAGCAGTGACAATCTTTTTGTCGCCCTCCAGCTCAGAGTTGAAGGGAAAAACACACACGGTTGTGTTCACACCATTTATCTCCAGCGCTAGACAGAAGTAATGTGCAGACAGGGAGATGGATGAGGTGATAGAAGAAGAGGAGGGAGTATTGTAAGTAGTGAGTGACAGGGTAAAAGGTGCAGTGAGAGTGTGTTTGTTTTGGCACAGTGTACGCAGGGGTGAGAAAGAAGAGATGGGACAACACAGTAAGAACAAGAGCTGAATGTAGACCACTGGGGTGTTAGTCAGGGAGACATATGTATGCCTCAAATATTAAGTCACATTTATTACAAAAAATCTCATCATATTTTAATCATCATGGTACATTGTTCTTAAGAGGATTTTCCCCTCTTTTGGTTATGCATTGCTGTAATAATGAACTAGTTCAGTTCCTAGAACCTTGTTAGTTGGAACCTTTTTCCTTCCTGCTTCAGAGTACTTTTCTCCCAGTACAAGAGGTACTTTGAGTGATGTAAGTGCACAATAATTGGTCCATAGGATACCCCAAAGGTGTGCTTATTGGTTTAACAGTAGTGCTATTAAGCACTACTGACCAACATTTTTTAAACCAAACATTAAACATGAGCAAAATATCAGTCAATAACAGTCTGTTGCCAAGAGATTTCTGACACCTGTTCAAACCACATAAACAGCAGACACAAAATAGAGAATAGCTATTTGAAAGTATTTGGTAACATAAAAAGCTCCTAAAACTGTACAAATTCATGAAAACACCAACAAATGGACTGACAATAAAGTCAATGCTTTACATGGTGATCAATCATCAAGGATTTGCACCCAGTCAAAGCCAATTTCTAGTCTTCTATGTATTTCCTATCAGATCACCGGGTAACTACCACTCAGCAGAGCAGTGCATCGAGAGTATCAGAAGAAACTCCAAGGAGACCACAACGACGAATAGTTCACCAAAGTGAAACTGACAAAAAAACAGGAAGGATCCTCTGACACAGTCCCCAGCATAGATTTGTAGCAACATGGGGGCAAAGGCTTTAGCAGTTTAGCTTTTAAAGACTATCATCAACTGAAGACAATTTTTTATGAACAACTCTTTCTATTGAGTCTATACCAAAACTTGAATACTACTTTATATGGGTATTCATTCAGCAACTGTCAATAAAATGTTTGTATAGGTCATCTTAACGGCAGTGTAGACGCATGCAGAAAAAACAGTTTGAACCTATTTGGGAGTTCCTCTTCAAAATTTCCTGGAACTGTTTGGTCTGGAAAACACCAGTACATTTAAGACCTGCTGATAAAAGCATGAAAATGACTGTTGGTTTCTATTCACACTTACTCTCTATTGGTTTGCTGGTAAAGGCCGAGAAGGTGAGGTACATAACATACACGCTGATGACTCCAGGTTGCAGCAGGCCTGACGTTGGCTGCACTGCAGGGACACAAATCAAACCACAGGATTTAATATAAGAACTACATTGATCTAGATACTTAAGAGGCTGAACATGTACTTAAAGAAATATGGCAAGAATTCTAACCAATAGTGTGCTTTGTGATCAATGTCTATTTCAGTACTACAGTGTGTGTGTGTTTACTTTCAGGTAACTTTCTTTCAGTATACTCCACTTAAATGCAAATGCATCCATTTAGCATTATTGATTCAAATGAGATAATGTACTGTTGGGCATGAGCTCTTACATTTCTGGATACACGGGGAAATGGCCAACAGAGAGACGATGAGACACAGGCTGGCGTTGATGCCCAGGAAGATTTTATTCTTGAGACATGCCTCAGGGTGGGTGTAGTACACACCCATGAAGACTACGGCTCCTACCGCGATGGTGAACAGCATCAGAGTCACAAATGCCAAGGCTGCGTACCAAAGACGATTGTACTTCACTCCTGAGCTCCTGCAGACAGAAAGAGATGAGAGGGGAGGACGGAAGGACGAAAAAAACGTGAACAAGGAGAAAGGAAATTAAATAAGTAAAAAAGACCAAGTGAATAGGGGAGAAAAAAAGAAAACTGACTTAGGAAAGACTGTCCTAAAGAAAGATTTAAAGAAAGAGAAAGTTTTGTTATTTCAGCTTATTTTCTGGAAATTAAAGGTTTTATTGAAACTGGAATTACAACAATGTCTATCAATTACCTGTGCTGTGTTTGTGTTAGTTTGGAAACGAGGGGATAAAGTGTTTTTTTATACAAATCTCTTTTCAGCATATTATATCCCACTCTCTGCACTACTCCAATTTATACTGTCTGGCCAAAAAAGGTCACACACTCTAATATGTCTTTGGACCTTCTTTAGCTTTAATTACAGCACACATTTGCTGTTGCATTGTTTTGATAAGCTTCTGCAATGTCACAAGATTTTTTTCCATCCAGTGTTCATTAATTTTTCACCAAGATCTTGGATTGTTGATGGGAGAGTCTGACCACTGTGCAAAGTTTTTTCCAGCACACAATAGTGCTTCAGTAAATTGGACAGACTCACTCACGAGGACAAAAAATGATGAAGCTAAATAGGAGACCCGCTGTGCTCACCAGTTTGTGTTCCATCTATGGGCAAACTCCACCAGCAACATGAGCTGGATCAGCAGGAAGATGGACCCACAGGCTGCTCCGACATAGCGCCACACTGTGGATTTGAACAGGGGCAGAAACAGTTTGTTTAATGGAGGAGAAGACCCTACATCAGATATGTACTGTTAAGTGGTGTTAAATACAGAAGCAGAGAGCATTTTCCTCACCTTCAAGAAAAGTCTCCTCTTGTGGAATGAAAAAACCTCCTGCACAACATGCCACTAGTGCAAAAAACTTAAGCAACCAAAACCTGCAGGTGAAGCAGAAGTAATATTGAAGGTTGTACAGGAAGAGGGCACGTAATAAACAAAAAAATGACAAATGAAAAACAGACTTGGTTATCAATACCTTTGTTGGACTGTTAGAGTTATGCACTTAGTAACAAGAAAAATGTCACAAATGAAAAATTCTCAAAACTAGATACAGCAGGATAAAATCTTATTATTAAACGTTCTCACCCGTTGTGCACAGCCGCCCTGCAGCCAGTGCTATTCTTGATGCCGAGTGTAAAGACAAAGAAGAAGAAGAAGAAGAAGGACATGCCGAAGCACACCTTGTAGACGGCAGAGTAGCCCACCAGGGTTTTGCAGTTCTCCCCTGCATTCACCTTTTCACACAGCTCATTGTAGAAAGGGATCTAATTGACAAAATCACACACACGTTGATTAGATCATTATGATGTAGAAAAAGAAACCAACAGCTCTGAATGTGTTTGTCTGGATTGCAGCCTCAGAGAAAAGACCCAATAGCTGCCATTCTGAGTGTCACGCCTCTAAAGCAGCAGAAAAAGAGAACAGGCAGCAACAACAACCCCTCTTTCTCTCCATGAAACCCTCTTTCATTCCTCCGTCTCTACAGGCTGTTAGAGAGGCCTTACAACCAACTGTCAGTGTACACAAACAAAAGACACAGATGAATAAATTAACCGCCTCTTGTCAGCACGTCCGAGGGCTTGGGGAGGAGCGAGGAGAAGAAAGAGCAGAAAAAAGACGGGGACACTCATATCAAAATACATTCATGGGTATTTTCACCTGCAGGCTGAAAAACAAAGAAAAAAAAGGAAAACTGAAAGTAGTAGAGAAGATAAGGGCTTTGTTGTTGTTCCCTGTAAAAAGAAACTTGAAGTGCTTCTGTGGGCTCGTTGCCAACAGAAGAGAGAGTTTTTGAAATAGTTGCCGTAAAAAAGGCTCAATACCTGTTGGCTCATGTGGAACGTATAAATGTTAAGTCAAAATCTAATGAAGAAGCTGCTTTGTAAAAAAAATAGATAAATAAATAAAAAAGGTCACTATTTGAAACAAAACTAAAAAGCTCTTTACTTTAAAATACAAAGTGGTTTGGGTTTTCCCTAACCACATGGATGAGATGCTGAGGATTGAGCTGTCAGCCTTGTAGTGTGAAGCACAGCCCAAAGCCAGATCACAACATAGAGTAAAAGCTCATTTTGGAGCTTTTGTCTAATGTTGAGGACCATATTAGCATGTCCATGGTGCAGTGATTAAGAGGTAGAGGGGCTGATTCAGACAGCTGTAAATCTCTCCAGAAAAAGAACAGCACTCTCATACATACAATGGCTGCTCTTTTAGCAGAGACTTCCTGCTGCGCTCAGTGTGTCGCTGACAGTGATGTGTATGTGTGCATATATTTGTGTGTAACTCAGCAGGCTTTGCGTGAGGCTACAAGAGGCCATTTTGTGCCTTTTACTGGGTACTCCTCTCACAAGGAAACCCGCGGTAGGGAGCTGTTTAGAGTTGATAATGACAGGAAAGGAGAAGACATACAGTAAGAGATGACTGAGGGAGTTATATTTCAGTAGTCTTCTGCTCTACAGTTTAAATGTCCTTCACTCACAAGCCCTGAAGTTCAGCTTTTAATCTTAGAAAAGACTAAAGGACACGAATATGATGTGTCTAGGAATCATCTCTGACACCTGTGTCTGCACCATGACTCGCCCTGCGCATGAGGACAACAGCGCCTACAGAAATTGCCAGTTGAGCTGGGTCATCTCAGAAGAAACCACAGAAAAAGTCAGTCTGGGTATAATCCGGCATTATGACGCATCAAAGAGGTAACATGGAGGGAAAAAACACATGAAGGTGGTAGAGATCAGAAGAATGAGAGCAGCAGGCCTCCTGTGTATCCTCTCCCAGCCTCAGAGGCAAGGTGGGCGGTTTAAAACAAAAGTGCTGGCAGCCTGAACTCCTGCCACCCAGACTCTGGCCTTACTGCTGTGAACATTCACTAGAGATCTCCAGGTAAAGACGTGGGTTGTCTGCTTTGCCTGTAGCAATGTTATAAATCTTTTATTTTCTCCTGTTGCCGATGACATAGAAACTCTGGAATCACTCTGAGAGTGTGTTCCGTTTATAGAAAAGAGTAAAAAAAACAACAAACGTTGGCCCATCTGATGAGACAACACCCAGTTTAGATGTTCTGTGGAGGGTGTGTGACCTAAAAATCTAAAACCTAATTTTTTGTGGGTTTATACCAAGGATCTCTACTTTGTGATAACACCCTACCCTCCTCAGTGCACAGCTTCTAACTTCTTTGAGTTAATGCAGAAATAACTTCTTACTTTTTGTCCTCTTTGCTAGAAAACAGCTGTGAAGCAGGGCAGTCCTGCTCCAAAACCCTGAATAGAGCAGAAGTTCTCATGTGCCAATCTGTTGAGAATCAATGTGCTGCTCTCACTTATTTCAATACAACCTTTATGATACAATATCCATATTGCTGCATTGACTATTGGCCAAATATTAGCTCTATTAGTATGTCTTCAGGGGTTGAGTAAGCCTACGGAAATGATAAATAAATAAATATAAATAAATAAATGTATTAAGTTCTAAGGTCTGTGCCACCGTGGGGAACTTGTGCATAACAAGTTTTGCACTCAGCTGCAACGTCTTATTCAAACTCAAACAAGAAAAAACAAACAAACAAACAAAAAAACTGTCACACCAACATCACTCCTACTCTTTGCTACTTTATCAGCCCCTTAGCACACACTGTTGTTGTGATTACATGGGCTTTCCTGGATCCGGGTCCAGCTAGATAGAAGTAATTGAGTGAAGTCTAGAATGAACTGCTCGTGTCTGAGATTTTAGATGCCAGCCAATATGAATCCAAACTTCATTTTCTTTGCTAAGATCCCACAAATATCCAATATCAACATTGGATCAGGACACCCCTAGTCTTGGCCAAAAATGAAACAAATAAAATGTAGAAAGACATTTGGATATAATGGAAAAGGGGAAACCTATTAACTCTTCAGAAAGCACTGTTAACATGAAGAGAAGAGTTTTTTTCTGTTTGTTTCTGAAGGACTTTGTTATAAATTTAAGAAAACTAACAAGGCCGATCGGGGAAATTATGATCTGAATAAACTAGTTAAAAAAGACCTTGTTTAATTTTCTTGTTGAAATTAGTCACTGGTCTTTGTCACTATAATGTAAAAGCACTTATCTAATAAAAGTTGTTGGCGCTTAGACTTGTAATTCAAATGAAGCTAATGACAGATCTCACTCCTTTTTTGTTTATTCCACCCTACCTTTCCTTTCTCAACATTCTTTTCCTCTATGTGTGTAACATTTAAGTCTCTCATTACATATCTAAATATAGGTTAAATTATATGAGTACAAGATGCATGAAACTATTTTGAGTTCCTGTTCCCTAGCTTGGTGTGATTGCTGTACTTACATTGTCTTTCATCTGCTGCTCCACAGTGGGGGACATCATGATGACACAGACGATAGTGACCAGCAGGAAGTAGAGGGCGTACATGATTCTGGTCCCCGTGGACTGTTTGATCTTGGGGCAGCAGTTACAGCAGCACGAGCAGGCCGCTGAGCCGCAGCAGCAAGCCAGCTGCACACAGGACAACAGAGAGACAAAAGAAAGAGAAGGAGAAAGAGAGATTGTGAAACAACTCACACATCACTGACATGACTTTCCACACAATTATATGCAATCAATTAGAGACTCAATGTTTTTTACAGGGCACTTGGAACAGAGGATCGTTGTGCGTCTATTTTGCGGCATCTGTCAGCTGTGAAGGTTATGCTCTCATCTTATAAAACCACAAAGTATTAAAGCTTGAAGATGCTTTAAATGAATACGTTCAATGTTCCTCAAGGAGTCGTTCAACAGTTTTTAGGATTCTAAGGAGGGACTACAAAGGGGGTTCATCTCTAAGCATTACAGTGTGTCTAACACACAGTGTGGACAGACAGCAAAACAGAGCACAACTAGTACAACTCCAGAAAGATCATTATCAGTCACTCTCATTTAAAGGCTGTAACTAACTGCATTTTATTCATGAAGTACACAAATTTTGTTGACTGCTCAACATGTGACAGCGTCTAAGAGACAGCAACTGTACATGATATTTAGAATGTCATTGTTATACATAATTATGGTGAAAAATGCATGATTTTGACATCTCAAATGTGAAAAAAGAAGCTTTTAGTTTTCCAGCCTTTGAAAAATTTGCAACCATTGATAAAATATTCTGTCTTTTTTATTTGAAGTCTCCCAGAATAGGTCCAAAATGTTGGAACATTAGTATTCACTGCAAACCAAAGGGAAAAAGAGCTACTCGCTGAACATGGGAAACTCAAAATAGAGGACAAATGTCTGACTGCCTGTTTGCTCATTCATGGTTTCTATCACGAGGGATGTGACCCTCCTACTTCAGAGTGGGCATTTTCTGGTCAACGTAGACGTTCTTGTCTGCACACAAACACACACACACACACACACACACACACACACACACACACACACACACAGACACCCACACAGAGGTCTACTCTGTTACTTTTACATGCCCTCATATAGGGGCAGTTTTGTTAAAAGAGGCCCCGACTTCTATTTGAGAGAGGATACTCTATAATTACTGCGTGAGGTCTTTATGTATCCACCCTATCCTGTGGATGTAAGCCTCCTCGGCCTGCAGACACATTCTGGAGCTGAGAGAGGTGAACTTCTGATGTGGTACAGGGTACAGTAGTGCTTAAAGGCTGGTGGGCTGCTTCAAACCATTATTTTCACATGTGTGGGTTGTCCCTTGACTAGTGAGGGTACACCCTAAAGCTAGTCAGAGCATGGCTGAACTGCTGTCTTAAGGAAATCATGGGTGGACAGGGCCAGCAGTGTCATGAATGATCTCAGGAAAATACCACTCTCTGTGACAACATGTTTGATTTCAAGCAGTTACCACAACAACTGTTTTTTGCTACAAACAGACTCTTTACCTTGATCAAGTCAACTCATTCCATTAGTTCAGTCCCCCCCCCTCTTCGATTCTGTGATTCTGAGTGTAGAGACACAAGCTTGATGACATCCAACAAAGATTTCCAAGTTGCACTTGGGCAGTGCATCTGTCAAAGTTACAAACTTCAAAGCCAAAAAGAGTCCTGTAGCCACAACAATGAGAACTAAAAACAGAAACAACAGGTCAGTTCAAATGGTAAAAGATACCATGTAATCCTTGAAATAACAGAACACAAACATGTAGGTACACAGGAGTGTTCATCGAACAATAAGTTGAACAGTCTTTTGTGCTCACCACATACAATGTTAAAACGTCATCAGTGTCCTTGATCATGAGTTGCACCTAACTCCTAAATCTCTGTTTCTCTTTGCCTCCCTAAGTCTGTGCAGCTGTGCAGCTGTTCAGCACTCCCATGTTTCCACACCCTGTCTTCCAGACTTCTGAGACACATATCTAAGATGTATTTTTTCCGTTAACAATCACTTCCATAACTGAAGAATCAACAATCCTCTCACAGTTTTTATTATGTCACCTTATAGACCCATGATGGCTCAAAGCATGGTTACACTTCAAAATGGGAAATCAGATCCAGAGTATATATGTCTGATTTTTAGATAAAAATTGTTTCATTAGACTTAATTTGAACCACAGTCACCTCAGAAGCATTTCTAAACGTTTCTTAATTTGAGACATTTAGAGACAAAAATAATGCCTGAATCACTTTGAAAGAGTTGAAAGATTTGAAGATAATAATAAATAATAATTTAAAAAACAGGTTTTAATACAAGAAACTAAATGAGCTGATTTTTCTCACCCATGGGCAGATTTCTTTTACTCTTTACAAAAAATTCAGATGTATTGGAATGGGACATTTTTCTGGACGTCTTAGGTGAATGTGGTATAATAAGATCTTTATCAACAAAATAAGAGCATAAACACTGTCTCACTTTAGAGTTTTTGCAGCATAGCTCAATACCCCTCTCAGTCAGTAACCAAGCCTGTGTAAGTGTGTGAGTCCTAAACTGGGGTCTGTAATCCAGCCAGGGTTTACAGATGCGGTAAAGCCAGCGTGCAACATTGTGTGATGTGTTGCGTTCCGCTTCACATGCCAGTAATGTGTGGTATGCTGCATACTCGTGGATCCACACGGGCACATGTTCAGGATCAAGACTCTTGGCCCACTCTGCTCCGACCCCCCTGCTGTCTGTCCTGATGTCTCCCTGCTAGTCTTTCCAGACACTTCATGGATTATAACCTCAATGGAGAAGGGTTACTATGACCCATGACTTTTGGGTCCGGGCGTTGTTTTAAAACAAAAAAAGAACTTGTTTCATGCATATCTTTAGCACTTTTTACAGGTCCTGGATTAAAGTAAGGAATATCTTTTGGATCAGAAATCAATAGATTAAGTGCTGAGGTCAAATAGTTGTTCATTTCAGAACATGTTGCAACTTTTCCTGTGTTTTCAAGACATGTAAGGTCAAAATTATGACCCCTCTTTTTGGGTTTTCAAAATACGGTCACCCTACATGAGCACATGTTGGACTTTTACCTGGATGAGAACATTTTGTTTGGTTTAGTTTGAAAGGAAGTTGGGAGGTCTGTGAGGTGACTGTAGGAATCATATGTTGAGACTGGAGAGGAATCATGCTTCAGGCTCGTCTTGTCCTCTTTTGTAACTTTCAGTATCTCAGTTGTTTCTTCATGTTCCTGTACTGGTTATATTGTAAAAGTGCCTGAGCAGTTTACTCTGAGGTTCACTGATTCCTATCGTTTTGTTATGGGGGAGAGACGAAGCGTGCATTTTTCAAGGAACTGTATCAAAATCTGGATACTTTTCTGCTGCAGGAGTCGAGGGGAAAGTTCAGGCAGACAGGCGTCCAGCAGAATGGTGACTGTAACAGCACCTGATCTTTGACTCTGTGCGAGTAAAGTTTAATAATCTGGAATCATGTCTTAAAAATTTAAACAAGTAGAGGCTCTTAGCAATGCATTTCTGTTGTTTTCACAACACTCAGCATTATCCCAACCAATCAGGAGGAGCACAACATAGGATGAAAATTGATACATAAAGAAGCAAAAATCAAATTTTCAACTGGAATCTTGGCTTGAAGTTTTGTGGTCATTAGTCCTCCTAGCTACGACAACGTGTCCTTAAGAGAAAAATGATGTCCCTTCATCCCATCAAGTCATGAAGACATTGCTCCATACATTGATATTATGGCTCAGATGTATTTATTATGCTCATTCTGAAATGCTGATAGCAGAGCAGCAGGAAAATAGGTCAATGCAGAGGTTTGCCCACATGCTCTCTGGTCAGCGGTTATAGGCAACAAACACAAAGACTTCTTTGATGCTTTGAAATCAGATCAAAGAGTGAATCAGACCAGTGTATTCCCTCTCAGGTTTCATGAGGAGGGAGCTTTTATCCTCTCACAGATAAATGTGGAGTGCTCATAAATCTGTACCATTTACCAAAGCCTGAGATAAAGAGGATGAGTGCCAATGAAGAGGTTTGAGGTGCTGCTTCCAAGGCTGCTTGTGACACTGTGTTTATTCAAACACAGACTTCAAACCTTGAATTGAAAGCAAGTTTTATGTCAGGGTCTCTGATCTCTGTTTGACAACACATAGCAGAGCTTAACAAGATAAGCTGTTTTTCTTTTGTCTCTGCTACATCCACACGTCTTGCTCAATTGCCGATTAATTAACCCAAACAGCCTGAAAGAGAGACAGAAAATGGCAGAATGATTAGAGTCATGAGGGTGTTTAGATTTCATTAGTCAAGGGGGAGTTTCACCAGTGGACTCCAAACACAAACAGGAGGCCCACAGCAGGCAGAGGCAGAACCGACGAGGGGAGTTTAAGACGGGGACATCTTTGAGCATTCCACCAAACATAGATACACAAAGAATGTATCCATGGTAACCAGTGCTGACCCTATGCACTTCCAGGGCTACCCACCCCCCTCTCAACGAAAAGCCTGTCCCACCAGCATGTCGACAGGTGGTCGGTGTGTCTGCAGTGTACACCCCTACTTCAACATAAACAGCAAACCCCCCCCCCCACAACACGCACACAAGCCATTCCCCAAGATTATCAACTCATGAGACAGGCCTTTATCCACCTGCTGTGTCCACCAACAGATTTGAAACTCCATCATGACTGCTACACCGCTCTACTGGAGGTTTCAGTGTCTGTGGGACACTGAGGAGACAAAGGCCTGAAGTTCTGTCCCACTCTCCTCTCGTTTCCTCCATCCTCCCCCACCTTGTTACTTTTGGGGCTTATTGTTGACCCCTCTTGTCTTTTTTCCTTTTATTCTTCCTCCTCTCCACCCTTCCTTCATTATCTTCAGCTGCCCTTTACCCCCAAATCCCTCACCACCCAATGCTTGGCCACCTTCCAGCTGTTCAAGGCTGGAAAGACAAGGACACACACACACACACAGATACCAGTTTTAAGTATAGAGGGAGGGTTGGACACAGTGGTGAGAGTACCCTCAGGAAATGAACCCAAAAGCCAGTAATAGCAGCCGTAGAGACAGAATGAGGCTGTGTGACCTTCAATTGTTGTTCCGAAGATTCGGCCCCACAGCTGGATGCTTAATCAACAAATCTCCAACAGTCTTTCTTTTATGGGGGGCTGTTTGAATCGAATTAGGAGCACATGTTGGGTCAGACAGTGAGCTGTTTAGCTGAGCACTGATGATAATTGTCCTGTTTTTCTTTTATGCCTTAATTTTGTCAAATCAACAGAAATCAGAGGGGGAAACAATATTTAGCAAACAGGGAACAGTAGGGGTAACCTTAATGAAGCACGCAGCTACACAGACCCAGCTGCTTACACAATATCTGACAGACCAATAGCCAAAAAAAAAACAGGTCACTCACTGAACCCCAGGAAGCGCAGATAAGAGAGGAGAAAAGCTGGTTGAATAGATAAGCTGCGAAAGGTTTTTATAGGAAGTCCAACGGTCACTAAATGTGCCATAACTGAATAAAAATGGTTTATTTCAAACATGAGAAAGAAAAGAATAAACAAAAAAAATCTGCAATGAGTCAGAAAAGATCAAGAATTTTATTTTTTAAATCTTCCATCTTCTTCTTTTATAGAACAACATCTACAATAAACATCTCTTTTTAGAGCTTGTCTAAGTTTCAAAAATCTTGAGCATATCAATAATATCTATTTCCACCTATTTCAGCAAGTTAATACTAAAATATAATTTATTATATATAAATGTATAAATCATTAAAGATCTATCTTAAACAAAGAGACCCATTTACGTTTTGTCAATATGACACATACTTGTAAACATAAATCTTGTAAATCTAAATGTATATCTGAACAATTTACAAACATAATCTAATTGGGATTATCTTTCCTTTATTCCAAATGCGTTTTTTTTTCTTTGTGCTATTATTTTTAGGTCCCCATTTTAGGCTTGTTGATATCAATTGCCACATTGAAGAGGATGATGGTGGTTTCAGCCTTCCTATTTTGAATAAGAGAAATACATAGACGAGGGAGAAAAATAGGATTTTAGCCAAAAAAGAGAATCACAAAAGAAATTCCGCTTGCATCTACAGGAACTTCTCATTAAATTAGAAGATCGTGAAATAGTTAATATTTTTGGTCACTTATTTCAGAGAGTGATACCCAGATATTACAAAGACTCATTAAGCATCCATAGAGTGTATAATTAAAACCTTTTATTTCTTGACATGGTAATGATTATGGCTTCCAGATAATACATGAACAGAATTCATTCTCAAAAATTTAAAATATTACACAAGATCAGTAAAAAAGGAATATTTTAAACAGAAATGTCAGGCCTCTAAAAAAGTTTGCTACTTTCTGAGCATTTTTACAGTTCTCTCCCAATTTTCACTCATTTTTGCAGCTTTTCAACCATTTTTGCCACCTTAAACTTTTTTTATGGCTCTCTCTTGCCATTCTCGCCACTTTTCACCACATAGATTTTGGCACTTAGGAAGGTAATTTTCAACAAATTGGCTCTGTGATTGAGCAGGCTTGAGTGACACTGGTGTAGAGCATCTACTGCAGAAGTGATACCCTGCCCTAATACAAACAAATGCACAGATTTACAAATTCACAAGGTAAACAAACAAATGTATTACACTGTTGGTAACGGTCCTGATGGAGCTGAGACAGGACAGGAAAACTTTAAGCAGCTGATTTAAGAAGTTGACTTTATATCTTTAGAAGAAATTAGAAAAACAAACAAACAAAACATCAGTTGTGCATCTAACAACATATTATCAGAGGTAAAACAGAGCAGCAAAGACAGACATGACTCAGACCACAGAGGAGCTCTGTCAAAACAGCTTGAATGTAGCAAGAATGTAGCATAGCAGCTTCACTGGCTGTCACTGTGGGAGTAAAACCCTCGTGGTGGTTTAAACCATCAGTGATGTTATTTAATTATTCATCCGTCCCAACTAATGCATTCATCTTTATCCCTGTCCTACTTTACACCAGCACAACCAGCTTTAAAACTGGGGGAACTTCTTGATAGAGAAGGTAATGGCGGTGGCCTCTGGATAGAGTTTACCACTATGAATCAAGACACATGGCTCAGACGAAACTGTCGACACACCCTCGTAGCTCAAATTACAACAGAGCTTGGCTCTGAATACAGAGAGGAGAAACCAGCAAAGTGTGAGAATATAAGAGAAAAGGGTAACAGAACACCTTTAAGCTATATGTCAGAATTTTTCTCACACAAAACTGATGTTAGCCAAGCTCCAGATCAAGGCCAGCTCTGTTTCCTCTTATATGGTGGCTGACAGCTTCTCTATTGTCTATATAGCTAGGCAGCTGTATACACACAGCAAAAATGTATCACTGCTCTGTTTCCTATACACAAAGGGAAGTCTTTGCCTCTCACTTGGCAAACACAGCCCCTAGCTACAACTGACAGAGAGAAAGTTAAGTCCAATGAGCAGAAAAGAAAGCAGAACAAAGCAGAGGTATTGCTGAGAAATGAAACAACAGAGAAGCTAAACAATCACATGCAGACAAAAGAGCCCCTCACCAAAATAACCAAAGGAAACGGAGCAAACAAGAACAGGAAGGTGGAAAAATGAAAGGTTTCAGATCAACAGGCCAGTTCAACATCCTGCTGTGTTTAGCAAGAAGCCTGTTCCACATCTGAAAATTCAGGCCTATTGTCTCTCAGTATGATCCGTGGGGTATTGTCCAAAATATTCCACATTTCTATGCCACAACGCCTCAGTGTAAGTCAACTGATATGAGCTGCCCCATGCAAGGGCTTGGCAGGCATTTCACATGATTTCATCAGCCCTCTCTTCCCTTTCTCTAAAGAAAATAAATAAATCAGAGACAAGACATGGGAAGAAGAGAAAGTTGGAGGAAGGCTTTAGAGCTGCCATTTGACGGTTCAGGGGGAGACAAAAGATCGCCAGTGATGTCCGTGTGAGAAAACAAACCCCTGCAGGGCTGCTGACCACAGCAAAATTCCTGGGGGGAGGCTGAAAATAGTAGGCATGTCTCGTATGGACACAGTTGGCCGTAATGCTAATCGTGTGTCTGAATGAGAAATTTATGTTGGAGCGGTCGCAACAGATGTTAAAGACCAAATTCACTTAGGCTTCAGTTTACACGCCAGTGATTTTACAGGATTTCCAAAAACACCTGCTTGTCTGCAACATTACAGCCTCAGTGACATGGCGAGAGAAGAAATCATTCTTTGATTAGTGGTAGCGTAAGAATAATTCGCTGATCACTTGAAAACTCAAAACAGGTGCTACTCAACACTTAAGAGCTAAATTGTTGAAAGCTATCTTTGCAAGAGTATCGATGTTAGTGGTAAAAAGAGGCAACAATGGCAAGAAGTAGCAATCAAAGCAAGTTTAAAGTGGCAAAAACGGTCAAACAGCAACAAAAAACGGGTGAAGGGGGGCAAAAAGGTACTGAGTGCATAGAAATGAACATACATTTCAGAGCCTAACATTTCTGTTTAAATTAAAATTTGCCAAATTAACCACATATCTCTTTTTTTAAAAAGTATTTGTTCCTAGTTTCATTTTTTGAATATTATACCCTTAAATAGAGAGTGGTTTCTTGCTTCTGTTTGTTTGACAACACATAAGATGAGGAACTTAAAAATAATCGCACAGTAAATCACAATTGCAATCAAGGGGAAAATAATTGCAGTTACATTAATTCTTCAAATTGTCTAGCCCTATATGAGACATTATTTAGACACAGTGAAACTGTTGGTTGAATCCCTATTTCTTAATAAATACACATCAACCAGCCCACACTTGCTGATTTGGACATGCCATTTAGTGAAATTAGCATAATGTACAAAGTAGAGCTCTGCAATACACGATTTATTACACATCTACAAAAGTCATCTTGTCAGCTCAGAGCTCAATGTCTTACTTAAGGGTACTGCACCAGAAAAGTTGCTATCTTAACAGACTTTTGGTCCCAGTGTCTAATGTACCCTGCCAAGGTTGTCTGTTCCATCACTGTGATGCTAACATTCACCCACATGGTCGCAGTCCTGTCCCACATTCACAGCCAACACTTTCAGTACTTTGGACAAACCACTGAGCTCACTCTAACCCCCTATCACGACACAATATGGCATACATCCCTGATCCAGCAGAGAAATTATGAGTGCATTGCTCTATCACCAAGCTTGCCTGTTTTTTTTTCCTCTTAATTTAACCCAAACAACGCCCACCCTCTCTTCATTTCCACCTCTGAGCCAAAGAGGAAATTAAAAGTCCACACATCAATTTGAGTGACTCAAAACCTCAAGAGGGGCACATATAAACACACCCAAAAAAAGACTAATTACAAGGGTACACATACAAGAGATGGTGACTAAACTAAACAGGGTGTCTGTGACAGGGATTAGCCTCCCAGCACAGAAACACAAAACTGATCTCATTGTTTACCCTTCATTTCCTCTTAATCCTACCCCGTTTCCCTACTTTTGAAAAGAGCAGGAAATAGATGGAGCTCCACTTAGATGATGGATGTGTATTCCTAATTTAATTACTCATCAGACCACTTCAGCAGTGGTAACTCTGTGGTCAAAAACAATCTGTTTGATGGAAAACAAGCCCTTGAGCATTAAAGAAAAAGCCTTTCAAACCACATGAACCAATGATTCTGTTTTGCTGACTTCATTTAACTTACAGACCTTACATACACATACTTCATACTCCACATATACACCATACTTTAAAACCACCAGTCCTTCCCCTCATGACTTAGCTTCTGATTATTCCTCTATTTACTCTAATAAAGTGATTAAAAGGTGTATAAAAAATGCATTTCTTTGCCCTATGAAGTGCCCTGAACCCTTTCAAAATAAGACACGAAAAAACAACTTCACACAGGCGGTATTAGCATTATTTGCTGTTACATGTATTATGGTTTGAAGTGTGACCAAGACACTGCAGTCTTCTCCAAATTCAAAAGTAGGATACCTTGAACTAAAAGGAAATGTACAGAACTAACAATGTAAAAAAAACATGTCTGTGAAACCTTCCAGCTGTGAGCCGGATTAGCCTGAAGTTTTAAGCGACTGCTCCCAAAAAGTGCAACTGTGCGTTATTGTCAAAGACATCAAGACTAGCTCAATGATAACACGTCTACAAACACTAAGTCATAATACAGACAGCACACGTTTGAGCCCCGTGAATCCACATTATATCACTGCTCTCATCCAGCACATCTGTAAAAATAGACAAAGATGACGTTTCTGTTGAAAGCAGGTACAGTACACGGTGACGGTTTGGCTAGTTTCCTTTGTCTGTCAACGGCTTTCAATATCTGCACAGCAAACTTATTAAATCATTCCGTTTGATGAATTGTCATACTTTGTTTTTTTTGTGAGACATAATGACAGCTGGTTAAGGAAATCCCCACGACATCAAAAAACCCCGCTGGTTCGCATTAGTCGACGGTGAATGGCTAACGCTCCGTGCATCCATACAAACTGTAAACAACACTGAAACAACAGTCGACGAAGCGTTAGCACATAACGCTCATCCCTCGACCGTTGGGCAGAAACAGTGAAACAGCAAGATTGTTTCTTACCTGCGATACACAACACGGTGTACACATTTTTGAGAGGGTCACGAAATTAATCCCGTTTCAGAGAAAGAGGAGCGTGCTGCTTTTTTTCAGTCGCTTTCTTCTTCTTCCACATGAAATAAGTCACACGGGAAGCAACGCGCGGAACCTCAAACTGCTCCGACCTCCCTCCTGCCTCCCTCCCTCCCTCGCTGCCTGCCTGCCGGGGAGCTGCTGCTGCCGCTGTCCCTCCTCCCCCATCTTCAGTTCCTCCCTATCTCTCCCCTCCCACTATCAACTAATGCAAACAAGCTAAACTGGGAGTTGGGCTTCCTAATGTACAACAAGTAAACGTCAAGAAGTTGATGAAACTAGATGACTAGGCCTCACAAAGATATCAGACATTGGATATTTGTTAATTTAGCTTCACTGCCTGGCTTGCCTGTCATTTTACCCTGCCAATAGGGAAGAAAAAAAAATCTATGAATAACCTGGTCATTCAGTATATTCAGGTAGTTATTCTTTGGGCACATAATGTTGCTGAACCTTGATCTGACTAACTGCAGCAACCCCTGGCCATAGCACTGCCCCCACAGGCTTGTACAGTAGGAACTAGGCATGATAGGTACATCACTCTCTTCTTGCCCTGATGCACCAATCACTCTTGAACAGAGTAAATCTGGACTCATCAGACCACATGACCCTCTTCCATTCTTCCAGTCAATCTTTTTTTCCCAACATATTTTTATTATTTTTTCATATTGTCACAGAATTAGACAGAGGTAACCAAGATATTATATCAGTCATGATGAATTTCCGTGCAATATGTTCATAATAACCCACCCACCCCTAAGGTTAAGAGAAAGACATAAGGAGTAAACAGTAAGTAAATAAATAAATAAAATCCCACCCAAACAATAGACCTCAACAGATCTCAAAACAAATAACACATTGACTTTAAATAATGAACAATTAAGTAAGAATCAAATTAGAAAAAGGAAAGACAGAAAAGAGAAAAAAAAGTTATAGTCTCCAATCTTTAAGTTTCCTAGCAAACTGAAACCTTTTTTCTATTTGGCCTGACTGATTAGTGGTTTCTGAAGGCTACAAAGCTGTAATCTCAATCCCTCGAGTTCCCTTCACATTGTGCATGTGGAAATGCTCTTACTTTCACTACTTAACATACTCCTGAGTTCTGCTGTTGTTTGTCTTTGATTTGACCAAACATCAAAGAGATCAACATTCAAGATCATTCAGGATTTTTTCCATTTCCTCCTGGAAGACGATGGTTCCCCACCATCCACCATCCATCCAGTTTTCAATAATAATAATAATAATAATAATAATAATAATAATAATAATAATAATAATAATAATAATAACAATTATTATTATTATTATTATTATTATTATATATTATTACCCCTTAGGGTATTATTATATTATATTATTACCATTTTATCAAGTATTTTATTAGTATTAAGCCTCCATGCACATGATGATCTTAACTTGCGGTTAAAGTCTGATTAATATGAGTGTGTTATTCACACTGTAGTCTTCATCATTGCTCTGCAGATCAACCCACGGGGATATCTTGCTGATTCATACAATATCAGTTTCAAGAAATCTATTTTGTAACAGAACGTGGGCAAGAGTGGTCTTCCGGGCCAAAAAAGCAGCCTTGGCTGATAAGGCTGAAACTGTAGCTCTCTTGACTGTGCTGGTATTTGTCAAACCTATCATGTGATCCTATCATCCAATGCATTCAGAACACTGCAACCATCCATCATCACCACACAGTCACTGTGCTCCCTCACAATGCTGTGATGTGGACATATATGAGTCAACAACCCTCAAACAAGGCAGCCTTTTTCTCAACCCACTCTAATCTCCTGTTTTATTCTCAGATTTGATCCTGTTTGACAGAAAACCAAAATAACAACTGAAAACCTGCCTGAGCAACAGGCTTCTGATGTGTCAGGCTGTGTCAGATCACAGTAATGTTAAAGGGAATGGACAGGAGGGGAAAGATATGTCTAGTGGGATCATGATGCCTAAGCTGGTGCCAACCCTCGTGTCAACCTGTCTGCCCTAAGGACAGAGTTTATGTCATATAATTACACACTGTCAGACACACATCCCTCTGGCTCTAACATACTGAGCAAATAAACAGGAGCACATTTCTGTCCACACATATTCAACTGGTGAAAAGGGTAGACTGTCTAAATGCTCTGACATAGATTTTGTATTCTGCGCTCACTGTGGGGGTGTTCACTGTTAACTACAAGAGCTTCATTCGTGGTGGATGTCGCTGAGACATTATCAAACAACATTTCTATAGTGCAGCCCCAGAAGTAAACATAACCAAAAAAGAAACAACAAGGCAAACCATATTTTCATTTGCACCATTTATTGGTCTTTCATACAAAAAATACATAGACATGAAGTTATCAGGCCTGCTAGCTAGGTTGTTTTTGTTTCCAGCAAAATAAATAAACATATTCTAACAGGCTTCCAGAGCTGAAGGAGTCAGCACCACTGACCATAAACAGCCTCTGCTGTATCCCAGCTGAACAAAGCAGCAAAGTGGGTACTTCAAACCTTAGGCACATTTCTCAGCTGATATTACAGTCAGCTAAAACCTCTGAAATGTTCTCAAAAGCAGCTCATCTGGGCCTCCTTCCTTCTGCTGGTTTTAGACTTTTTCATTTCATGACAGTGGAGAATCCTGAAACTTGCAGGAAAGCTGAGCCACACGTGGAGTTGAAGAGGGATCATCAGATGTAGTAGGCCCAGTATGGTCAGAAAATAAGTTTCTTCTTCATCACAGCTAAAAAGAAGAAAAATGAACATCATAAACTAGATAAGAATCCCTTCAGAGCTATGCTGCCAAAAGTTTTGTCAGCACTACCTGTGTATTTCAAGAAAACCAGTAATAAGCAATGTAGCAACCACTAAAGTTAAGCATTTAAAAAGTCTCTCTGTAATATGGTGCAGTATAAAGAACAGCAATAAGGAACCTGGATATATCCCAAACCACAGGAGAAGCTTGGCGAAGCTTTGAACCTCCCAGAAACGTCAACAGCCTCCTACACTCCACCAAACTGTCCTTACATTTGAGTGTATGTGTGTTATACGTCTTTAACTACAGCTAAATGGGCGGCCAACACCCTTCGAATTACTAGGTTCAGTCCGGTGGTTCTTTTTTAGGTTCTTGACTGAAGTGTGTATAATCATGAGAACACATGAGTGATTCTCAAGGGTAAAATTTACATCTTTCCAAATGTAAGTTTGGTCTAAGTGGGTTGTCGAAACTGGTCAACTTCTTTTTAAATCAACCTCAGTCATTTTAAAACACAAACATTCCCTTTCCGTAGCTAAGTCCATGATATTAAACAGTTTTATTTGACTCTGTGTGTGTATGTCAAGGTTAAGTAAATTCAGTTGTTTACAAAGTTCTAAAAACTATCCATTTGGTGATCTATGTTTATTACTTGTCTCCAAGCCATCCATTTTCCTCTTGAGCCCCATCGTGTCCTTCTCCCTCAGAGCCTCCACTGAACAGTTGGGCCGGGGGAGTTGGGGACCTGGGGTGGGACCTGGTCTGTTGCTGAAGTACTTCATCTTCAATGCCTGAGGAACAACAGATGGTTGATAATATGCATTAATACACAATGAATAAACATGTCATTACAGGCAAAAGAGCAAACAAAAACCTAACATGTCTTTTAGGTTTTTTCTATTTCCTATATCTTAATCCCTGTACAATTATTATATTTTTGTTTTGAGCTATAGAGAAATAGTTTTTTCCACTGCTAATGGTTAATATTGCAAACCCATGGTGAAGTTGCAGAATAAATACATGTGAATGTTTTAAAAGATCATGGCAATCCACCTCACTACAAGAGAAACAGGCTGTGCTTAACAATTGAACCATTACAACTTGACAACTTGTAGTGCTAGTGTACATTATTTTGAGGAGCTTATTACTGCTTTTTCTGTGTTTTGTTTCCATTAGAACACCTTCAGCAGGATAAACACAATGTAGATACAGCATGGTTTCAATTACTGGGAAACCTTTTGAAAACATCTTTTATCAAATATAAAACTTTGAATAGATTTTTTTGAAAACTGAATAAAAGCTGGATGAAGAGGCTGGTAGTATGTGATATGAACCTGGTCTTCTGGATAGAAACTAAGAAATAGATAAATGCTCAAATTTATTTCGAATTCTGAAGAAAGTTAAGACCAACGTTGGTATGAAAGAGAGAAAGCAAGTGAATGTTCGTAAAAGTAGTGCAATGAAAAGAGCCACTGTTCTTCAAGCCTTGTATTACCTGTGTGGCTGTGGTCCTCGTTGAGGGGTTAAAAGTAAAGAGAGCCTGCAGGAGCTCCAGGAGGTCATCTCCAGCTGCACTAAATATGTGCTCCAAAGGTGTGCCAGGAAATGTTTTGAAGGACACATAGTCTGGTAGACTACTCATTCCCTGTAGGGATATGGGACGGACAAATTTGAAAAGTATCCCTATGATGAAGACATTATCAGGGAAAACAGAAGTTTGATGAAATAGATACCAACAGGCCATGTCTCTTCTGTTGGTGTTCCAAGAGCCTCAAAGATTTTAGTCAGCTGGTCAAGATCAGAGTCTCCAGCAAGGAATGGTATCTATAGGGAGTGAGAGACATGTATGAACAATCATGGCTCTTAAGAAATGATCTTTTTCCTTTTCAAATATCTGGGAGAAGAAAGGTTTATATACCCGAAGAAGTAACTCTGCCAAGATGCATCCCACTGCCCACATATCAACACCCACGCCATACATCCTGGCCCCAAACAGGAGCTCAGGGGCACGGTACCATCTGAGAAAAGGAATGATCAACAAGAAAGCACTTTAATTTTTCACCTGTTCAAAAAAGGATGCCACACATTTATACTTCCTACCACCTTCTCATAGATGTTAATACTGTTAAACTAAAATGATGCTGCCAACTCATTTAAAAGAAGAGCACAAGTGGTGCTATTTATGGGTGTTGCGTTCTCTCAGTCAGAGGCCTTGTCACACGTCTTGACCAGCTGATTATGTATTTAATCACAAGGTAAACCATAACATCAGGCCCACAAGGATGTCTTTTCCCAATGTATGTATTGCTGTGACAGATTTCCAGTGAATTTCACAGTCATTTTATAGATTTACTATATCAGAATCTAACTTTGGGCTTGTGTTCAAAGGAAAAAAAAAGTTAAAACACAGCCCTGTGTGCTGGTCATTATGCAGGTTAAAGTGTTCTCTTTATCTTTGCTTTGCTGGATGCTGAGCACACATTCTGCTTGCATGAAGAACATTGAAACTTTTGAAAGGTCAACCAGACATCTGCATGTAGTATCAGTTTCTGTTTTTCTTTTTACTATCTTACAGAATAGCTTGCTTCCTGGAGCTGGCACTGTTATGGTTTGTATAAGCAAGGCTCTTCGACAATTAAATGCCAAGGTTAGTAGAAAGGAGTGAACGAGGGTGAAGAAGCCTCCCCTTCAAACAGATAAAAGAGTTTCTGTATGATGATTGAATCCTGTGCCCAGAGAATAAACTTTAAAAAGACTTTTTGGCTCAAGAATCATCTTTTCACACTCATAGGTCCGCTCAACAATAATCTTTTCCACCACACCTGGTAACAACTTGATGTGTGTAGACTCTGTTTGGGCTTCCAAATGATTTGGCCAAACCAAAATCAGCCAACTTCAATACTCCGTTACCATCTAACAGCAGATTGTTGGGCTTCAGATCCTGGAAAAAAATGCAGCAACATGCAAATTAGTGACTGTGTGTGATGATGCAAGTTTGTGTGAGTAAGAAGTTTAAGCCCTCTAACCCTGTGTAGGACCCAGTGTTGGTGCATATACTCTAATCCTTGTAGAGTCATGAGGATGTAGGCTTTGATGTTGGCTGGAGTCAGGACGAGGCTGGTGTCTTTGATGATGACCTGGAACAAAAAAGACAGGTTCAAGTAAAGCAGGATATCTGATGACACATACTTGTCATCGACTAGATGTCTCTTAGTTACTGTGGACTACACATTTGATTTTAATCAACACTTTACAGAGCAGATTTATATCTTAAACAACAGGGATGTATCTCTACAAGTTTGTGCACAATTTAGAATCTATTCCTCGACTGCAGTCTCCATTTTACCACAATAGAAAAACACTGGGTTATCATCCTGCTAAATCTTATTGACAATAAGAACATCTAGAATCTGTAGTTAATAAGCTCCTATACCCAAATTTAAGCAAGGAGCATAAAATAGCCCTTTAGCACTGGTAATCACATTAGTATCATATTACATCCTCAAGCTTATCCTGCCTATCTGCAAGCTACTAACGGCATCAATTTACTGTGAGGGCCAAGAGCAGAGTGGTATTGATTTGAAAACGTGCTTATCTTGTTGTAAAAGCCTGTTGTATCAATGGTTTGCATCCATCTGGAGCCCTACATGCTAAAATCAGCAGCAGGAGGAGGAGTCTAGGAGGCGTCTAACAGCCTTATTGACCTCAAAAAACCTCTGGATAGTCAGGGGAGAGCACTCACTGCTTTCTGTGTTGTTTTGCATATATTTACCAAGAATCAATTTGTGCTTCTAAACATTATACCTCTCCATTTCATCAAAACTGAATCATATACAAAGAGCAAATAATGCTTTTACAGTTAAAAAATACATGATTTTTAAAGAGAGATTTGTTGAATAATACTGTATTAAGATATTTATTGCAACAAGTGCGGCTTTTTTCAAGTGTACAACTTCCAAATCACTGTCCCCAAGAAAAGAAAACGCAGTGTTGACGAGAAATGTTTAAATATTTGAATATGTCAGGATAAGTTAAATCAATGCAGAATATGTTTTACCTCAAGATCTGTTTCCATGAAGTCAAACACCAGGCTGATGTTTGATTTATGTCCAAAGGCATCAAGCAGCTACAAAAAACAGTGCACATTTCTTATAATCACCATCTTAAAATACTTAGTGTGTAGAGAACATGTAGTATGTAAACTTCAAGACACAAAAATATTTTCTAAATTATCAGTGTGAACATACCCCAATAATATTTTGATGATGAAGTTCCTGCAGCAGTTTGATTTCTCGGAGAGCAGTTCTGTTAATACCTATGAAGAAGATGTGTAATCAGGAACAGGTGGATCATACGAGAATGCATAAACTAAAATCAAAGTAAAAATTCTGTACATCATGGAAAATTTACCATCTCTGGCTTCGGTTCGGTGGCCTACCTTGATCTTGCAGGGAAGAAAGGACAAAATGTTTTTAGTAAACATTAGTCCAGGATAGTATGCCAATGCTAACAAGAGTCCAGCAAACAGCTAATGTGTCTTACCTTTTTAATGGCAACTATAGTATCTGTCATTTTGTCCCTGGCTTTGTACACTGTAGCAAACTGGGGACGACAGGTAGAAAATAATTAATATGATAAAGCAGACCTCAAACTTGTCACACATTTTTACCACAACTGCTGCTGTGAGCTCATCAGCTTTTACCAGCCATGCTTTGTTGACAGTAGCAACCAGCTAATGCTAGTTAGCATGCTAACACGCCCTTCACACAAACACCCAAAACCTGCGCGCGCCAAACGTCACAGCCCATGAAAACTGATATAATTAATGTCTGCCGCTGCATACCTGACCCTCTCCGAGGAAATCTAGTTTTTCATATCGCTTAGCTCTGGATTTAACATCAAGCGCCATGATATCCAACTGTCAGATACATTTAAAGACACTTCCTGTCTTGTTAAAGGTCCACAAGTACTGAATCCGGGTTAAAGGAGATTTTACATTGACCAACATCGCCACCCACTGGCCTTTTTCATACTGAGTACACAAAATCATCAACAGCGTACTTAAATGCTTATATTTCAATTACTGATGTGTTCAATTTCCCTAAATAATTTGACATAACAAAAGTAATTTTTCTTGCTGCTTTCCTATTATGAAGTCACCCACTGAAAGCACTACAAGTAATAGTGATGATTATTGATTGCGCTACCTAGTGTGTTAAATGTTGGAGGCTATCTTAAAAAACACAAGAAGAATCATTTTTGTAATATAAAACTTATGTTATGTTATGTTATCAAAGTGCAGTTAGTCAAATTAATGTTACTTCACACTGATGAGACCAAGGCAACCTATATGGCAATATCAATAATTGCAAATCTTGTATTCATATACAGAGCATAAATATAGATCATATTTTCAAGATAATATTCTCCATCTATTATCTTTTCTACTCTTCCCTTTCAGGATCTCAAGAAGGCTGGAGCCTAAATCAGGTGAGAGGTGGGGCACACTCCAAATAGGTCGCCACTCAGGGTTCATTCATAGAGACAGACAACCATTTGTGCACACACTCACACTTTTGGGCAATTCAGACTTATCAAGAAATTATTTTAGGACTGTGGAAAGAAGCTGTGTCCAAGGAATCAAACTTGTTACATTCTTACTACGAGGCAACTTTATATTGTGATACTAATATAAAATATAAAACTCACATTTGATATATCCAGATGCCAAATGCATCCATTCTTTAACTTCTTATTCCAAAGTTATGATGCAATATAGCAAACTGTTATGATATAAACTGTGAGTTACTGTGTGTGTGGGTGTGTGTGTATGTGTGTGAGTGTGTGTGTGCTTTAATACAAATTTCAGCAGTTATCAGTTTGACATCGGTCTCCTGGGAGTCTCCTCTGTCAGTTAGGAAGGTTTTGTGATCCATGCACCGCTGAACACATCTCTACATCCCATCTCCATACACAGCAGATACTCTCACATCCCACAGGATTAGGCATGGCTCCTCTCCTTTGACCCTCCCTGTCTCTGTTCGACTGTGTGTCGGCGTGTGTGTGTGTGTGTGTGTGAGATCCTTCTTTCTACCCTATCACACAATCTCACTCTTTCTCTCCCCCACCTCTCTCTCTCTCTCCACTGACTTTCATTTTCATGTTAAGTTTGACAAGAGGACTGTGAAGGATCAGCAGGCCTAATACACCCCTCACTTTCTACACCCCCACCAACCCCAGATGCATCCACATATTCACATCCTGACAGCTCACAGATGTGACTGACAGGACCGTATGTGCCTTTGCAGCCATGCAGAAGAAGAGAAGAGAAGAGAAGAGAAGAGAAGAGAAGAGAAGAGAAGTTTATTGACATTGCTCCATCAACCTTTAGAATCATAAAGATGACCTTAAAGCACAAAACATATCTGTCTGGTGGTGGACATAACTCAGACCCACTTACATCACCTGCTCTAAAACAAATGTGACATACTGACGTACTTCCCCAATTCTACTATGATTTGAGGGCATTCTCTTTCTCGTTCTCCTCAGTCTCTCTCTGAGTGGATGAAGAGAGCAGCAGCTGAGTTATGGTTACATAAATGAATGTGCTGGAGTTTATACAGTTTGTCACAATAAATCTCATGTTAGCTTGGGTAACATTATGCACTATAACTCACACTGCTTATCTGTCACATTAGCAGATGGTGATACTGTTGAGCGTGTGTGTGTGTGTGTGTGTGTGTGTGTGTGCACACGTTCCTCTGTTTGACGGGCAGGAGGAGAGTGAGTGAAACCACAGGGTTGTTTATCAAACTCATAGGAAGTGGGTGTTGTTGAGCGAGGACGTGTCGCACCACCACATCCTGCTGCTGGGAGGCGGCTTTAGATGGGACAGCGTTCACAAGATGTACAGTAAACAACAAATGCAGGCCAGGTGTCTTTTGTGTGTGCCTCTCTGCAAGTATGATTGTTAATGTGCTTGTGTGAGTAAATGTGGTCATTTTGTATTTTACTGGAAAACACTGATTGTAAATTTGAAAATCTGACCAGTTTCTGAACATTACCCTGGTCAAAAAATTCTGCTACAAAGTTGGATGCTATATTTCTCAAAAGCTGTCATCACCCAGTAAAAACAATAGGTGAGATGTCGAAATAGAAGAAGACAATTTAAGAGTTTGAAATACACAAAGAAGATCAGTTCTTAGAAGAAATTATCCCTATCAAAAGCCTCAACTGGCCTTACTCTTAGATATTTGAAACGGTTCATCTGACCTTTCCTCTGCTTTAGTTTGTCATCTTATTATGGCTATGCCTATCATCAAAGAGGAGGACTGTAGTTTTTAAAGATTTACTCCTGAGTCAAGTTAAATTATTATACAACAGACATTTAACAAGTATTAATAATACGTGTTATGTGACTAGAATGATTTATTGTTCATATCACTCTACCTAAGGACTCACTTTCTCCTTCTCAATGATAAATGAGCATATAAAGTAAATTATAGTGGTAGTTGGTTTAGTTAAAGCTGTGGACACACTCAGAGGAGCAAGTGTGCAGGAAAATATTTGGGTTGCTTGGCAACAGTCCAGTTAGAATGAAATTCTGTTGGTGGGGGAAAAACTAATAATCATCTTCTTATTTTCCTTTTGTAATGACTTTTTCCAGCTTATGGGATGGTTATTTGGATGTAATATCGCACTATGATATGATCAAACCACAGGAGTGATTTTCAGATCAACCTTCCTCCCTGTCATGTTAAACGGGGTGCTGTGCTCATTTTAGAGCCCCATATTATTTCTCTGATAGCTCTGTTGTAGCTTAACAAAAATTACCAAAATATTTTCATCTATGTATTTTATTTACTCTTTCATTGGCACAGTCATTTTAATGTACCAGTAAAAACAAACTAAATTGTGATCTCAGGCTGATATCCTCTAAAATAAAACCTCATTTCAGGCTTTCAGTTCGAAACACTTAGCCTCTTTGAGATCCTCCACCAGCATTCCCGAAACCATCAGTCAAGAAGCCTCTGTCACTGTTGCCCTGCAACACTCCTAGAATTCTGTTTTTCTTTATTGAAGTGATGGATCTTCCTTTTTAAGAGATGAATCAACTGGTGATGTCACGATCTCAATAAATCTTATGTTTCATATTTAAAAGGAAAGTGACTTCTTGAACAAGCTGTTCAGAGCAGCCTGGAGTCTCACCCTGGGTTTATTCCTATACACATTTACTTCACAATTGTATTTAGTATTGAGATACAATACACATACATAAATGCATCAAATATGTAGAAAATAAATCACAACTATCAATGACAAAATTATTAACTGCAGATGGGGGGGAGTTACCTTTTATTCATACATGAATATTTAAAATGCAGTGTCCATATTAGTATACAGTAAATAAAGGACATCAGTTCTCCAGTGAACAGTGGTTTAGATTTCAATGTGAAAATAAGTTAATGAAACTATGGACTTAAATCTAATTTCACTTTGTTTCACCTTTGACATTAGAAGAACTAATACCACCAAAGTATTGCACGTATCAGTTTAGTTGTATCATACACCTTCAATGAGGTCAATTGATTGGAAAGAACAAGTCTAGAAGGAAAAAGGTCAAAATGATTCAGCGGTATCAGAGTCAGTGCTGTTTGGTACACCTGCTGTCTCCATTTTACTCACACAGTCTCTGGGGAAGTGGTGTAAGTCATCTAGGGAGTTTTCCTCTCTGTTTCTGTTTCTGACTATAACACACACACATGAACGCACACAAACACACACACACACACACACACACACACACACACACACACACACACACATACACACAGCTGTATCTGACCACATGCACAGTTATAACACAACAGGATGTTGCAGGGTGGATGTTTGAGGTGTGAAGGTTCACACAAGCTGTGGCAAACAATGCCTGTTTCTGAGAACTAATTGTTTATTATTCATGTTCTGATAAGATGCTTTTATCTCTACCTTCATAGACTAATAACCTAGAATACAACCTAAATCTTGTCCTTTGCTGCCGTTTGTTTACAACCAACAGAAGGATTCATCAAATTAGGGCTGTCAGTCCTGCGCTACATTGTTAGATGCCAGGGCTGTCAGTTTGAATAAATATTAGGGCAGACATTTTTGCACGCTGCTGTCTTTCTGCAGCATCAGAAGCAATTTGTGCACCAGGGCTTGTGGAGGACTTCACAATGAGCCCACTTGATGGCTCAGCTCATAAAGCAACAACATTATGATAATGTCCCTATAAGTAGCAGGGGGATGAGCTCGATGTCATCTCTTCACATAGACAGAGCCAGCAGGGAGTCCACAGTCAACTGCATTTAGGGGCTCTCTTTGTTGTTTCAGCTTCCATCTGTGTTGTTGTTTTGTTTTGGTCTGCATCTCTTCTCAGACATCGTTATCGCTCTCATTAAAGGAGGAATCTCTATCTCCGCCCCAAATGGATGAAACAAAGTCTTGCAATGACTCGTTCTCCTCCTTTGTTTGTATATACATTCAAGAATGTACTAACAGCAGGTGGCCACTTTTAGACAGCCTTTACACTGGGTGCAGAGCAGCTTTGATGTAATGAAATGCTAAATATGGCCAGAGCATTTAATTGTCTGGTTGCGGTTTTCTGTTACTCCTTAACATTCATATTCTTCTACATGGGTGTACGTGACTGCATGTGTACTGCTTTTTATGACTGTGTGATGAAGTCTGTGTGTGTGTGTGTGTGTGTGTGTGTGTGTGTGTGTGTGTGTGTGTGTGTGTGTGTTTGTGTGTGTGTGTGTGTGTGTTGTTTTTTAAAGCTCCTATAAGGAACTTTGAGTTTGGGTTTATTTTATTATTCCAGTAGGCAGAGTGATACCTTTCAAGGGGTTATCCTAAATAAATGGAAATTCTGCATTTTTGCTTATGTTTTATATTAGGGCCTGTTAATATTCAAGTGATGTTTCAACAACGGACTCACATGGCCAGCTGTATTGTGCCTTACTCAGACATGATGGGTCAGTATGGCCTTCAGTCACACTACTCCAATATGAACCAGACTTACAATGTGACACACAAATAGCCCGCCTACTTTATTATGAAGCATCAATTGAGTATACAGGGAACATGGCTGCCTCTTTGGTTACTTTTTGGCTTATGTCAAGTTGTTTTGGTCTGACACAGCCCTCTTCTTACTGAGCATGGTACAGATGACCAGTTTGACTGCATCCTTACAAAAGTCAAATTAATTCCTCTTCAAGAGTCTTGGGCATGAAGACTGGGAAATGACTCTTTCTGATGTATGACGTGAATCACTTTGTCTGACGACTACCCTAGTGCAGTTTCAGGCCTTAAAATAACCACATAAAGCCCAATCAGTCATTTTGCAGTAATTTTCTCTTTTAACCTTTATTGCATACAAAGAGACATCAGTTTCATTTTCAGTCTGTTTGATTACTAGCTAAAAACAAAGTGAGCTTCAACTATGTAGATGCTTTATTTTGGCCTTCTAAGACACTGCAGATGTAGTCAAGTATCAAACTAACTCTACCACTATCAATCAAATGGTAAAATGTATGCTTTTTATGCTGACTCTTACCAAGTTAAATGAAAAAGAAATTATTTCATTCTACAGAAAAGATCACAAGTGGAGGATGTTTTTATAGTATTATAGGATGAAGCCTCTAAATCTGCATTCACCTTCAGTTCAGCACAGCAGGAAGTTCAAACCAGTGGTTGTTGGAAGGTAAATGAGGGAGAAGAGGAGACCATTCTGGTTTATTTGAGTGTATCAGGAATTGAAGATCGCTTCAGCGGTGTGTTATCCAAGAAGTCATTTACTTCATTAACCCAGCTAGATCACTGAGGCCTCAGTAATCAACCTTGTCACACGTCCCATTAACTTCTCACTCCATCAGCATGACTCTTGCTCTTTCTGACACACACACACAGAGGCATGCACTCGTCTGTATCTACAAGACACAAGTGCAGGTTATCACACACATTGCATGATCCTTGCATGCTGAACACACAGCTTCTGCACAAATGTATGCACACACATGTGCACACACACACACACTTACACGCGCACATGCACTCACACACACTCACAGACATTCCCTCTGCCTCTCCCTCTCTCTGAGCTAACCCCATTAGCTCTGTCAGTCCCAGGGGGCTATAGGCTCTGATGAACCCTTGGCTGCCCTGTGAGATTAGTGGACTCCCTGAGAAAAGCCCTTCATTGATTGAACGTGCGTCTCCCCAGCTTGCAATGTCAGCTCAAGGTTAGTGTGTGGACTCCCAGCACAGTTAAGTGTCTCAGCTTTGGTGTGAGTATCAGTGGGTTGTTGTTATTATAGACTTAACTTGCTGGGTTTATTATTCATTCGCTTCCTCTCTCTCTCCAATGGCCTCAGTTAAAAGATTTATTAATTGTTAAAGCACTTTTTCCTCCTTTTCACTTCTTTATCTCAATCTATTTCTCCCCATTGATGAAACCACAGAGGAGCTGTAGCCACATAAAAGCTGCAGCGTCTGTTAAAGTGCTGTGAATGAGACTCACTTTTATGTATAGCAAATCAAGCATGGGGAAGCATTTATTTTAGCGTCCCACTTGAGGGAATGAAGATCTCGCAGACAAAAAAGCAGGCAGAGATGAAGGAATGGGGGCAGCTCTCAGTCTGTAATAGAGACTCCGATAAATGGCAGAGACCGAAGAAGACACATTGATCTTTTTGTGTAGAACTTGATGAACATGAATGATGCACCAGATTTCCTGTAGCCATGAATAGAGATGAAAGGATGTTCTGAATATTTAGATCATTCAGGCAGGAACGTTTGCCCTGCTTTGCTGCCTTCTTCCTCTCCGTCATAATTCAATATTTACAGTTTAAGCTGGAAAACTGCTCCCTCTTGGCTGCCTGTATCTGGTATCCATGGCAACAGATTCAAGAACAGAGCGCCGTCTGTATGTGTCCGTGCATGTGTGTGTATGCATGTATGTCTGTGTGTAATGTTTACTGATACCCAGCAATTGATTGGGTGTTGGGGAGCAGCTGTTGACCCCTCACTCTCAGGGGTCTCTTTGTATTCTTGCACACATCTGAAATCAATAGACACACATGAGTGAGAGCACACACACACACATGCACAAACTATTTATTTTAGTCTGTCTTTAAAGTCTTCTTTCTCCCAAAGACCTTAAGTTTCCTCCCATTTTTTCTTAACATTTTTCACCTTTTTCATAAAATTTGAAATGATCAATATCTCTTAAAAAAATCATGCTCTTATAAAATTAATACAACTGTAAAAGTTCTGTTCTACACTGTTCATTTTGAAGACAATGCAAAGTCCCTGCAGAGATGAAAATAAAATGCACTTTGAGGCATACATTGCTATAACGGAGCAAGTGTAAAGTGTATTGCATTCAGATTTCAAGCACAATGTGCTGTATCTACTCTTAAAATGCAGCACAAACACAGCAACCAAATGAAAATGAACACATTACAAGTTTGTGTCTTGTCAGTGTGCCACAGCAGCAGGGGAAGTGAAAAGCAACAACACCCAAACCAGTGACAGCAGCACTGCAGATTTCTCGCTACAAATTTGAAACTGTGTTGAGTATTTACGTGCTACTGGGCACATAATCATAAACAGCAGCCCGGCTAATGAAATACCTCCCAGTGGGTGCCCCGTACATGCTTTGCACACACATATCCACACACTCACACATGGCAGGGATGAGTAACAGCTAACTGTGCGGCTCTAAGAGAGAAAAGGTCATCTGACATCATTTGCATCACTTGCTAATGTTAAAGGATGTTTTCCATACAGGGAAGGGCAAGGTTTGCATAGAGGCGTGATATCAACACAACTTGTGACAATGATGAGTTAATGGAAGAAATATGACTTGTGCATGTTTGGCTGGTGTGAGTTTTCCATCCTGCTGTAATTTGACACATTAAGGGGAAAGCACCAGCTCAAACACAGATTCACAGATTAACCTCCCCGTAATCATCCACTCACTCACCCACACTGTCTTCCTCTGAATCAATGTGTGGTCGTTGCTGCTTTTTTGTCACTTTACAGGCATGTTAAGTTGGATTTCACTGTCCTGTATCTGTCAAATCACACCATTGGTAAGCAGCTCTGAAGTTGTAGTTTGCTGGCAAAGATTTTTCTATTATGACAAAGGTGATAATCTATTTTGATGCTGATAATCACATTTGAAGTTGTGGATTACGATCAGGCAGATACCTAGCGATGAGACTTTTTCAAAATCACTAAAAAAGTCCTCTTTGTCCCTTTAATAAACATGCTTGAGGCATTGAGCAAAGTTAAATGTGTGAGGTTTTTATTATTGAAAGTTTTGACACCAGTATCTTAAGTTTCACTACAAAATAGTGTTGGCTCCAAATATTGGTCATCGGCCTCCTTGATTACCAAAAGTCAGGATTGGTATCAGCCCTGAAAAACCACATTGGTCTATCTCTAATATAAACACTCTTCCACAACCCTGGTGTATTCCCTGGCAGTTAATATGAAAGAATAAATGAAAATGGAAATACTTATAGATATGCATTTCTAATAATAATATTCCGATGCATAGATAAGGCAATAAAGCACATTTGTAGGTTAGCCAATGTGTTTGAAAAATGTTTGATGAAGAAACTCCCCTCAAAAATTGGCACTTTTCATGTTCTAGGTTATGATTCAAAATGTCATACATATACATTTCGTCTTATAACACAATGAATTCAACATACAAGCCTATATGTTTCATGAATTCAATATTCATTGGTTATATATTTTTTAGATATTTTAGACAATTAATCAAGCATTCTTCTTAAAGCACAAAATGTACTATTTCAATTTTCATTCTCACCCAATGCATTTACTACTTCAGAGCCAGACTCAGCTAAAGTAAATGCATGCTTGTGTTAGTACCTGTGGGCGAAATACACCATATTACAGTGTCATACTAGTGTCCTCGTAACTCTTTCAAAACAACAAGCTTTGTGCCAGATGTGGCTTTCCCACCTTGCACTAAAGCCCAGGAAAAAAGCCTTGGGAATTATGGGAAGGTGGCAAAAGGAGACACGTTAAGCGTCCGTGCTGCCAGGTGGAGGCGATGTCGCTCCTCCTCTTTCCTCTCCTCTTCCCTGATCTGCTCGGTCAGAGCTCTCAGTCTGCTGGGTGAGATCACTACCAGACACCAGGCTCCGGGACCTGACATTCACCGTTTCGAAAAGCAGAGAGAGCGAGACACGGAGAGAGCGAGAGAGGGACGCAGGGAGACTCTGATTCGGTGCAAAAGGCGAAGGAAAGCGACCCAATCCACCGTCTCCTTCCTCGGATCCCCGGTCTTGTGTTGTGACGGCGGAAAGCGCGGTCTTGTCTCTGACATTTTCCCGCTGGATTTGGGCTTGTAGTCGTATGCGGGCTTGTTTTGACTGCAGTAATAGTCCTAGTCCCCCCCTCCTTCCCCTACCCCGAGCCGAGTAGCGGATTTGCGAGGGATCTGAGCGCTGTGCAGCTCCCCGAGTGACCAGCGATCCTGCAGGGCACCGGAGACTCTCTGCACCTCAGTGGATCTGCAACACGAGTCAGTCCGCCGGAGCTTCCTAAGATCTCTTTTTCAGACTGGAATTGGACACAAGAGCCAAGTTTCCTATTGGATTTTTTCTGCCTGTGAGGCTACCTTTTTTCGCCACTGTCATCATATCGGCTGCAAATCCTATTTTCGCCTTTTCTCTTTCCCAGAGCTCCGTTGACGCCATTTTCCTCGGGGTTTTATGTCAAAAACAATATCTACATATATACTGTGGCACCGTTTGACAGCTCCCCGGGAGGCTGTCATCCCATCCGTCGCTTGTGTAAAATGTGTCTAAATGGATTGTAAATGATCTTGATAAAATATTTACACGTTAGAGCCGAGTGTGTGACAACATTAGACATGGGTAAGTAGTCCCGGTTGACTGACCACATTCCACACCTGAATACACCTCTGCTTTAAATGTTTTCATGTTTTTATGAATGTGCCGCTGTGTGCCTGCATTACATGTTCGTTTTTACATGCTTACTTAACACAGGCATCCATTGTATCCTACATGGTTCACTATTTTACTCTGTTATTAGCATGAAATGTTTGAAATTTGGTGGTCACATGCCAACAAATTCGACTTTGCACACGCACGCGCTAACATACTCTGTCCACCACGCGCACAGTCTCGCACGTACACACAGACCATCCCAAACAATGCGCGAGCACTTGGTCTCAAGCTATTATTAGGGTGTGTAATACCTTGTTAATTAGGTGGCGGTAAAGTAAAACAGCTAATTAGGTCAACGGGATAAAGTGTCCACTACACATTGATCAAGAAGCAGCTCTAACACTGCCGCCTGTGCGCTCGGCTCCAATGTTTTTCTATCGGAGTGGACCTCCTGCTTCTCCATTGACATCGATAGTCCATCACATAGCGGAGCAGTCTATGACATTCAGCATGCGGGCGCATGGTTGTGACTACCTCAGCCTGTCAGAAGATTTGTCACGCTTACCTGTAGCCATTGAAATATGTGATGATTTGGATGCTGGAAGTGGCTTTTTAACCTGTGCTGATTGAATTACAGGAGAGGGACAAATGTAAGAAAAGTGGGAAAGTGCTGGGGAAGTTTATGTTAAAAAAAACTTGGTATGCAAGGAGTGTGTCTCAGCTCTCACTTTTATTCCTCTGGCTTTATTTAGAAAAGTAAATCAGCTGTGTTCCATTCCCAGTAGTGCTACAAACATTTGTATAGTTATAGCCAATCCAACAGTTATAGTGGGATCAGACTAGGGCTGGGTGATCAATCACAAATTAGATTAAATCGTAATATGGTCTGGTGCAACACTCTACTTGTAGACAGTGCAATATTTCTTTAACCTCAAATGTGTGGGAATCTCTGAGTTGATTTCTTATGCTCTACACCAGTGTTACTCAACCCTGCTCCACCAAACTGTGGAAAACTACCTTTACAAGAGCAACAATCTAAGTGGTAAAAGTGACAAAAACAGCAAGAAGTTAGCATCTAAACCAAGGTTAAGGTAGCCAAATTGGTCACAAAGCAAGAAAATTGTCCGAAAATATGGAAAATAGTCATAAAATAGCAAAAATTGCTCTAAAGTGGTAAACAAGAAAAGGGTGAAAATAGTTACAATAGTTAAAGGCAGTCACAAGTAGCAAAAAGGAGAATAAAGAATGTAGTGGGTTGTTGTCATGATGTAATCAATGTCAATGTTCACTTTAAAAAAATATTCCTTTAACAACACAAGATCAGGAACCTAAAAGTAAACGCTCCATAAATCACAATTACAATATAGGGAAAAATAATCACGATGAGTTTATTTTTGCAAATTGTTCAGCCCTAGATCAAACTCCAATACTGCCAAGAATCTGTTGCCAAGTACTGGCAAGTATGGCAGTATGTGTCATGGTCTGATACCTAAACCAATCACTTCTTAACCCCTAAAATATTGATAAAGTATTGTTGAAAAAAGAACAGAAAAACTACAGTATGGTGCTGAAATGTTCATTAAAGCTACCACACTAGTTATCAAACAGTAAATTTGTTATTCTAGTGCACTGCTAAGTCAAGATTCAGAGAGGAAAAATGGTAGCCATAGAATCACTGACTTAAATATGCAGAAAGGTGTCTCCCTTTATGCACATGGTTGGGCTGTTGGAAGCCAGTGCTACTCTGTTGTGGTTACATTTATCAATAGCTGATCACTCAATAGCAAGACGGAAACAGTTGCCAAAAGTGGATGAAGGTGAGAGCTGAAAATGAATTGCACTATCCTGCTGTTATCAGTAGACTCCAGAAACCCAAGTCACAACCACATGACCACAAGATAAATAGACAAGCCTGAATGAGTCAGAGAGAGTGTGGAAACATGGTCAGGTCTGTAGGATATATGGGAAAAAAGGCGATGAAATGAGTACTGATTGAAAACAAAGAGCAAAGACATCAATACAGAGGCAATTGTAGGAGAAGTGTGTGACCAGGTGAAGAGAAATTGGGTTGAGAGATGGATAATAGGGGTGATTGAAACCATCGATCTTGTCTTTTTAACAGGTTTTGGGGGGTTTAAGTGGGAACTCTGGCAGCATTTTTGTGGTGTAGAAGCATAAGGCAGGCAATTAAAACTCCCAATTAGGTATTGAGATGCCCATGCCACCTTTAAATTTAAGCGTGGGAAATCGATTAGGTGTATTCCCCTTCTGAGCTGGATACCTCGGGCCGAAACAGGATCGGGGGTTGGGGGGTGAACGGGATCCAAGGACAAATCTAACTGTTGGCAGGCACTCTTAACGGAATATCAGCACTGGAGCACCTTTTGGCAGAGCACGCAGAAAGAGTGAGTGAGTGAGACAGGGAGTGAGAGGGAAAGAGGTAGCAGAGAGAAGAGGAGAGAGAACAGAGGTTGGAGGGGGGAGGGGGTGAGTTGAGGGGAAGGAGGAAGACAGTTGGGGAGAAGGGGAGGTGTTTTTTTGCTGACAGCCATTTTGTGGCTTCTGCTGCAGTTAAAATGGTTTAACATTCATCTGCTTGTGCAGAGGTAGTAAGATGAGGATGGTTTAGTGCTACCTGGCATATGGTTCATCCAGAAGAGTGTGTTTGTGTGTGTGTGTAGTGCATGCTCAACTGCACAAGGCCATGATTGTGTATTACAGCTGCCACACATGTTTTTTTTATGATTGTCCTTCAAGCTGAGTACATGCCTGTGACGTCCATATCAAGCTGGGGAAAAAGAGGTTTTTATTTCCTTTTTGTGCAATAATGGAAGTTCAAAATGATAACCTGAATAACAGAACCTCTATTTCATATGGCAGGTGAAACATTGCTCTCTTCACCTTTTCCTGCTCTGGTGCATAGGACTAACGAACTCTGAGTCAGGGGGCTGTGCATTTTTTGCAAGTCTCCAGCCAAAGATCGGATCCTTCTTGAAACATTAGTTCACGTGATTGCCCCTTAACTGAAGGGCTGGAATAAAAGAGAAAAAAAGATAAATGAGAAGTGAAAATGGCAGAGAGACAATGTTCATCATTCCTCTGAGATACTCATCCTCTGCCAGGGCTGGTCGAGCCTCTACTCCACTCTCACATCAAAGGAGTGGAGGAAAAAAAGACTCTTCACCTTGCGCAATCACACAGGCGTTTGCTGTGCTTTTGGATGTGTGTATGTGTGTGTGTGTGTATGAGCATCTGTCTGCATGTGTGTATGAGCTATTTGGGAGTCCACCTCAGGCACTAGACTGCTGGGTATGCAGCCTTAAAAGGTTGTGTTTCTGCTGCCATCCCTCACTCTCTCTCCTCTCTCTCTCTCGCTCTTACACACACACAAACATACATAAACACAGGCAGTCTACCTCTGTTTTGTCTGTGTGTCCATATCATTCACCATCTCTGCTCTGTCTGTCCATACTCCATTATCGATGCTTTATCATAATTGTTTTCAAAGGACGAGGCAAAGTGTCTCATTCACAGCCTCTCACATCCAGCACAGGGAGCGACCTTATGCTATTTGAGAGGGAAGCTGCCTGTTAGAGCTGCTAGGTTTTTGAGAACATAATAAAGCTATTTATGCAGTGAGTCTGGCCTCTTACAATCAGCCTGCTGTCTGAGGCTGCTCGAGGTGTATGTGTGGAGCTTGAGAGAGGGAGAGGAGAGAGGAGACAGGGAGGCTCAGGCTGGGTGAGTGAGGCCCGAGGAGGGGTCAGTCTTACATAAACTCTCAGCTAACAGAGAACTAACACAGCTTAGGGCACCGAGCAGGGGGGCAGGAGAAATAGTCATGACAAGGCTAAGTAGTTTAAACAGTAATGGCCCAGACTGAGGATTGTACTAACATATAACGCCATTTTGTTGTCAAACAGCTTAGAGAAAAGTCTTTAGAGCAGCACCAAGAGTGGATTGGGCTCTTTTTTTTCACGTGCTTACGTGTATATGATGTTGTGGTTGGCAGCTGTCCCTTTTTCCTGTCATTGTCCTCCAGTCACATGACGGGGTGGCTTTCACACATGCCATGAGGCAGAGTCACTGCGCTGACATTAGGGACTGGGAGGATCCTGGAGAACCAAAAAAGGTCATGTGGGTACTGTTTGATCGGAGACAGAGCCTGAACTCGCTGTCTTTTTGCCAGCTTCTGAAACTTTGAATACAGAAAAGAAATCGGGGACGCTAATGTCATGGTTTTATATGACTTGAACTCTCAAATGCAAATTCCCCTCACTGAGTGTAAACTGACAAATCCCCAAAGCAAACAGCATGCTTTTAGCTGATTTTGTAGTGTCCAGCTTATAAGTATTTTCCATTCAGTGTAAAAAATGTGGAAATATTTTGCAGACTGACCTCAGACTCTGCCCCAATGTTTCATTTCTGCTGATTGGTGTAACCAGTATCATCATCTGGTTATGCAGCAGTCACATCTCAGACATCTGGGATTTTAAGTTGTCAAAAGCATGGCACTCCAAATTTTTGTTGCGTAGTGTTTAAACAGAAAAAATTCAAACAATAGAAGTTTTGAGAGATTAACAGGAATTTGGAAGTTTCCTCCATCTCAAAAGGTCATCGTATGGCAGTTTGAAAGTGAAGTTGGAAGATTTCCTGAAGGCAAGAAGAAGGATTGATCTTTAAAACAGTTCCTTTTCAGAGATGGGTAACTGTAAGAAAACAATGTGGCGGCTCTAAGAGAACAAAATTGACTCAAGCAAGTTCTATTTCATACTTTGCTCATTAAATTGAAATCAATAACTCGTGTGAGCAATTAAATTGATGAGCAATTGTTTCTGTGCTTTGGAAAATGTAATGCAATTAATCCAATCGGAATTTTGTAATTGAGAAACATGGAGTTGATAAGCTTGCATATGCCAAACCACAATTTGGTACTTTTAAGCCTTTTAAATTCTTAACCAGCATGAGGCTACCAGAACCTACGTCCCGAACCCGGCATGAGTCAGCTTTGAGAGGCTGTGGTTTTAAACTGCCAAACTTAGGGCCAAAGATAAAGAAGAGAAGACACAGATCTTTTCCTTTTGATTTGATCATGCAATAGCAGAAGAAAAACTTTGACCTCAGGGTTCAACAGTGTTTGTGTGTGGTCTTAAACTGCTGTGAATTATGATTATTCAATCACACTGTAAGCACAGGGGGTGAACTGGTTGGCACAGCGGGGAGGTTTTCAGTTCAAACGTTTTCTTTTTAGTTCCTCCAAATACTCAGAGACATCACTTTTGGGTTAATGTGTAACTACTGTTGGTGTGGATGTGAGTAGTAATGTGTCAGTCTGTGAGTGACTGGCAACCTGTCCATGTTGCACCAAGCTCAGTTTATCCAGCCCCCTGGGACCTTGGAGGATAAGCAGGCATAGCATGTGTTGTGAGGTATTATGAAAGGGATCAGCTGTTTGTACAGTAGCGTAGGCTGGTACAGTGGAAACACACACACACACACATATGCGCGGCTAGTGTAAAATACCAGCAGTAACCATGTCAGAGAGGGTATTAGCAAAGGGTAAAGGGTGGGTAATTCTATATTACCCCCATCAGGTTGGCTAATACCGTATACAGGTTTATGTGCTGTAAACCTTTTGTGCTCTCAGGTCCTTGTAAATCTGCAGCAGGCTGTAAGCTTTTATTTGTGTCATGTCCGCAGGTAGTGGTCCAGTCTAGGTTCACATCAGTGAAAATGGTGTCTGTCTGAGCTCAGTGAGTTAGACTGCATTCCCCTCTTCCAACTCAGTCATGCCGTATGTCATATTGACTGATGGGATTCCCTAGAGCTGTAGTGAGAAGTGTAGTCCAGTGTTTGTTTGGGTTGCCTTTTGTTTATGGGGAAGTAAGCCTGAGTGGATGCATATGTCACGATGTGTACTGATGGAGGTATGTCCTATAAATCTGCGTCTGCATGTGCAGTGATCCAAAAAGGAAAAAGGAAAAATGAAGTTTCTGATGAATGGCCAACGCAATCTTTTCTGTAGAACACACAAACAGCAGCAGGAGAGAAGAAGTAAACTTGAGTGACTGCCACACCATTATTTCTGTGTGTATTTATGTGCATAACTCTATGCTGTGTTTCAGGCCTGTGTGTATCAGTCCCACTTCATGCATGTGTAAAACAGTTCAGACGCTAGTTTTCCAGACCAGCTCGTAAACCACATCTGGGGAAAGAATTTAGATTCCTTCCCTCCGTCTTTCTCTGCTGCCTTCACTTCTCCCCATGTGTGTGATTCCCTCCCTCCTTTGCCTCTCTGCTCTGCTGAAAAGAAAAGATAAAAAAAAAAAAAACAGAAGTCAGCTTCTTGTGTCCTCAGGCTAACTTCAGCCTGGTTTTAGAGCAGAGAAAAGGAATGTCTTATTTTGCACTGATCACTCTGGTGTCTGCACAGCTCTACTTCAGATCCATCCTGGGGATAGAGTGAGGGATGAAGGGAGGGAGAGGAGATTAGCAAAGAGTGAGCAAAGAAGAGAGTAGGCAGAGAGGAAGGCAAGTTGGTGTCAAAACAGAGTTTGTTTTTGTGAAGGTTCAGAATGCAAATGAGTGTAGTGGCATGCCTCTACAGCTCTGTGCAGCTTGTGTGTTTGTCTTCATACATAACAGGCAGCTAATGATGTTGATGACAGCGGACAGGCCTGTGCTGAGAGCTTGCACTGCAGTGGAAGCTAAAGGGATGACAGGACTCTGTTTTTGTGTTTTTCCTAATCATGTCCCTCACCTGCTCTCTCTGTAGACTGTCCCTGGCTTTGCCGTGTTCCAGCGGGACAACCAACCCAACCCCAGTAGCTGATTGACAACAACCAACCAGCCCGACTGACTACTTTCTGCCTTACCAATTGGCTGGCTGCCACAGCTTCCCCCATCCTGATTGGCTCAGGCGGGAGTGTGGATGGAGCCAAGGGATCTGGTTTGCTCTGCCCGACCCAAAGAGGCGGAGTTACAAGGAGGCAGGGTGGGGCCAAATGAAGGGGACCAGCAGGGAGCAGGGGAGATGGGTTCGGCGCGTGGTGATGATGTGGTAAATGGTGCCATCAGCGAAGGGGAGGGGCTAGAGGAGCAAGGGGAGGGGCTTCTAGAGGAGCAGGAGTTCTCAATCAAGGAAGCAAGTTTCCAGGAAGGAAGTCTAAAGCTGAAGATCCAGACAACCAAGCGCACCAAGAAGCCCCCTAAGAACCTTGAGAACTACATTTGTCCACCTGAAATCAGGATGACCATCAGACCCCCAGTTGGCGAGGGAAAAGGGGGGCGACAGGGGCGGACAGGAGGCGGGGCAACAGCAGGGCGGGGCCAAAAAGATGAAGAACGAGGACCTCCGAGAAAAAGAGTAAGTACAGTCCTGCAGTGCAGTTACTTATACATGCTTTTCTATTGTGTTTGGAATATTATCTTTGATTTTTTCTTGTTGTTGTTGTTGCTTTACATGTTTTAGTTTTTAATCAGTAAAAAACTACGCTGATTTTTTTCCAGTTTAACATCTCTGAACTAAACCCTACCTCTCACTGTACCTCTGGCTCAGTAGCTTGTTTCCCTGCTTGGTTACACAGGGTCAAAGTTTGCTGTGTAATTGAAACCAGTCATGGCTAGCTTAGATCACTGAGTTACACACACACACACACACACACAGAGTAATACAACATACACTCACACTCACATAGGAGCTGAGAATAGGGCTGACATAAGCAAGTGACAGCTGGTGTCTGCTCTCTCCATTTGTGGTCACATACACAGAGACCTTTCCACTCTCCTCTTCTCTCTTATTCTTTCCCCTCTTCTCCTCTTTTGTAATGAAATCAGCTCTTTCGGGTCACACTCCCTTTACCCCCTCTCAGCCATCACACTCTCTAAACTGGTGTTAGGTGTGTTTGACACTGTGTAGACTCAGGTCCTTTGGGGGATCTTGCGTTTGCAGAGTGTGTTGACCTTCACAGTCTGATGTCCATGTGTGTGTGTCGAAACCTGACGGCCATCTCTATGTCACAAAGCTTGACAGGCTCATCAGGAGCAAAGGTGTCGTGTTGTCAATATGATGCTGGGCTGATTTGTACTGTCGTGCTTCAGTCTTTTGGTTTCCACTCAAATTTTAGAGGCATGTGAGGATAAAGCACTGAATTATTGTTACTCTCAGTAAACCCATGGCCAGTTAATGGATAATGTATATTAGATATCTACTTCCCTATCAGATAATATGTCTATAAAACTTGTCTCATTGACAAGCAATGTATGAATCTACCACATAGTCTTTATTGCTGCATCCCACCTCATGCTGTAGAACTGAAGTATTCATAGGGGTAAAAGATAGACAATGCTTTGGAAGCATGAAAGGGAAAGTAATCAGTGTATCTGTACTTAGGCCAGGAACACACCAGATGACTTTACATCCTTGCCAATTTAAAAATTGTGGGTAAAGTTTTGTTCACGTTCCCTGCCATGCTTGTGAGCTGTAACATCAAGCTGATGACACTTCCCGATCTGCCCCTTTTCTTAGTTATTGCTGATTTTCTGGTGGAAGTCTAGCCAAGAATGGTAAATATTAATGTTGTTAAATAGTTGTATCGACTGTACACTAGGGCTGAACGATATGGACAAAATTTCATATCTCAATATTAATGCTAGATATCTCGATAGCGATACAATTCAATATAACTCTGGGATTAGAGAAAACTAAGCAATTTTCAGGAAAATAAAAGCGTCATAATATAACAGGATATGGAAAATGGGGTGAATTGATCAGTCATCAACATTAACAGAAAGTCACCAATAATCATACGACTGTCTGAGCTTTACATGCAGGGTGAGCTGGGAAAATCTATATCATTGATAACTTCAATATTAGGATATTAATATCTTGAATTTTCATATCTCGATCAGTGTGTGACAGCCTGTGGAAAGAAACTATTCCTGTGTCTTGATGTCCATACATACAAAGCTCTGTCACACCGGCCAGAGGGGGAAGCCCAGACAGTGAGTGTTTTAGGTGTGAGGGGTCTGCAGAGATGTAACCAACTCACTTCCTGGCCCTGGTCTGGTAAAAGTCCTGGAAGCAGGGCAGGCTCCGATGATTTTTTTCTGCAGACCTGACCGTTCGTTGTAATCTGTGCCTGTCTTGTTTGGAGGCAGAGGGAAAGATGATGAGCATTTCCTGGGGCAGGTTGAACTTCCTGAGCTTTCTGAGGAAGTAAAATTTCTGCTGTGCCTTTTATCTGATGGAGACTATGTAGGGGGTCCACTTCAGATCCTGGGAGATGGTGGATCCCAGGAACCGGTAGGTGTCCACAGTAGACATTGTGTTGTTGAGAAAGGTGAGGGGTGGAGGAAGGGTTCTCCTGAAGTCCACTGTCATCTCCACAGTCTTGAGCAAGTTCAGCTCCAGGTTGTTCTGACCACACCAGAGGACCAACTGTTCCACCTCCTGTTTGTTTCATCGCCATCCTGGATGAGAGCAATGATGGTGCAAACTTCCTGCAAACTTCAGGAGTTTAGGTGCAGTTGTTAGAGAAGTTGTGATGCAGAATTTCAGGGATGATGGTGTTGAACGCTGAGCCTAAGGCCACCAACAGGATCCTAACGTATGTCCCTGCAGAGTGCAGGTGCTGCAGGTGTAATGCAGACCCATGTTGATAGCATCCAACTGCAGAGGGTCCAACAAGGGTCCTATGATGTCCTTCAGGTGGCTTAACACCACCGTTCAAAAGACTTCATGACTACAGATGTGAGGGCAATTGGCCTGTAGTCAAGATCTGGGTGAAGATGGGGGCCAGCTGCTCAGCACAGGCTCTCAGACATGAGGGAGAGACACCATCAGGTTCAGGACCTTTCTCGGTCCTCGCTCACATACTTTGTACCTCCAACTGCAGAGCATTACAGATGATTTATGTTGGATGGACAAAAAAACCCTCTTGTGACGGACAACAAAATGGGGAGAGCTCTTGTCACAGATTTTATTTACAGTTTTAAATTCAGAAGTTATTTGCCATAATTTGCTGTTGAATCAATTTGGTTACATTTTAGAGATTTAAATTAGCTATATTTCTGAACTATATTTACATAGGGAACAGGTTTCACTGGATAATTCATTGTGCTATTACAGTAAAAAACTTGAAAATGTCAATACAAAACATTTAGCGACATTTTGCCATTCATGTATGGCTTTGCAGTGGATGCTGCCATTGTTGTGTCATAAGATGAACCAATCTTGGTGAAGACGGGGCAGATTTCTCTCTGTGTTTTCAAATCAGAAAATAGAGGGCACTTTTTCAGGCTGGAAATAGGTAAATCCCAACCACTAAGATGTTTGGAACATAGTATTTACACTCTAAATTGGGGGCACCCATCTCTCATCTGGCCATTGGTCCCCTTGTTACAGTATGATTGACAGAGGTTGTCATAGTGACAGGGAAAGCAAGCTGCTCTCAATTGAGGTCTGGGGTTTGGGAGGGGAGGGGGTTGGAAATGTGTTGGTGTTGATTCAGATCACTTTCAATCCTTCATCCCCTACGCGCTGTCCCTCAATCACACCCCCACCCCTCCTTCTCCCCCTTGCCCCTCCCCTGCATCCTTTCCCTCCTACATCCAGCCATCACCTGCCACCCCAAGGGTGTAATACAGGCGAGCTCAGTGGAGAAGAACGGGTTAAAGAGAGAAGCTAGGCTGCTCTCTGTCTAACTCTCATATGTGTGTGTGTGTGCGTGTGTGTGTGTGTGTGCCTGCGTGTGTGTTGAGGTTAAATACTCTCTTTGTGGTGTGTGTGAGGCTGTGTCAGGAGGGGAGGGGGAGGCGAGAGGAAGAGCAGATGGACAGCCGCTCTGCTATATTGTGTCCACATCTACTCTATCCCTCTTTTTCTCTTTATTTTTTATCTGTTATCTGTCGCTCTTCCTCCACTTTTCCTCCCCACTCCTTTTTTCCCTCGTCTTCCTCTTTTCACTTACTCTTTTTCACCCTTCTTTTCTTCCTCCTCTTCCCTCTTTCAGCCTCTGTTGTCTTGTGGCAGATGGCAGCGTGGGGCAGCAGCAGCAGAGCAGAAGCCAGAGTGTGAGCAGGAGACAGGGGTGGGGGGGTTGGAGGGTTGGAGGAAAGAGGAGGAGAAGAAAAGAGGTGGGGGTCAGGCATATGGAGAGCCTGGTTAAGGGGCCCCCTCAGAGGGAGTATGTATGTGCGTGTGGTAGTCCGATGAATAGAGAAGGGGCAAAGGCAGGATACAATAGATGCCGATTAAGACAAAGATTTGACTCTAATAGACGAAGAAGGGGAGAAATAGACAGACAGATAAGTAGGCAAACATGAAGAAGGGCGCCAAGAAAGATGTAGACATGGTGTTTTTTTTCTAAACCATTCTTTTGTTGCTGAATAAAACTCAGCTGTCATAGATCCTCTTTTTCAACTTTTGTTCAGACAAACTTTCCATTTTTCATGTGGGGAACTGGCATCACTTGTTCTCAAAAAGTAACAGTCCCCACCAGTTGAGGTTTAATTATGATTCACTATTTTCCATGCTCTAAGTACTCAGAGTAATTATGTCAATTTTTGACATCCAGCACTATCACCAACATAAGACAGAAAGGTGGAATACTTTCTTTAAAGGTGTAATAAAAAGTAAAGATTTAAGTATGTGCTCATTCAAAAAAAAAACCCTCATGTCTAATGTTAATCTTAATGTCCAGTGTTTTATGAAGCATTCAATCTGATTATAAATTCTTTCAACATATTTTTGGGAGAAACAGTGTGTAACTTAGATAATACATAAAAAAAATGTACATATTGTAGTTAATATTGCATGAATTGATTCCTTGACTTACATTGCGTCAGTATCCCCCAGCGGAGAGCTGTGAATGTTCTTATCACAATACTAGTCGATTACTTGATTAGATACTTGATTAAATAGTTGATTTTTGGTTAGGTTATTAAACTATGGCACTGGATTGGAGCCCAGGCTGGCAAACCTGGTAGCACCAACAATGCCTTTTAAGCAGAAAGAAGCATTAGAGCATTAAAGATGCTATGACACATCAGTATAACACTGGTGTTCATCAGTATTGGCTAAGTTAACATGCATCAGTTCACTGCCAAACAATGTATCATGACAGCAATATTTATCTATAAATTATTGCATTTCTATTGTATCAACTCAGTGCCAGCAAGCCAGGATACTCAACAGCTTATTTAGAGAAGGCAAAAGATGTCACCTGTTGGGAAAACCCTAACTTGCTTTGAAGGTTGTTGTGTGGGAGTGTAACACCATCTTTTTGAAACATCAACAACATGCAGCTTGTTAGTCATGTTCCCATGACATCACTAGAAGATGGACTGCTTGTAACAATTTATTTATGAATCTGTGGAAATTATTTGAAAACAGACAAGAAGACGCAATAAATCAAATACTGCAAAAAGAAAAAGTTAGCTATGAGAGTGGGTGAATGAGACAGCTGAGTTTCTTGAGCATAAAGGGTAGTAAGTAATCAAATAAGAGATTGGACATACCAAAGAGGAGAGAAAAATGGCACAATGCTCAGATCTTAACATGCTTTTCACCTCTGAACCATCTCCTCAGCAGTCATCTGTAACCAGCAGGGTCAATGAACAGCCGCCAAGTGTCAGGGGACAGACCCACGCACACACATAAATGGGATATGATGCTCTCCCCTTCTCTGTCTCTCACTGACATCACACACATGCTGAACGTCCCCTTACGCACGGCTCTTTGTCTGCACATGCTGTGTGTGTTTGCAAGATGAATGTGTGTGTTCGGACGGATTGGGTCTTGTGTCAACCGTTGCATCACTCCTCCAGACACATTGCCACTCACACTCAATCACACACACCCACAAATAGACTCATGGTTTCTGGTTCAATGCCTACACATGCAGGGGCACATGGAAGCTAAAATGCATCCAGCATCTTTCTCTCTCTCTCTTTCTCTCTCTCTCTCTCTCTCTCTCTCTCACACACACACAAACACACACACAAACACACACACACACATGCACACAAACAAACACACAAATCATGTTGAGCAGTGATTGCAGTTAGAGAGAGTGTTTTCCTGGTTATCTGTCCAGTTCTCAGGACGTGCCAAATGTGGCTCTTAATCCATTTCACTATCTGTGGGGAGAGATAAGCCAGAGCTTTTCCAGGAGTCCAGGCCAGGCTGTGTGCTGCTGCTGCTGTTGTTGTGTGTGTATCTGTATACGTTTGTGTATTAGTAGGCCTACTCCAAACCCTGACAGTAGACACACACTTATCTTGTCTTGACAGCCCCTCTGCTTGGTGGTCCCCCTGGCTGTCTGTGTCTGTATGTGTGTATGCGTGTGTGTGTGAGTTACTGCTTGGTGGTCTCCCAGTAGTGTCTGGGATTATTATGTGTTAGTCAAGTGCATTCACAAGGAAATTAATGCTGCCACAGTTGCCACGCCAAGTGTGTGCGCACATGCGTTTGTGAGATGGTTAGCCTCTTGAAGTGAGCATTTTATCCCTGGCTGAGATGGCGGTTGGTGACCTAAGGGACGTGATGAGCTCATGAATTGGGAGTGCGCGTGTGTGTTTGTGTCTGTGTGTCTGTGTGTAAGGCACTGGACTCACAAAAAAAAATTGACTGATTTATGAGTGTTTTTTACAAGAAGTGATCACCTCTTGTACAACTCGACCAAACTGTCATCCTGGAATTTCTTGGTCTGCATGGTTGGAATAAATATAGCCGTGCTTTTATTTTGTTAAATGTGTGTGTTTGTATGTGTCTGTAGTAAGCAGTCCTTTAGAGTAAGAGCTGGGAATACTTTAAGGGGCGTTTCCTTGTGGCCGAATGGGGGAAGGGATGTGTGTGTGCGTGTGTGTGTGTGTGTGTGTGTGTTTGTGTTTCTGTGCACGTGTATATGTGTGTATGTGCTTGCATACTGGGGAGGGGTGAGTGATTTAGCACCACTGAAACACCAGCTGTCCATCTGTGTCTGACCCCCATACACACCCGAAACACACACCAACGCCCACTCTACAAAGATATCACACTCACACACATCTCGTCGCATCTAACCTCTGATCTACTCCTGAGTATCTCTCAAACCTGAAGAGAGTCAAAACACAATCTGTTCATCTGTTTCTCACTCTGAACACACACACACAACAGACAAACAAACACACACTAAGCAAGATTGCTCCCTAATCAGCTCTGCGGTAGTGTTGGTCCTTCAGTGTATCCACAATGAATGACTCTGCAAGGTCACTCTGAGCACATGTATATGCACCCACCCACACACACACACACACACACAGACACACACAGACACACACACACACACACACACACACACACACACACACACACAAAGGACACTGGTGGCTGGCAGAAGAAGGGATGAACTTTGACCCTCCCGGACATTCAAACATTGAGGTGGTAGCTGGACTCCAGTTGTGTGTGAGTCAGTGTGTGTGTGTGTGTGTGTGTGTGTGTGTGTGTGTGTTTGTGTGTGTGTGCATTGAATTGTTTGTGCGAGTGGGTCAGGGTTGAGACAACTGGAGTCTGCCCTTTGCTTTCTTACCCTCAGGGCTGGATTTGGAGTTTGAGAGTGTGAATGTGTGTGTGTGTGTGCTGACCATTTGGTTGGAACTGTAGCTAATTTCTCAATCAGACACACACATACCATCTTCTCAATCTGTCCCAAAGGTCAGGTCCTATTCATTCACCATTGTGTCCAGTCCCAGTGGGTTGCTGTCCCTCTTCAGGCAGATGCAGGCAGACTATAATAGCCTGTCTAGCTCAAGTTACAATTTGATAAAGACCCAAGGCAGCTTCTTGCATTTAAAGACATGGCCATGGCTATGTCAGGGGGCAGCTATCAATGAACATGAAGACAACACAGATGCTTCAGCACTTTATTTTCTGTCTAATAATAGAGTTTGAGTCTGAGTTGTAATGAGATTGCTTGACATCATGAGACTAAGAAAAACTAACTGAATAGAATTAACCTTGATATCGTGATGTGGTTGCTATCATTTTTGTATTATTTGGCTTAAAAGATATGAAAGAGTTCTTAAATCAGCTCAATGCTGTCACTGAAAAATGAGAAGCAAAAGTGTTGAAGAATTACTTAGATTTGAAGTGAAGTGTCTCTGGATGTCATGATATACAGAAGTCAACATTGAGTATGATTCATAATGTTGGACACAGGTTTACATGATTTTTTTCAGAATGAGCTCCAGAGTAGGGATTACTAAGAAAAAATGTTATAGCTGATGCTTTTGCTACCTTTCACTACACTATGTCAAGGTAATTTTTCCTCCTGTTGTCAGAATCAGAAGTGCTTTAATTTTGCAGGGACACAAAAGGTACTTCACCCAGATGATAAAGTTAGGTTATCTTTTTGTTACTCTTTCCAAGGTCTCACCTCAAGTAAGGCTGTGGAGAAAACACCAGCGTAATGTAGCCTACGTAAGGATTATAAAAAGTGGGTGGGAGAGAGATAGTTTATTGGCTAATTAATAATGGATCTCATATTGATAAAAAAGGAAAGAAAAATGCTAAAAGACTCAGTTTGGCAGACTGCCTAGGTTTGTCCATGTGTGGGAAAGCCTAGTTCTGAATCCTCACTACAAAATTTTTATCTTCTGCTCATATAGGGCACATAATAATTTCAAAATAAGTGCATTCAAAGACAGATGGTGTCCTCTGCTATTTAAAGATGTTAGTTTTTCATCTTTGTGGATTTGTGTTGAAGTTTGTGTGTATCAGTTGTAACTGTCTGGTGATATACTGTCATGTTGTTTTGTATAAGAGCAGACCTCCAGATCAGTTAAGCTCCTGTTTGAAAACCTTTGGAATAGAGGAGTCCTAATGTCAAGAGAAGAATCTAAAAACAGGCTTAACCAGTGTTAGCAGCAATTTAGAGTATTTACAGTGTAAAAATGGATTTTTTAAAACCTCAGTTATCAAAAAAAAAACACCATGAGAACATCTGTAAGTTAATGGAATAAAAAGTATCTTCTGACCTAAATAGTTTTACTGACAGGGGTCAACTCTCATTGCTATGTCATTTTTTGGAGAGCAGCCATGTTTGATGTTTCTTGCGGTCACAGAAGATGATGTTGAGTCACAGGATCATGTGCTCCTGGTGGCTACTTTGTTGCTGTGACTCCATCATGCCTCTGTGGTTAGTTGGTGTGGGTATGCATGTGTGTAGGGGTGTGTGTTTATGTGAGGAGTGTACTCTGGGTCCAGAGAAGAGGTCCAGCTGGGATAGTGGGTGATGTTGGGTGCAGGGAGGGGCTCCACAGGAATCAGAGGAGAAGCAGGCAGCAGAGTATTGACTTTCACTGTGTCTCACTTGAAGTGTAAGTGTGTTTGTCAGTGAAATCTGATGGCCCCATCAGCTGTTTTGAACATGCCTGCAAGAGGAGGTGTGTGTATGTGTTTGAATCTGTGTGTCAAATATCAAGGAGGATGACACGGAGAGATGAAAGAACACCAAAATGTAAAAATAACAAACACTTTTGGGATTTTTAGAGATGGCCTGACAGCTTTATTACTTTCCAATACCAATAATTAAAAATTGCTTGATGCGTAAACAGTGATTGCCTACATCTACGCTCTGTTTAAACATATGGTGTAGCACAGTTTGAATAAACTGGTTATGAAATGGGATTGGTGCATTGGATGGCAATTGAAATTCCTGCTATGAAATTCATTTCAGTCAGTATTAAAAGCACATAAAGGCTCTACTACTGGTGTCAGAACCACTTTTCTGGTTACCAATTTTATGTTTTTGACCATTACTTTCAATCTGGTGGTTTTTTTAATCATAGACACAACCACCAGTATGGGGTATAAACATTTCTATATTGAACATTTGTATTCTTAGAATAAAAATAAAACTGTGCCAGTGTCTTTCAGACAATACTAAACTGTGGTGGAGTGTGTTCGTTTGTCTCTTTGTGCCCAGTCTCTGCCTCTTCTCACGTTGTAGTGGCACTCTAAAATAATCTGTCCAGAGCTCTACTGTTTGTTTACACTCCTTGTCTCTTAAGTATGAATGCTGACATGAATCAAATGATATAAATGTGTCTGTCTATCCTGTCTGTGTGTCTGTCCCCTGGGTCAGCTCAGACTAAACAAACAGCTGTGTTTATGAAGCAGTTAAGAGTCACAAGTGTCTCCTGTTTAGTTGTCCATCTTGGCACATGCACACATACATATGCTCATCCGCACTCACGAGCATGCTCCTGCATGCCCTGCACTCTTTGCCCTTCTACCTGCCCTGCTCTGTTGCATCTGTGCCCCCTTGTGAATTCTGCCCAGCCTGGCCCCCCTTCTTTCTCTCACCCCCACTTTTGCTCAGTGTAATGCTCGCTTGCTTGCTTTCTCTCAGACCGAGAGGAATGCCACTCCGTGTGACCTCTCACCTACAACAAGGAGGGGTACCAGTTTGAGACGAAGGAGCGAGGGGGCAGCTGCAGTCATGTGCTCAGCCTGAGAGGAAACGCACACACGCACACACACACATACACACACACTCAAACACAGAATGAGAATACCCACACTCTGAATCCCACATTCTTTATCAACATATACTGATGCAGCTCAAGATTTCGTGCCCTGCTTCTTTCTCTCCCTTTGTGACTGTTTGAAAAAGTGTAGGATGCTCTGCTTTGCTCTGTATGTGTGTGTGTGTGAGTGTTTGTGTGCGTGAACATGCGAGTGGAGTGCAGCCACATACAAAGGCGCTATTGTTGTTACGAGGGGGCCTGAGGGGAGGCGGGCCGTCTGATTGGTTAAGACTATTGTGTCTCACTTTGCCCATTCTCCCTGTCACTGAGGATGTCATTACAGCGACTCTGTGACTCTCTGCCTCCTGTGAACTCGAGATCATCTGAGGAGACTGGAGTTATTCACAGGAATATATAGACTAAACAATGAAAGTAAAACTATTTCAACTCAAAGTGTAAACGCTGAAGTCTCTTTTTTTTGAGGTAGTCATTTGTCTCTGTGACTGCTTATAGGCATCTTTGCTGGAATGAATTTTTCATGCAGCACTGTAGACAATGTTTATGCGGTTGATTAATATGTCATTCATAAAAAAATAAATTGTGCAAGATGAAATATCCAAATGTGGTGGAAACTTACAGTCATAGTGTTTTGACTCTATGACTTGAATTTCTTTTTCTTTTTTGTTTTGCATGCTACTCGTCAATTCTAGGATGCATTACCTGGATTATATTGAGCTAATACCATGTAACCTGTTTATGGTGGTCAATGATAACAAGTATACTGCGTTACTTTATGAATACTTTTGAAAGTAAGAAAGGTTAATATTTTGTGGAGAAAATGCATTTATATTTATTAATTTGTCAATAAGTAGCATTGGTGATTATCATCTTTTTTTTTTAAAAAAAAACCCAAAAGTTAATATTATGCTAAGAATTTGCATGCAGTATTACAGTGCAACTCACTGGTGCAAAGTAGGTACTGATTGAAGGTTGTTTTTTCTGTGTTTTGAAGTGGAAACATAACTCTAATGATGATGATCAGGATGGATCCAGCAGTAACTCTTTCCCTGTCTTACATTTTATAGGTGTTACATTTTAATTCCAACTTTGTCAAGGTGTTTGTTTGTTGTGTTGGAGTACAGGGACCCTATTTAATACGGTCATCTACTACCTCTTCCAGGTGAAATTTGCTCATGCTAAACACTGAGGCGCACTGAGTCCTGCCGAATCCAACCGCAGTCAGATACCAATTGCACGTGTGTTGATCAAGCTATGTTTAGTCTGTTCTTGGTCTTACTAAGCTGTTTACATGCATAATAGTCCAAACTTGTGCTGAATGAGCTCATTATCTGATTTCTTAAGCTGCATGTAAACATACTGAGTGTGGACAAAATGGAAAAGGTGTACAACAAACAGAGGAACAGCTTAAGACATGACAAATGGATACTGATACTGACCATGTTTACTTCAGCACCAGAGTTTGGGCCTCAGCAGGGTGTCTCTAGTGCAACTTCCATCATTTGCTGCTGTATGTCTGCTGTATTTCTTTGGATGCCCTCCACAAGTCATCACAAATTTGAGAAGAAATTAAATTTTAGCGGAATTGATCACATGATTATGGGGATCTTTTTATGTGTGAACAGAAACACTCAGGTGATAGGCAAGATTCTTTGTGCTTAATACTCTGCTATGAAGGAGCATAATGAAGAGTTATACCTCAACAACTTAACAGCGAGGGGTACTTGGCTGTACCACTGTTTACCACAGAGGAAGTGTTTAATCTCAGCACAGCTTCTGTCTTGAATTACCCATCATTCCACACAGGAAGTCATCCCTTAGGATTTAGAGCAGCTCATTGGCTGTTAATTGTTTCCTGTTGGACTGAAGTGGTACAATTGGCTCATATGGTACACAGTGTGCGAGTGTGCATTGACAAACACGTCCCTTTGGTTTTATGCTGGGTACATGCATGCACATGTATAAATGGGTACAGTTTTATATGTATTTATGGGGCACTCCAACCTGTATTAGACGTGTGTGTGTGTGTGTGTGTGTGTGTGTGTGTGTGTGTGTGTGTGGCCTACCTCAATGCTTGTGTACATTTTTTTTTTGTGCTGACTGAAATGCATAAAACTAACCATTGGAGGTTTGTCCACGTCCATAAAAGGAACAAGTGCTACATAATGGCTGTAATAATCACTCTGGAAAAAACGCTCCTAATGTGGTTCTTAGAGCTATTCACACATATGCCTGCACATGCACCATTAATGCTAATAGCAGGGATTAGAGGTATGCTTTGTGTAGCATGTAAATGTGTCTGTCATTACTGAGAGGGTGAAAACCTCCAATTGCAGCCTATAATAACATGCCTTGGTTTAGCCAATCAGAGGCTTTTGTTCAGATTGAGTCATCTACATGTAAGCGTGTCTGAAGAGAGTGTGACAAGAACGCTCTTGTGTGTTTCGCTGCTATCTTTAGGAGCACTCCAATCTGAAGGATTACTGCTGTAGTCGCAGGAGGGAACTTTTTACTTGACACCTACTGCTGTGCATTAAATCTGTTGCTTGAAGGATGAATGTGCTTTACTGTAGATCAAATATGTGATAATGCTGAGCAGAGAGAGCACAAAACAGAGGAAGGGAGAGTTTTTTTCCCCAAGTCATCTTGCCTTTGGTTTTGCTAAATAGTGGCTTTAGGCTGTACACATAGTTTTGCAATTGCAGCATTAGTCTGAGATTGGATGTTTTGAATGGAGCCCAACTTTCCAAACTTTCCCACCCAGCGTTCCCAGAAGATGCCTTGGCTGGCACCGATGCTGCCAGAACTGAGAGACTGAAACGTTGGCGAAGTGAACACATGCTAAGTGATATTAGAAAAAAAGTGACACACACATTTGAGGCAGTGGGCTCAATCCCAGTCATCCCAGTCATCCCACCTTGACATCCCCCTCCTCCTCCTTTGCCTCCCCCCTCTTCTCCTCCCTCTTTTCTCTCCCCTGCTGTGGGTCTCCTCAGGCGCATGAATGGAAGTCTTTATTCCCGGGAGAACTGGTGGGAAGAACAAGAGAACGAGAAACAGGGATGGAAGGGGGGTGGGGGTGGTGGTGGGGGGGAGTCTATGAGAGTGGCCACAAGATCAACACAGTGCCTCTTTTCTCCTCTGTCGCTTTTCCCTCTCTTTTCTGCACCCCCACATCCCTCTCCTTCTTCCCTGTTTTAAGTGCTTTGGACACAAAGCTGTGTTAGTATTCATGGTGTTTGTTTGCAGAGGAGCTCTGTGTGTGTGTGTGTGTGTGTGTTTGTGTGTGTGTGTGTGTGTGTGTGTGTGTGTGTGTGTGTCCGAAGCTGTCAGAAACCCAGATCACAGAGAAGAAGCACGCTGAATGGAGCTGGAGAGAGAAGGGGTGAGGGGGCTGAGGGGGAGGTGGGAAGGATGGTAGTTCCCACAGGGGGAGAATGGTCAGCTCCAGAAAAGAGAAAAGAAGAAGAAGAAAAGGAGGGATGAGATAGGGGGGGCCAGCGCACAAGGCCACAGGGGCAGAGAGAGACAGCATGGTGTCAAAGCCAAGGAGTGTGTGTGTGTGTGTGTGTGTGTGACAGAGAGAGAGAGAGAGAGAGAGAGAGAGAGAGAGAGAGAGAGAGAGAGAGAGGAAGGTGGGGTGGGGTGGGGTGGGGGGGCAGCATCATATCAGTCATAAAGATTCAGAGAGAACTAGTTTTTAACGGGTCCAGGCACCTCTCTTCATGTTTTTCTGCTGGTCCTTTCCTCTCCCCCCTCCCTTCCCCTTACCCCCTCCCCATTTCTCACTCTCCCTCTGTCTCTCTCTCTCCCTCTGTCTCCCTCTCATTCTCTTTGTGTGTCTGTCTGGACAGCTGCCCAGTTCCATACACAGGGAAAAATGAAACACTCTAACCACCGGGCGTGCAGCCAAATAAAAGGCTGCGAAAAACTATTTGAAGGGCAGCGTGTTTGTGTGTGTATTTGTGTGCATGTGTGTTAATGTGCACAGAGTTTGTGTATATGTTTAGTCCTGTATATGCGTGTATGGGTTGTACTTGGGTTGTGAGATTTGGGTGTGCCTGTTTAGGGTGTTCTTGTTCCCAGTATAATGCTGAAGCCAGGTTGCTGTGTCTGTGTGTGTATGTGTGTATGTGTGTGTATGTGTGTGTATGTGTGTGAGAGAGAGAGAGAGAGGGAGAGTTTAAGTTTATTCAACAGTGGAAAATGAGAGGCTACAGGAGAGGAAAGGACAGGAGGGGCCGTCATATGCCTTTCCTCACATCAAACCAGAGGAGCAGAAAAATTCAGGTCTTCTAAACAACCTGCAGAGTGTGTGAACGTAACATTCAGAGACACTCTCACATGTATTTTCCTCATGTCATTTCCAAAGTGCCTTTCAGCTGGGTGATTGCAGCACTTAGTCACATATTATCCGTGACCTCCTCCACTGCGCTCTGACCTTATCTGATGGTTACATCACCAGCTGAAAGGAATGTGCGGGTCTGTATCTGCGGATCTGCGTATCTGTGTTTGGGTGTCGGAAGGGCCCTATGTGAGTAACTGAGACCAATCCATGTTGTTACAGTGCTCACCCAGAGGAAGACATCCTAGAAATGGTTGTTGACCTAGCCACGGAGCATGACCCCTAACCCCTAAACACAGCCCTGAGAGCCTCAAGGGAGGGAGAGTACATCAAACAGGCTGAGGACCGAACATGCTGTGGCTCTGGTTTGTGTTGGCCTCTCTCCTTATCTGAATGTGATCAGCGGGGACTTGTCGAAAGAGACAGTGTGGAAGAAGCGGAAGCCTTTTAGCTCTTGTGCTTGTGGGTTGCTCCAGAGGGTCGGAGCCCATGGCTGTGTATCAAGTCGTGTACTTCTGCACTTGCACTTACCATTTTGAGTGCAAAAGTTTGTTCACGGAAAACATAGTGAGCTTGGATTTGTCTGCTGACACACTCAGAATAGTCAAAAGTGTGAAATGCTGGACACTTTTTACCTTCAATGGTTACTATCTTGACTGTGTAGAACAGGAGTCCTCAGCCTAAGAGGATGGGGGAATGGATCAAACAATGTTTGCATTTTATGAATAGCAGAAGAACACCTGCGAACAGCGGTCACCTCCAGTGGTGTGAAGTAGAAGTGTTTGATTTGAGACAACACTGCCCTGTAAAATTTCATGCTCTATTCTACCAAGTACATAGTTTACACAGTGTACTTCATGTAAGTGTACTCAAAGAAGTATCTGATTTGAGACGCAGCCTATGAGCCCAGTGCTGATTTCCTGAGTACTGCCCCCTGCTGCAGACCAGCAGCACAGGGAGATCACAGACCCAACTGAGACAGTACTCAACTTTATTTACAAGGCACCTTTTATATAAACATGCGACTTACATTTATTAGAATGGAAACAGAAGAGACTTAAGAAGATGACAATACTTGGAAGGATGAAGACAAACTGCAGCGAAAACAATCAATCTTAAAAATCAACCCCCCAAAGCAGAAAGTAAGTGTTTAGTTCAACAAAAAAAAGGTAAAAGAACAGGCTGGGTTTACACTTCAGCTCAGGGTTTAAAGGCTGTGTAAGGAAAATCTCAGGCTGAGGATAAAACACAACTCCATATTAAAAGCCAGCTAAATTTCTATCCCCCAAAGAACATAGCATCTTATTTTGTTATCCAGCGACAGTGATATCCATACTTGGAATATCACACAATGTATCAGGTCTATAAAGGATTCATAGGAATAACACCTTTGTATAGTCTTTGACAGCTCTATTGCAGAGCCAAAAACATTTGTGTAATTGTCAAAATGAGTCAGGCTGTAAGGGTGACCACACTGTACACTCACTGTCTGGAAAATCAAGAAGAATAAGGAGTTCTCTTTGTTCTGTGTTGACTACAGAAACCATGGGAGTACCTCTATCTATTTATATTTGCTTGTGTTCATATCAGGCAGTGAATGTTTTCCCTTGAACAGCTTCATGGGGTGTAAGAGGTAGAGAGGATAGGAGAGGGATGTGGTAGAAGGGCGGAAACTAAGAACAAAAAGCTGAACTGATGCCAAACCACAACCAGAGAGGAGGGTGAGCGCCCCATTCCTCTTCTTTTTCTCTTCTCTGTTGCTCTTCTATCCTTAGTAGGAAAGGTGTACATGCCCCTCTCACTTTATTATCTCCCTGTGGTTGCTGTGTGGTTCGAGGGGAGGGTACATTATGCGTGTGCGAATGTATGTGTGTGTAACAAGCTGCATCTCCTTGTCTCTCTCTTTATGTGTGCACCGTCCTTTAACCTGAAACAGCAGGTACTCTTGGACAGGTTAAATGAGAAAGCATGTGTGTATCAGGTGCCTGTCATCTTATCCCTCTGTGGACTCACAGGGTCCCTTCTCCAGTGTCTCCATGCACACTTATGCATTCACACTTACACACATAAACACACACATCTCAGCAGGCCATTGTAGCTGTGTGCAGTATATAAATGGGACTGTACGTGCATTTTCAAGCACAGTTAATCATTTATCATTCGCAGTATTTGCTTGCATATTTGCTGTGTGTGTCCATCCATGAGCTGGCTAAGCGTTGTGTTACGTTGCATGTATTTTTTTCTCATTTCTCTTGTGAGTGTACATCTTGTCGATTAAAGCCTCTGCTGACTTGTGACGCGAAATCTCAAAGAGGCAAAAGACTTGGTTAAAGTAGAGACGGGGCTGTCTGTTGCTGACAATATGAGGGCTGAGAGAGAAAAGATGAAGAGCTTGTTCTTTTAATATGTGCATGATAAGATCTTTGTACATCATGTCTTTAACACGTGTGTAAGAATTTGCGCATTATGCAAGGCGCCCATTTATCTAGACTTAAATTAGTTACCCGTGTGTCATACATTAGCATTTCGTTCCGCTATCTGTGCCGGCAGGACTTCATAAAGCCTTTGAATGTGTACATTCACTGCACTGATGTGTATGAGTGTGTGATTGCTTGCCTGTGTGTATATGCTGAGAGGCAGGCCTGTGGTTAGGTTACATCTCCCTGCAGCGCAGCAGAGCAGTGTCTTGTTGCGTCACACTGAGTCTGTTAATAACAGGCTAAACCACAAAGGCCATCCGCTGCTCTATTTCTCATCTTCTAACAGAACACTGATTATGCAGCACAGATACTTTCGGCAGGGTTTCACTGTATAATACAGCATTTCAGTTTCACACGGGCAGATGTTAAATGGTTACTGAAAAAATGTTTAACTACAGAGTTTTGGCCCTTCACTGGAAAACTGGAAGAAAAAGATGTCATACTTCAGGATTTATTGTTAGTTAGTAGTACAGGAGTAAACAGTTTGTCTCTGTAAGATACATTTGTAAGCAGAGTACAGAAGTTCCCAATAAAATAAACGTTATATAGTGTAATATTTGGTTTAGAGCATACAGGGACATGGCAGAGCGAGACTACTGTGTTTAAATATGTGTGCAGTCAGACACCCAAACTACATCCCCCCAGCTCTCCCAGCATGCAACATCCTTGCCACAGGAATTTAATTGCTCTGTAAACAAGCCTTTTGTTTGTGGCACACTGTTTGCTCATGCACACAAGATGTATTTAAAGCCTCTGTCCTGCTGTGAAAATACAAGAATGTAACATCACAGCACAACAACTCACTGATTTGATTTGTGCTGACAAAAATAAAGTAGATGTAGAGCTGGATGCTGTCCTATATGTGCGTTCTCTGTGGAAACTTGCTGCTGTTATGAAGACAAGAAATAGAGCCGTTATAGATTATATGATCACATTGTTCTATCATTTGTCTTCCCTGCAGCGGTAAGAAGTTGTCTTGTGATCAGAGTGTCTGTGTAGTAAACAGATTTCTCTCTCTCTCTCTCTCTTGTCCTCTCCAGACTTATGAGCGCCATTTCAGAATGCCTGAACAGAGAGAAGGAGGCCTGCTGCAACTACTGGGAGATCACACTCCACCCAAACACCAGCTCCGTGGCTCCCTCCTTCCTGCACACACACTCTCACACACGCAGCAAACGCAGCACGCCCACTCGCCACAATTTCACCAACACCAAATTAATCCAGACTGGGTCACGTCTACAGCACCTTCTGCTTCCCCAACCAATCCTGCAGATTCACAGACACCCAGAGAATTGAGCCAGCCTTTCTCACGATCAGCTACACAGAGCCCCTCACCTCAGAGATCTCTGACTCCTGACCTGCAGTTGCCGGTTGTTACAGACGCCAGTATTCTCAACCTGACATCTCTTAGCAGGTATGGTTCCTTTTACTCTGTGACAAATCATTTTGCTGACCAAACATCAGCACCTAAATAAAAACTGCACAGTTTGCTGAGGGCATGTGGGAAATACATTGTTATAAAATTACTTTGTATAGAAACAAAAGTAATTTTTAGGTTTTGATGTAAGATGGATCATTGGCTAAAGTATTGAAATGCTAATGTAGGGAAAAGGGACGATTAAAAAATTCTTAGGACTCGATTTTTTTTTTGCACAAAAACAACAAATACCTTTTAATCCATTGTTTCTCATCTATTGCATTTCCACAGCATCCACTGTATATAATAATGTTATCAGTTTGTCTGACCTGTGATATGGTAGAAACACGTCCCTGCAAGAATGCTACTGTGGAAGGGGACCCACTTTTTGTATGCAAGGCTCATTCTTAGGGGACAAAAAGAAATGATTTTCATATCTAAGTGATTAAACAGTCATTTAAACATACTTATGAAAAACATATTCAGTGTCCAGCAAGTCAGTTCTGCTAAAGACTGCTACAGTCTATGAACTATACCTTAAAGAGTTTAGAGTTATGACATCAATTTTATTTGCAGTGCCACACAGCAATAATAAATTCCCTAACTACTCGTGCTCCTACAGCAGGCAGAATACCTTACATTCTCTCTCTCTCTCCGATAATTTCACATGTCATTATTTTTCCTATGTTTTGCTGTCTCTAGGGGGAGGGGTCTGCAGGAGGTCAGTGAACAGCTCTTTGGGAACATCAAGAGGAAGTATGGAAGGAAGGACTCCCAGAGGACGCTCAGTAATCCTCATAGCGCTGAAATACCTTGGGGACGACCGGCAGAGAAAGGATCGGAGAGCCCGACTGATTCAGAGGAGAGACAGAAGTACCGGCAAGAGGAGACAGCTGAGCGGTTCCATGAAGATCAAGAGGAAAGGAGGAAAGAAGACAGAGAGCGAGCAAATATGGGAAGGAGAGGAGAAGAAGAGGACAGAGGGATGCCTATGTTGACAGAGGAAGGTAAAGGAAGGAAGAGGCGGAGGAGGCCATCTTTTGACGAGTCATTGTCTGCAGAAGAGCAATCTCAGCTACGGCAAGAGAGTATGGAGAAGCATCAGGCTGGGCCACCAGAACCCAAAGTAGCACATAAGACAGAGACTCACAAAAATGATTCCAGACTCACAAACCAGGCAGATGTCAGTAGAGACAGGACTGATAGAGAAGTTAAAGTTGATAAGAAAGAAAAGGGAGAACGGGTTGACAGGCTTGAAAGAGGGGAAATAGTCACAAGTGGGACTGACTCTGAGTCAAACAGGATGAAAAAGAACCTTGCTGGACGTCCTAAGATCAGCACAGATGCTCTTAAACCCAGAGAACCCATCCACAGTCATATCAACAAACCCAGTCTGAACATTCACCCCAGACTCCCAAGCCCAAACCCCAGCCCAAGCCCAAGGAGTAGCATCAGTCCCATCCCAAGTCCTAAACCCAGGCTCAACATAAGCCCCAGTCCAAGCCCCAAACCCCGGGCTGCCCTGAGTCCAAGCCCGAGCCACAGCACCAGCTCCACAACCAGCTCCAGACAAAGCAAGACCAAGGACAGGTGGTCCTACCTGAAAGCCAAAAGCCATGCTGGTCTTACACCAGCCCAGAGAGACATCAGGGCTAGCCCCTCCACCTTGGCTGACCCACCCTCCGCTTTCCCTATCACCCCCTCCAGCCCGCTCTACACCAACACCGACAGCCTGACTGTCCACACACCCATCAAGAGGAAACGTGGCCGCCCCAAAAAGCAGCCACTCCTAACAGTGGAGACTATCCATGAAGGCACCTCAACATCACCTCCAAGCCCGCTGGCACAGGAAGCATCTGCAGGGCTGATCCGCAGAAGAAAGACCCACACTCTAAACACATTGGTTCAAATGGCCTCCACTACCAGTGTCAACTCTACCAGTCTGAAACTGAAGCGTGGCAGGGGCTTTTCTAGGCCAGTGAATAAGAAGCTCGGGAAAATGCAGAGCATCCTGAATGAGATTCTTTCAGGCTCCAATCAGAATGGCACTTTGGCTCTGAAGTCCTCCTCTGCCCCAGTAACCTCAGCAATGACAGCCATGGCATCAACCATCGAGGCTCGGCTGGGAAAACAGATTAATGTCAGTAAAAGAGGAACCATCTACATCGGTAAGAAGAGAGGGCGTAAACCCAGAGCAGAGACCCAAGGCTCCACCCCTTCTAAACCCCCCAGGGACAAGCCTCTGGTGTCCACCTCCACTTCTAGTCTCTACGAGAGCCCTGCCGTGCCTTCCTCCACTTCATCTCCCAATTCCACTGCTCCATCCTTAAGAGCAAGCCACCCTGACGTCACGATGCCCAGTCTGCAGCCCATCTCAGCCCTGCCCTCTAAGCCGCCTGGCAGAGGCTTTTTCTCTGGAGGATGGAAGCTGTCTCCTCCACGCCTTCTGGCTAATTCCCCCTCCCATCTGTCAGAGGGTGCATCAGTGAAAGAAGCAACCCTTTCCCCCATCAGTGAGTCCCACAGTGAGGAGACTATCCCCAGTGACAGTGGGATTGGAACAGACAACAACAGCACCTCAGACCAAACTGAGAAGGGCCCTGCCTCCAGACGCAGGTACAGAGTTATTACGCCATTTTACATTACTCTAACCATTATTAAGGTTATTCATGTTGTAGTTTTTAAACTGACATAAACACCCGATCAAGAGTTTAACACCAGTTAAAAAGTTGCAAGAATTCTCTTTCGCTGTTGAATCTTAAAAAGGTTTTAAGAAGAGTTTCGAAATGCAAAGAGAAGAAATGAGAGTGACACAAAATAAAACTTTAGCAAACAATTTATTCCAGGCAACAATTAAACCAAAACAGGCTGTTCATCAACCCGTCAAAACTTTAAGACCATTGCTCAAAATGAAACACATGCTCACACCCCAAATAGAAAAAAAACTTTCAAAATAGGACTCAGTAATGAGCATCTCCACTCTTCTTGTTGATCTTCACAACTTCAAAAACTTGCTTAGGCATGCCTGATACAAGTGTTTCAAGGAGGCAAATGAGAACATTCCTCCAAGTGGTGGAGAGGGCATCTACTCTCTGGAAATGATATCCATTTTTGTAAACCCTTGCCATTTATCCTCAGATGTTCTCAATGTGATTGAGATTAAGGGAACATGCAGGATGATCCAAAGAGTGAAGTTATTCCTCTGAAAGAAGTCTTTTGAATGATATTAAATGAAAACTATGAATAAATAAATGGGAAAAATGTTTTGGTGTGGTGTGAAATGTGAACTGCAGAACCAGTAAGTAAATTTTGGGTCTACCACTTGACATTTTTGTTCCATAATCCTCAGGATGGTAAAAGAAAGTCTGTGTCCAACCTCAGCAGCGATGTTGCATTGTAAGAGGTCTTGCTTATGCAGCTCAATGATCCAACCACATTCAGCGAGAGAAAGGTTTTTCACCCCTTTGCCATCAGGAGGTCATGGTAGTGTGGATACCTGGCAGAAAGGGACAATGAATCCACATTTTTACGCAGATTTTGGCTTTAAATGCTTCAGTCTTCAACTTTTGATTAGCTGATGAACAGCCCACTTTAGTTTAATTGTCGCTTGTAATAAAATGCTTCCTCAATTTTTCGTCTACCTCCCATTTCTTCTTTCTGTCTTTAGAACCATTTTAAGATCCAACAATGCAAAATGTAGATTTGTGCAATTTTTCAACTGGTCTTTAAAGTTCGATATATACTCTTGTATTAGTTGCATTGATGTGATAATATGTTGTGCCCAAACAGGTACTCATTCGACTTGTGTGGGTATGAAGCTGCTGAGGCAGCTGCCCTAGAAGCCTCCAATAGAAACAGCCGAGCTCGCTGTGATGGTCAAGTAGCTGCTGCCGAAAACTTCCTTTTGCAGCAGGAAAAGAAGCAAAAACATCACCGGCGGAAGAGAAAGTGCCTACAAAGTCGAGATCACCTTCACTTTCTCTCTGAACTGGAAGAGGTCAGAAAAGACGCTCATAAACTCTGTTCATGAAATATGAATTAAAAATTAAGTATTCGGCATGTTTTGCTAAATCATCTTTCTTTTCTGCCTTGCCATAGGTTGTGTTGAAACTCCAGCAGCTACGAGTATCTCACAGGCGATTCACCTGTTACCCCCAGCACCCCTACCCATCAATTTTCCGCCTCAACTTCCATCATTACTACCCTGTTACCTACGACTCCTACTCTTGTGACTCGGGCTCATATCTCCGCAGAAGTGCTGATCTGAAGGCTAAGAGGAGACGTGGTCGTCCAGCAAAAGTCAGCGAGCCAATCACATCCAAGCTGCCTTTCGTTCAAGGATATGGATATCCGCTGGCTGGGGGCAATTACTATGCAGCACCATATGCGATGCCTTACGCACCTCATCTGAGTCTAGGCTACTTCCCCCCTCCGCCCCCATTTTACCTTCCCCATCACTCACTTGGTCCTGCACCTCCATCTCCCTTCATGAGGCCAGCAGTCCCTCCACCCAAGGCTTTTCACCCTAGTGGACACCCAAAGCTCCAGCCAGGGGCTAAGCTCCGTAGCACCAGTGCCCCCCTCCAGGGGCCCTCAGTCAGAGAGGGCTTGGGCTCCCTGGGAAGTGGGAATGCAGGAAGTCTTGCAGGGGTTCGCCTCCATAAAAGGAAGCACAAGCACAAACACAAGCACAAGGATGAGCCCCTTCTTTCACTGCGAGACCGCCAGGAGCTGGGCGGGCTCTTCAGTGGAGCTAAGACAAATGCGCGCCTCAGTATGCTGAGTGACAGGAGGGACCTGGCCAATCAGGTCTCCTCTAAGCATCTGGAGAAGCAGAGGGGCAGTGGGAGAGCGTCAGGCTTGGGGTCCAGTTTAGGGATGTTTGAGTCGGACCAGCTGTCCACACACTCTATCGCTGACAGCCAGTTCCACTCCCGTCAGACTCGACAGCCAATTAACAACTTCATGAGCAGCTACAGCAGCCAATCTCAGCGATCTGAGTCTGCATCTGACCTCATTCTGGGGTCACACGAGAGCGATTGTGGTGGAAGGAGCAAGAAGTCGAGACTCACTGAGTTTGGAGATCAGGGCTTACTGTCATTCCAAACTGCTCGACAAGAGCTTGGCCAACTGGACTCCAGTCCCTCCCTCTCTGGTAAGACTACCAACAAAACAATACGTTAATTTGAAATCCATGCTTTGTGAAAGCTTCCTTTTCAGTGTGTTATGAACCAAGGAAGCAGAGGATGTCTTCTTTTTGGATGGTTGATGTACTCCAAAACCACCTAGTACTTTTATCATACCAGTTAACACAGGATCAGTTACCTGTAGCTTCCTCTCAACTGTATCACTTGAGAAAAATCGCTGACTCTAACTTAAGCTTTAAACACAGCCATCAACCTTACTGAAAGTAGGAACAAAAGAACGGTTGTGTAACAAAAGTGAAATTGAAAGTTTCTCATTCTCAGGAGAGGTAAAAACGCAACCACTTGACACAGGTAGTGTTTTTACTCTGTGGCTTCCTTTTGACTCACCTGTTCAACCACAGATGGATCGACTGATTTCACTGCTATGCTGACAAAGCCTGCACAAGGTGTATGTGTGCAAATGATAAAGCCTGCTTGTGCACAGCCTTGACCTACCAGGGTTGCAGAACTGTTAACGCTAAATATGGAGCAAAATCTATTAAGTGTGTCTGCTATTGTTTTCCCTGCTGATAACAGGCTAATTATTTTCAGATGTAAAACTTAATCATGTTCCATGAAACTTAACAGGGATTTCACCTTTTAAATGTAGACAGCAGCACAATTTTCAAAGCGGTTCCTTTTTACACATTCTCAGGCCTTGGAGCTGACCGTACTCTTTCCAGTAGGCTGGTGTGTATTTTGGTACATTCTGTTTTCTGCTGTCTTTGAGCACATCTGGCTGGGGATAGAGAGAACGTAATGCATGGATGGAGACAACTATAATTCACCAATCTCTCCTTCCTCCCCTCCTTCCCCTCCCCTTCTGCCAATGCCTTTGCCAGAGATATATTATTCACACACTGTGATTTATTTTCTACAGACACGCCGTAAAAGGCCCTTGCCTGTGTTAAAAGAGCTGGCTGGCAGCCAGAGGTTTAATGACTGGGGCCTAGTCCAGTGGCAGGGAGGAGAAGCCAGGGGCTCAGTTGAATACACCCCCCCACCCCAGGGGAACCAGGACGGATGACTCATATACACGCTACCCCCCCCCACACACACACACCCCCCCACACACACCCCATACCCAACCCCCCCGTCCATGTTATGCCTCCAGTGTTGTTATTCTTCTTCTACCTTCCCTGTCCTCACCTTTCCCCCCCTTTCTGCTGCTATGGCACTTATGCCCTTGATTTCTTTTTTTGCCTCCCTTCCTCAATACCCACATCCTCATACCTACTTCCCCTTGTTTCTCTACTGCTTCCTCCTACCCCTCCTCCTTCCATATCTCTTTCCTCCTTCCCTTTCTCTTTCTGTTTCCCCTGTTTCCCTTCCCCCTCATTCCCCCATTACCCTTACCGTCCCCCTTTTCCCTTGCCCCTCCTCTAGCATGACTTACTGCCTCACTTCACAGCTTTAGCCCAATTAAAAGACAGGCGTATGTGCATACACATACACGCAGCACAACCAATCATGCAGACATGCACAAACAGGCACATCCGCAGTCTAATACACACAGTGGATACATTTTCACCAGTTGTAGGTGCGGTTGTAAAATTTATATTCATATTTGAATATTCATCTGTAAGTTAATAAATAACTGAAGCCTTCATTGAGCTCATTGGTGGGGTTTTTAAGTCCATTTTCATGTTTTTCTCTAATTTTATTGCTTTTAAGTGAGCATGTATAAAGTGAGTATGTATCTGTTTGTCGTAGTGACTTCCTACTCCATAGAGAAACAGGTCCTCAGTGCTATATAGCCCCTTACACAGCTGAAGGTCACCAGTTTTATGTTCCGTGTATGCAGCTCATAAATTTCTGCTACTTTGTAGTGTGTGTGTGTTTGTGTGTGTGTATGTATGAGTGAGAGAGAACTGAGTGTGTGCACATTTCTGTGCCCCTCATAAACTACTGCTACTTAGTGCTTTCTGCATTAGACTAATTTCACTGTCTGCACAGAACTCATGATCAACAAAAGGGCGAGATGTTCAGCTGAGGTTTAATTTGAGAGCACTCGGGTCTTTCTTTTCCCTCAGTACATAAGCAAATACTTCCCCACCAAACCTTAGACTCTAAAGCTTTAACATTCCAGTGAGGTTTCTGTCATAGTTTCATTAGAATCACTTCACAGACAGAATCACAGATATATTCAGTTTGTGTTTGTTTCAAATTACATTGAATCTGAAGCTTGAAAAAATAAAAGTTAATCATTCTTTCTACATTTTGAGTCATGAAATGCAGAAATGATCTCATTTGTACAAGCACTGACTTTAAAATTTCATCCGCAATCCTGCCTGACATATTTGCAGTATGAAATTGAGACCTGATTTATTTTATTTAAGTGCTGTCCAGATCTAGAGCACCTGCTGTGACCTGCTGCACCACAGCAGCAGCAGTCAGAAAAAAAGGAAGAAAAATTGTTAAGGAATCCAGTGTTCAGAGTAATATCTCAAGAAAAAGAAACAAACATGTTGTATGCACACTACTTGGGGACTGGTGCCTGATTGTGCTTTTCCTCCATTTTGGCTGTGGCTGTCTGAGCTTTGGGAACAGTGCCCAGGCAGAGAGGAGGGGGAAGCTAAGAAATGGGGGCAGAGATGGAAAACAAAAAGAATGAAAGACAGACAGAAACCAGGAAGTGATTTCTGAAATAGAGACAGAAATAAAATGGTGCTGTGTTACCGGTTATATTGAAAATTAAAGAGTAGCATGTTGCAGAAGAATTGAGAGGAAAAGAGACAGAGAGTGATGGAGAAAGGAGGAAAGAGGAATGATAGAACAGCGTGTAAAGGGCACACTGCCCAGTTCACCAGTGTGAAGGAAACAATATGGCTCCAGTTTCTTCTGCTCAGCCATTCTGAACTGCTGAATTCATTATTCGTGCATGTTGTGCATGTGTGCGTAACCGCACATGTTGTGTTTTTGTATTTGTGTCTGTGTGAGTGTGCACATGTGGGTAAGTGTGTCAATATGTGTGTTTGCTTTTGTGTGCGTGTTTGGCTTTTTGGCAGCCTGTGCTCCAGATGCACAGGGTTGTTATTGTGTAGCGACATATTAAATGGTTGAAGGAGACATTTCTGTGAGTTTCCTGCTCACAGAATGGGATCTCCTCCTCTCTCCTCTCTCCTCTCTGCTCTCTTGTAGACAATTACAGGACAGGATCTGCTCTCCTGGCTCAGCTGGGCTTTCAAAGGCTTACATGAATATGTCAAAATTAGCAGGAAGCTCTTGTAGCAAAAAAAAAAAAAAAAAAGATGTTCGCTCCATGAGATACACTGGCACCATGTCTTTCCTGGTCTTTCCAAGGCTGTTCATTTTATCTGACACACTAGCATGAAAACTCTTAGCTTTTTTAATGGAGCTTTTTCTTTTTTATTTACTGTAGGATGTCTTGACTCACTTATGCTCACTCTCTACACCACCAGGTGTTCCCGGTAAGCGGAGGTACAAGCGACGCGAGGTGGAGCAGATCCAAAAGGACGTGAGGAGGATGCATTCTTTGAACTTTGAGCATGTGCAGAAGATCCTCCGTGCCAAGCGCCTGCAGCGACAAGCCAAAACAGGAAACAACGTTATCAAAAGACGGCCCGGACGACCCAGAAAACAGCCCATGGAAGAACAAGAGCCAACTGACAGGAGAGAGAACGATCGGGCTGACGGTCTGGGTTTGGCCATGTTGGCTGGTAGAAGAGGTGATGGCAGGACTCTGGGGATGCCAGTCCTGGAGAGGTGCGACGACCTGCCAGGAAGGCAGAGCCTGAGGCCTAGCTTGACCCCTGAGCCTCTGGAGTTCTCAAACCATGACTCCATTTCGGCAACTATTGAAACAGTTGTGCATCAAGCGCGATCTGTGCCTCCTCCGGCCAAAGCTGGGAAACGCAGGGGCCGAGGCCACAACAGGGACGAGTTATGGGCTCCCTCTAGTTTATAGATGTGCATGAGGGAGTGACTTGGCAACTGTGTTGGAGTCACTGCTTTTTTAAGTCTATCAGATGCAGTGCCTCTTCAGTGCACTTTGACTTTTTTGCTTTTATGATCTGCAGAGGAGCAGGAGGAAAGAGCATCTCCTGTGTTCTCTCTCTGTTAAACCAGACATGAGCCTTTCAAGGATTCATTGGACCTTCATTTACAATGGCACTATATGGTACTATTTGATACTGAATCTGATGCTATAAAGTGTGTGGTACTTATGATAGTTTAGGACATTATGTGACTCTTTATGTATCTGATACAGTGATGTGTATGGTACTTTATGAAAGTGTATCTGAATGTGGCTTTAGCCATATATTTACCAGCAAGGGGAGGGGGGATGGTTAATATTAAACTGTGCAGCTCTGCTTATTTTTGCCTTTTTGAGAAAGCTTGTCAAAGACGTGGGATAAAATAGCAGTAAATAAGCCACCTTACCCCATTACTTCTCCCTGTTCTTGATTCCTTTCCTTATTTTTATTTTTGTCTTTTTCCCTCTTTGAGGAGTAACCAATATTTTCTGGAAACTCCCCATCCTTGGTCCCTGTCCCTGCTTGACACTCACCCAAAGTTTTTAGCCTCCCCTGGTGCGTGCCGCTCATCTTTATCTCCTCCATCTTTTCCCAGTCATATTTTACATATGCCATTGCTTCTGCTCCTCCCTAAAATTCTACCCTTGTCTCATTTATTCTCTCCCTGCTCAGGCCTTTCCTGAGTAGTGACATCAAGGCAATATGGTGGATAAAACTGTCCCAGATTGTACATAGAAACTAAGTCCACTGTCACCTGCCTTGTTCAATGAGAAACCAGCTCATAGATGTGTACTGGCACACAGTATATCAAATAGAATTGTTGTACCATAGACAATGAAAGTTGTGTATTGTTTTATAACCAAAAACAGACATGGGTGCGACTCAAGACAAGTTTGTTTTCAGACAGAAAGAACCGCATGTAATCATTCATACCCTCATTTTTGTGTGTATAACCAGGGGGCATTGCATACAGGAGGAATATCAGGTGTGATTTTGGTAAACCTTAAAATTGGTTTAATGCACTATGAAAAAAAAACATACACTTGCATCAATCAAATGCAGCACTTACATGCTTGTTCCAGCCTTATGTTTTGGCCTTCGATGGTGTGGGTATCCATTCCAGAGAGCATGCATTATTTTAATCAATTTGTATATGCAGGCTGCGCAGCCAAAAGCGTCAAACTGAAGCCCAGGTCTGAATCCTGATAGACAGTTCAGCTGAAGAGGGCTCGCAAACAGTGTTCTAAAAAAGTGAACCCCATTCTTTCCACTTAACATGATTTTCAATCCAGATATTATTTTGAAGGTAAATCCATTATTTAGATTTAGAAACCAAAGTCTCAGAATTCAGTGTAAGGATGTAATATTTAGAAGAATAAATCAGAGTTTGACAAACTCCATCGTGTTGGCACTAAAGTGACGCATTCCTATATGCACTCTAGAATGTAGCCATCTTGCATTTTTGTGTCAGTATGTTAAACCTTTGTTAAACTCTACAATGTATATGGCTTTGGATAGTGGTTGGTATTTCTCTCAAATAAGTATTCAGACTATAAGCAATGGATCAGTGTTTCTTTCATGACTTTGTTCTAGTTTTGTTCCAGGAGACTCTGTCTTCTTTGGCTCGGATGGGATTATCAGTTGCAGCAGTTCAACTTGTGCCTTATGTTTCTTTCTCACACTGATTACATTTGACCCAAAAACTATCAAATGGTCAACGAGTGCCCCAGAAATTGACCCCAAATATTCATGATTGTGCATATGATTCATGTGTCTTAGTCATCAGAGCCCTGACACTGCCTGTGTCCCTTCACAGCTTCCATAGTCGACATAGTCTGTCACCAGGCACCTCATCTTTCTCCTTGTCGCTGTACCACAACTAAAAGGGCTGGACTTGTAACTAATACAGGATAAAACTGGATGAACTACACATGTACTGGTCTCTGTACTCCTCCTCTGCAGCGGTGCAGACCATATCATGTGTTTCTGTCCAGAGATATCGATCCTACTCAATGTCCCAGATACGACTGAACATCATTAAGTCCGACCAGTTGTTTACCAGTTATTTACATCATACGATTGGTATACAGAGGAGGAATGGAAGAGGATGCCATAAAGACCATGCTGTCATACATTGTTGTTTGCTATGCATCAGGCCATGCCTGGCGATGACCTTAAAAGGAATACTGTTCTGGGTCCACCCTTTGACAAAGAGAAATAAGTGGTCTTATTTACTTAATAAAATGAATTCATGTAACACGAATTGTGAATAATACCAGTAATAATTTGTAATAAGTTGTGCAGAAAGTGACTATCATTTCATAAAAACTATAGTTACTGCAGCGCTATGCAGTACAGCCTTAACCAGATGTTAACCTACAGTATTGAAGTGTTTGTTGTAAATAGTGTTAGTATGTCCATCCTGCATGGATACTGGTTGGGCTCTGCTATCTGGGACTGTCTCCTTAAACCACAGTGGACCTTCTTTCCATATTAAGACTGCATAAGATCAAAAGTTAAATGGGAATTTCTACAGTAGTTATTTATTTAATAATTTGGTGGTACATCTACAGTCCTAGCTCTTGTCCATTAAATTAAATTGAAAGCTAAAATGATAGGCCTTTTCACACCATTTAAAGTTTGGAGGATGTATACCCCATTGTTGTGTACCTGACCAAAAATAGGAGTCTCTGCTGACATGCAGCTTTTTTGCCTGCAGCCAATTGGGGCAGTGCAGTAGCTCAAAGAGAAAGCAAGAAGGTTGTACGCAAGCTCTCAGAGGAAATAGCCAAAAATACACCCGTCCTGATGTTACTGTGCTTAACCTTGCTTTTCTAGATAACTTGTTGGGTCTGCAGTCTATTGTGGTCAAGATGAGGTCTAGACGTGGTTTTCAAGGTGTAGAAACTACATGCTTGGCAGCTTACTCCTCCATACTGTGGTCAGGCAGCGGTCTCTGGTGTAAGAGTTTAAGACCCCAGGTGTTGTCTGTCCTGTCTGTCTCTCCTACCAGCCAATGCTCCGGTGCCTTTTAACACTGACAAGTATTGTCCTAATCCAGAGCTTTCACTCCACACAGAGGCTGCAGAGGGGATATTGCCATGATGAGTGTCCAAGCTACCTGTTGTTTTACTCTAATTAGCAGCTAATTTGAACCTGTGGCTACAGCAGGCCTCAAGTACTGATATGAGGGTCTTTTATGTTGTTTATGGACAACACAGCAGTGTTTGACCTTATATCAGTGTGTGGAATTTATTAACTGTGATCCACACTGAACAGTTACTAGCATGGGATAAAACAGCAAAAGAAATTCTGACACCCACCCGCTGTTCTCTCTGAAGCTCACTGTGATGAGTGTACTACACATGGAGTGAGGGGGTCATGAGACAGAGCCTCATTAATGTACATGTCTTCATCCTCACGGCATTCGTTACACTTCTAAGCTATAATGTTAATCAAACCTAAAAGTGCAGATAAGCATTGAGAAAACCAATAAACATACTTCTTCAGAGCACAAAGTGAGCTCTTCTAACAGTGTGGGCATATTTTAGTTTGTATACATAGTGTATTTGAACTTTTTTCTAGAGTGGGTTTCCTTTATTTGCATGCTCAATTTGATTGTATGCATAAATATTTTAGATGAGCCGAAAAGTTGAATTTCAATTGAATTTGGAGCAAGACTTGTACATTGTTTGATATGTTTCTTTTTGTAATGAATTTTTTAATTCATGAAGCATTTTTGTACATTGTATGAATATTAAAAACTGCAAATATTTGACATATAGAATAAATACTAGATGCGCATGCATATGCATATATCCTTCACAGTATGTATGTGTAATTGTACACATATATTTTGTATTTGCATTTGCTGGCATACAGATATATGTCTTAAGCACATATATACATGCAATATATATGTATATCCATGTCCGCTGGCATGCTTTTGGTCATGTTTATCTCTCATGATCTTTGTAGGGTTTTTTCTTTTTTTTTCTTTTTTTTTTTTATTTTGTTTGTTTGTTTTGTTTCTTGTTTTTTAATTTCTCTTTCTCAAAGAGAAAAGCTCATTCTTTTGCTACCCTTCTGTTGGCTGGCAGCATTGAGCACTTATTAAAAAGAACTACAGTTGAAGTTGTTCATGTTATCCATTGTGTGAAATAATAAATGACTTTATTGACAGCTTATGGTGGTACAGGTTTTTCTTCTGGATATATATATATATATATATATATATATATATTTACATGTATTCCTAAAAACTGATTTGTTTCATGAAAAGATAGGGCTGATTTAGAGGCTGAAAAAATAACTTCCAGGCTGGTTTAGACTGTGTGAGTGTGTGTGTGTGTGTAAGCGAGAGTGTGAAGCTTGCATGTGAATGTGTGGGAGCTAGATTACCAATAGGTTCACTGCACTGTTGGTGCTGGATGTCAGTAGGTCTCAGTGAATGAGTACTGCTTCACTACGTGTTCTCTCATTGCGGTTAAAAGAGGGAATCCTCTCATCAGATTATGCCACAGCCTCACTCACACTCACACATGCTCACACACACACACACACACACACACAAACCTACACACTCTAACTCGTACTTGTTCATCAGCCAAGCCTACATCTCTAAATCCTGCCCGCACTAGCCCATCAGTGTCAGTTCAAGGTGGGCTGGGCTGTAGGCTGCTCCCTTATTGGACAGAGCCGAGTGGGAAGTGTCCCTCTATTGGCTGCTGCCAACTAGTAAAATCCTTCTGTTACCATGGTTGCAGGGTGAGCTGCCCAAATGTGTCTCAGTGTACCGAGTGGTGCTGATGGAACTGTTGGCATCCCCGGTGTTATGCTGAAAAAAAAAAAAACCTCCTCTGATGGAAGTCAGGGCTGCAGAGAGGCTGCACCCAAATCACTTTCCACTGATGCCCGAAAATGAGCCCACATGGTCACACTCCACCTACAGCAGCAGAGAGAGGATGAGACAGATCACCAGAACTGTGATCACCATGAAACAGCACAGAGAAACACATCCTGCATGAGGGATGTACTGTGGAGCCAGAGCTGCTCTCCGAGGAAGAAAACAGGACCATCAAACTGAGCAGCAGTAAAAGAGAGACTTTCTTGCCATGTCTAATGTCAAGTAGCTGCATTTAAAACACAGTGGTGTTCTGCACAAGCCAAAGAAACAATGATGCTTTGTACAATGTCTCAAAAGACAAGATAAAAGGAAGTCATCACAAACACTTTTTCATTCAAAATGATTGAATGAGAAATGAACTCGAAATGAAATGTTGCTATTATAAAAAGTAAAGCAAGCCAAAAAGAAAGCACTTACTCTTTTGAACACCTCTCAAAAAGCAAGTACCTTTAATAGCAGTGTAACAATATAAATTATTGTTCTAAGGCATTAACTGGAATTAAAAAAAAGACCTCTGAGTAAATTTTATTTGAAGTTTTGCCCCTTAAGTCATTGTTCTGATAACTCGTGGAAACTTGTAAAAACACTGAAAATCTTACAGTTTATTATTGTCTTGTGTTTTTGACCAAGCAGGTGCTTGAAACACTTATCTTGTATATTTCACTTTTTGTAACCTAACTGCCTCTAGTATATCACATGCCATGCCTGGTTCCTTCTTTCGGGCACAGTTTGCCTTCTGAGTACAGTGTCATGGGAAACTAGAAACACAAAGTCGATGCAATGAGTTTGCACAATTAAGAGAGGACATTGACATGGTGAGTTGACAAATATGATCCTAGCTCTTATTCACGAACAAGAAAGTACCACAAGGGTTGGTTCTTGCCAAGCTGAATGACCTGAGTATGGACTGAATTCCCATCGCCAAGAGCAAAAATGCTGAGGTTGGTTACCCCAGAGAGAAGGATGCAAACCCCTGCTGCTACCAGGAGGGTGTGTCACAGATAACTTCAGCTTTTGAATTTAAATAGAACAAACTGACGTTTCAGTCACAGAGTAATCATTTTTGTAAATTAATTTAACAAAAATTTACTTTGAATTTATGGTGACCACCTCTGATCCTTGATGAATATTTCCTCAATTTGGCAAACTATTTGTGAGATCATAATGTCTAATGTAACACACATAACACACATATTGCAGAGCTTGCTTAGGTTGCTTTTATGAGATGTTACGTATCCTTTGAGAAAGCTCTCAGTTAATGGCCTGCTGATAAGAGATTCGTCACCACAGTGTGTTTGTTCAAGACACTGACTACACAAAATTGGATATAATGTCTCCACTTCTGCCCACTTTATAAGAGCGATACCAAATTCCCAAGCTGCAGTAATTGACCAGCTACTTTAGAGTCTTAATCTACAGCTTAATTTGGAATTAGTCCTTTGATTTTAAAGTTTGACCCATGTCCCATCTGTTTACATGGAGGAGGCGTGGTTTAAACCTGTTCCCCAGCTTGTTGGATGGGTGAGTTTTTTTGGCTTAACATCCAAGGTGTTGTCATGAAGTCCATTTAAATACAGTCTCTAAGGAAAGCAAAGTAGAAGCATCTGTCATGTGGACTATAATCGGGTAAAGACATTTCCAATGTAAGGTTACATACGCTCAATGCTCACTAACAAAAAGGGGAGTGCCCAAATTATTTCCTGCCAATAAGTCTGTGTTTTTTGGGGGGGGCTTCAAATTATTATTTTTTTCAATGTGTCACAGATGGAAAGGGTTCGCTTTTGGTAATTTTAGTTTCAAACTGCAAAGTCTTCATTTAAAAATTCTGCCAACTTGTAAATGAGTGTTTCACTGCAGAGTCTGTCCAAACACCAAACTCACTTGGGCACACCTGTTTGAAGAAGCTGTAAACTACCAGTGGTATGTGCTAGCTTTTTGCACTTCAGCTCCATCTATGAATGACTCTGTCAAGGGGGATTTACCGTGATTTCTTGTGGCATTTTGGTGAGATCTTATGTCTTCTGCATTGTGGGGACACAATACAGGTATCAGTGCTTTTCAGCTTTTTATGTTTTTAGCTTAGAAATGTCATCTGATACATCTGTGTTCTTGAAATATTAAGTGTGTTCTCCGCAGTCCTTTGTGAAACAGTATTTTTCCTGTTGTTTAACCAGTCACTATGTATCAACAATTTTCTCTTAGCCTTAATTAAAATTTGCAACAGGATGCCTCAGTATGTGCCAGTGAATATCAGTGACTGTTTGAAGCACGTCCACAGCCACACAGACCACAAACACATTAGACAGAGCCATAAATTTACAACAGATAGTCCTGCAGTCCAGCCAACTAACCAGGAAGCCTGCCATCTAACCAAGCATCCCCTCCATTTATCTTTGTCCCTGTTTTCAGAGGATGACTATTGCTTGTGTTTATGAAGATGGATAGAGCAGGCAACATCTAAGCACACCTCCCCTTCTCTTTCTCTCCTCTGCAAAGTGATGGCAGTGTTTGGAGACACCATCTGGTGGTGAAAAGTATGTGTGCATCTCAGAGCCCTTCGAAAATCCTGCTGTCACATTTAAAGGACAGAAAGCAGGATCACTCAGTGTGAGGGGAGCAGCAATTGTGACAGGTACATGGATGCAGGTTCCCAGTTCAAATCAAAGAAAAGAGGAAAAAATGTTTGGATTTCAATGATAAAATGTGAACTTTGACCTTTGGAGAGTAAAACCTGCACATCTCAGTGCCTTATTCATGGCTCCACTCAAAGGATCAGTGCAGGAATTATTGTAGCTGAAAGTTGGTCATGTCTGTGTCTTTGTGTGGCGCATGAAAAAAAAACAAAAAAAACACCAGAGATATAACACAATGTGTTCTGCATGGAGCCGGCCACTGTTGCCACGGTGACAGTGTGACTCATGGCAGTTTGATTTGGATTTAGAGCGGTGCTGTGTTAAATGTGTGTGTGTGTGTGTGTGTGTGTGTGTGTGTGTGTGTGTGTGTGTGTGTGCATGAGAATGTAAGAAATAAACCTGAGTGTATATAAAAAAGGAGGTGAATGTAACATTGGGTTATATTTTCTGTGCTGGTGGGATGAAAGAAAAAAACTGAAAGGGAGAATTTTCTAAGCGCAGTAGTGGAGAGTAATTGTCCAACCCTCTTATGTCTGCTCGGTCACAGTTAGAGCCTTTGTTAGCAGATTGGCTCTGCCTTAGTCTTATTAATGATGCCAACACTTAGGTAATGTGCCTTTTTGATGAGAATAGGCCACTTAATCTCTCTATTCAGGCTTCATCCCGCACACACACACATACACACTCTTTCTCACTCTCTCTCTCTCTCTCTCACACACACACACACACACACACACACACACACACACACACCTCCCCCTCAATCCTCCTAATAAGCTGTCTCTCTGTCTCCTGTAATTTGGCAGACGAGTCTATTATATGATACAGTCATATTTTATTAATGGACCCCCGTAGCGAACACACACACCCCTTGGTGGAGGAGATTATGTGACGCAAAGGGAGCGTGTCTCTGTGTTAAAAATGATTTCAGCTTCTCAGTTGGTTCTCATCTGCACCGTTTGTCTGCTGTGTTGTTAGCACTGGGCTGGAAGGCAGAACCACAGGCTTTCCTGCTGAAGTTGGCACTGTTCTTCCACACTTCATTACACTTCCATCAGCTCGGTGATAGCATGGAACAGTGCAGCTTCAAAAGGCCGAAAACTGCAAAATACAAGGCAATGTTCAATTATGGAGTTTAACATTTGGTGGAAATATTCTTCTTGTCTCTGTCTCTTTCTCCTCCTCAGTGTTGTACGGATAATTCATCCCATATGTTTCACGAGTGCCAAGCATTTCTAGCTCTGTGCTGAACAACTCCTCCAAGCTCCTCAAATACTTTTCACTACCTCAATGACATATCACCAGACAAATGGAGAAGTATTTGCTTAAGTGTAATCAAATACAACAAATACCTTTGTGGGTTGACTGTGCAAAAGAACATTTGTTTTGCTGCTAATTCCCCTTTGAGACCTGAAGAGTTGAGCAAATGAGCAAGTATGCTTATCATGTCCACCTAAGCTAAATTAAAGGGACTGTGAGGACTTACTAACTGATCCTGAAAAAGTCTCATATCTAGATCAAAATCTTAAGAGCAGTTAAAAATTTGAAATTATTTTCACCTTGCATTGTTGGATCTTAAGCAGGTTTTAAGTAGAGCTTCAAAATGCAAAAAGAAGAAATGAGAACAAGAGACCAAAGGTTTTTGGCATGCAATTTATTGAAACTAACAATTTAACTGAAATAGGCTGTTCACCAGCTGATCAAAAGTTTATGACTACAGCTAAAAAAAACCAAAAACCTCCTAAAACGGAAATTAAAGTGCCCAAACTGACAGAGTAATGAGTAGCTCCACCATTATTGTTGATCACTTCAAAAATTTGTTTTGACATGCTTGATGCAAGTGTTTCCCAAAGGCTCGTGGAAATGTTGCTCCAGGGGGTGAAGAAGGTTTCACGATGGGCATCCACTCTCTAGAACTGACGTCCATTTTTGTAAAGTTCCCTCTCCATCCATCCCATTATGTTCTCAGTTGGATTAAGATCAGGGAACACGCAGGATGGTCCAAAAGAGTGGTTTTATTCTACTGGAAAAAAGTCTTGGTCAGACGGGTATTGTGAATTGTAGCATTGTCCCACTGAAAATCCCAGTCATTACCACACAGACCAAGGCCCTCAGTCATGAAGGATGCCTGCTGCAATATCTCCACGCAGCCAGCTGCTGTTTGACGCTCTTGCACAACCTTGAGCTCCATTGTTCCACTGAAGGAAAAAACAGATCATGATGGTGCCCCCTCCACTGTAGAAAACATCTCAAGAGGCATCTCCTTATCATACCAGTAACGTTGGAAGCCATCAGGACTATCAAGGTTAAATTTTAGTCTCCTCAGAGAATAAAACTTTCATTCTCCTTTGAATGTCCCATGTTTGGTGCTCCCTTGCAAAGTCCAAACGGGCAATTTTGTGGCGTTGAAGGAGACGTGGCCTTTGAAGGCGTTTCTTGTTTTTGAAGCCCTTCCTTTGTAGATGCCGCCTGATGGTTATTGGGCTGCAGTCGGCCCCATTAATGGCCTTAATTTGGGACGAGGATTGTCCTCTGTCTTGACATACAACCATTCCGATCCTTAAGCTCAGAAACTAGGGATGGAACGGTTTATGAAAAAAATCCGAACCGTTCGGTTTTCCTGACGCGGTTCAGGGCGCATGTGTGCTGTTCGGTTTTTTTTTTTTTTGCTTTGTTTATCTTCTCAGTTTGGAACGTGCGTAATTACGGTCATACGCATGCGCAACTTGAGACGAAAGCGAATCACAGGCAGCACAGTTGTACGGAGGCGTGTGTGTTGTGGATATGGCGAAGAGGAGAACAGCCAGAGATAGAGCAGGCCCCTGTGGCATCCTATCGGTCTCCTGTCTGGGATCACTTTGGATTTAATGTTGCTTATGACGACGGCGGTAAGAAAGTGGTGGACAAAACCGTGACTGTGTGCAAGCACTGTAGAAGACACGTTGTTTATGCTAACGCTGACACATCCAACATGTTAGCTCATCTGCAGAGACATCATCCCAGTGAACTATTTTTTCTTTTGTTGAAGAAAAACTGTTTTTTGCCAAATAAATAGAAGGCGTGTTGAAATAAGCAGTGTCTCACACACCTTTAATGATATTTAAAATGGCAAAACAGCCTAATTCCTTCAGGTTTTACATGACTATAAATGAAAAAAATAAGATTAAAAATAATATGTTAACTGTGAATTACTAGAATATATGGTATTTGGGGTGATAAAAACAATAACAGTGTAAACCAAACTGAACCGAAAACCGTGACCACAAAACCGTGGTATGAACCGAACCGTAGCTTTTGTGAACTGTTCCATCCCTTCTCAGCACTGTTGAGATTTTTTTGGGTCTACCACTTTATTTTTTGTTCCATAATCCTGAGGACCTTTTAAGAAATGCAGTAGACTGTCTCACTGCGTCCAACCTCAGCAGCGATGGTATGTTGTGAGAGACCTTGTTTATGCAGCTCAACAATCCTACCACATTCAAAAACAATGAGCTTTTTAACCTTTGACATCAAGAGATCTTCACTGTGTGATTACTTCACTGTGTGATTACTTGACAGGAAATGACATGGAATCCAAATTTTTTGCATAGATTTTGGCTTTTAAAGGCTGTGGTCTTAAACTTTTGATCAGCTGATGCACAGCCTATTTCAGATAAATTGTTGTTTTCAATAAATTGGTCACTATTTTTGGTCTCTTGTTCCCATTTCTTCTTTTTGCATTTTGAAGCTCAACTTAGAACCTTCCTAAGATCCAGCAGTGCAAAATGCAAATTCGTGCAATTTTATAAATTGGTCTTAAGATTTTGATCAGGAATGTACCTGATCATAGTCCCCAATTTATTAGCTGGCCCATCTCGGAGACAGATCTTACATTCCCCATAGTGATACAAAAAAGGACATTATGAGCTCATGCAGCAGTACCAAGCGGCAACCTCCGGTCTGAAAAAATGAGACAACACGGAAGTGCTATAAAGCTGCTGTTCCTCCAGTGACCGCTTGAGGCTGGCTCCAGAAGCACCGGAAGTCCTGTACAAGCAGACGGGAAAGAGGCCATTTTCAGAGCTGAAATCGGCGTATTTAAAGCCTGGTACAAACTCCGTCTCCTGTCTGGATCGCTAATTTTGCTAACGGCACACACTGTGAGGGGGGTGAATTTTTTTCTAACTCAGCCGTTTGGAAGATATTAGGATCGAGAGCTTACCCAATCAGAGCCACAGCTCAGGTCACGTGACTGACGGGCGCCCAATAGCTGTGAGTTTGGGCACTCGTCACTCATCCCATTTCCAATATGGCCGCGCCCGTCGTTTAGCCTCAAAACAGAGCTGCAGTAACAGACGGGTGACGTCATGGAGACTACGTCCATGTTTTATACAGTCTATGAGCAGTACCAACACGTTCACCTGACTCCCCTCAGCTCGGGTCTAGCACCGGTTAGCACTGACATGCTACAGGCTGGTGTATAAACAATGGGACCATGGTAACACGTAGGACACATACAGGAATGGAAACACCGCTCCAAACATAACCAGTTTGGTGTCTATGACCAGCAAATGAGGCATAAAAAGTAATAACAAGCAACAAATCTGAAGCTTATTGACATGAAGGAAAGAAAGGTGAGAAAAGAACTACATAAACAGAGCTGCTGCAACAAGCTGCCACTGGGGCGATGCTTGGCTTAATGTTCATAATCTGATATCTGCTTCCCCTCTTTCGTTCTCTTCTTTTTCTCTCTCTGACTCTTGTTGTCGGCCTGTCTTTTTCTAACACTCAAGTTGAGTTCAGGTTATTGACATGAATAGCTTTGTGTAGTTGTTGCTTGTTAATGTAGTCGGTCTCTAAATAGTTAATTAACACAGCTCGCTTCATCTTCTGTTACTTTCTTTCTCTCTTTCTATGCTGTCAATCACTCTCACTCACTCTCCTTCTTATTTGCTTACTTTCTCTTTCTCTGTTACTTTCTCTCTATCTTACTTTATATTATACTTTTTCCACCCATGTTCTCCATCTCCACTCTCCCAGCTTGCACACACACACACACACACACACACACACAAACACACAAACACACAAACACATACAGTTTGGTCAGTTTAGGAGACTGATTGCTGCTCAAAGGATGAAAGAAAAACTCTTTAACAGCAAACACACCCAGAATCTTTATTAAATTTGCATATTTATAGAATTGTTCCTCTCATTGAGAACACATTTGTGTGCCTTGAGCACTTCTGAAAATTATTACACAAGTTTTCCAAGGAAATCTGTTTCAGAGTTAAGTGAAATCATTTTTTAATATGATTATACTATCATGACACTCTATGGATAACCATGAGGTGATTCTTCCAGCTGACTGTGAGTAGATTTGCATCAGCCTTTATTTTTTTAATCTGTAGTTTTACACTTGTCTGGATATAAAAACCCCTTTCAAACATGCAGAGGCAGTGGACTTCCTGTTGTTTGATCTTTAGGCAGATGAATAAATTAACCTCATCAGACTTTTTTCAGTCTTTTTTTCTCCCCTCTCTTTATGGGCATGCAGCAGCTTGTCTTAAACAAGGTCCGCAACAAGAAGTATGATCTGATTTTTATCACTGAAGGAGACAGTGTGAACAAAAACAAAGAAGAAAGTGGTATCAATCCAACATATGTGTGTTTATGCTGGTAATGTTATGTAAGCTAATCATCATGTATTAACATAGCACACACATAAACATAGCTGCCAACACACATGTCCCAATGTGTAAGTGTGTGTGTGTGTGTGTGTGTGTGCACATTAAGAGCCAGAGTGAAGCTTGAGCTGTCAGGTACACTTGCAGGTTTGACACTGTGTGACAGTCACTAGTAACACGTCGAGAACAAACGCCGGATCAAAGTCAGCAGACTGAGACTGAGCGACTGCTCATTAGTCACATTTTGACAATATTTGGTTATGAGACAGTGTATGGAAATAGTCACAGGCAGCCATCAGATGTAAACACCTGTGCAAATCCCCTGGTGTGTCTACGGGAGAATGTGTGAGAGATGGGAAGAAAGCTAAATTTGTGGCTCTCCATGCAGTGTTAGAGAATAAAATAAGATGACAAATATTTATGTTTAGAGAAAGTTGTTTGCATTACTTACATTTTTGATTATGTTTTTAATCATGCCTGAATTTTGCAAATCATGCATAGCCCTTAGGCTTGCATCAAAGATAAAGAGAAATGAAGAAAAAATGAATGAGTGTCCTTAATACTTTGCCCCTGTTTAGTTGGTTATGTTGTGTTTTGGGGAGATTTTGTGGGTATTCTAGAGGCAGTAAGTGCAGTCTGACCTCTGCGGTACCTCTGTGAGGAACCTGAGTGTTTTTTTCTCTTTTGTTGTCTCAGTTTCCTCACCAGCACATTACATAACAACATAATCATTTTTCATCCTCTGCCTCTCACCGTCTGACTGACATACCAGGCGGAAATAAAGATCTAAACAAGGCTGTGATAATGACTTCTCCATTCTTTTGATGAGACTTTCTGTCACCCAATGTCTTGCTGTTTTCCGCTTTGTCTCTGCTGTCGTTTTACCAGGCTCCCTTTTTCTACACCACACCACAAGGTTTGCTTCTGCCCCCAATGTGGTTTGCTGCCTTTCCATTAGTTCATTTCCCCCTGCTTTGAGAATACGCTTGCATGTTGTGTTCACGCGCGTGTGCACCATCTAAGCGTGCACGGCTCTCTGTGTGCATGTGTGTGCACATGTGCGTGTGTCTCCTGAGTCTCTGAACAGTATTATTGTAAACATATCATTTGATGGGGAGAGCGGTTCAGGTTGTTGGCTGGCTGCCCCGTTTTCATTTGGAACAGAGCTGCCAACATCTGGACTGTGTCAACACTCACCACAGAGTGTGTGCATGTGTGTGTGTTTGTGCATGCATTTGAGTCCCTGCCTCGGCCCCAAAGCTGTCAGCCATTGGATGGGGAACAGATTTACTCAGATGAATCAAAGGTGTAGCGTTAATAAAATGAATTGTGCTCCTCCGTGCCTCAAGGTGGCCATTTTGAGAGGAGGCTGGAAGAGCAGCCTCATTTCTTCCAGGACAAGCTGAAATCACACTCATGCCATGCTCAGGTACATGGACACAACTTTAGGATGGAGTTTCTGCAGAAAAAGTGATAACTGAACATGTAAAAGGTGTAAACTATCTGATTCTTGTTTGTGGTTGGTTTGTCATTTCTCACAATGCAAAGACCAAACAGTGCTGTGCTCCCTTTGGACAAGACGCTGAATTTGATCCCGTACTTATTATGAGAGAAACCCAGATCAGAATCTGTGGCCACCCAGAATGAAAAACCCACAAATCCAACTGAGACACATAAAACACTGGGTCATTTATAAAGTGAGAAATGTTCGTCAGCCTTCTTCATTAATTTATTTAAACTCAGGTCAGGATGTGCAGCAGCCAAAGATTCAAGACTCACAAAACCTGCTGAGTGGGACCAGAGTTACCTCTTTAATTTATGTGACAGCAGATGGAAAGGAATAATTGCTGTACACATACTGCGATGATGGGTTGTGTGTGAGTGTGTGTCTCTGTATGTGTGTGATAAGCGAGAGAGACAGAGGGAGCCGGAGGAATTATTTAAACTACAGGCTTGTTATTTTAACATGTCCCCTTCATAACTCTCAAAGTAAAGTTTTGACTGTTATTGTGCAAAGTGGAGGCTAGCGTTTCCTTCCTTTTGCAGTGAAGTAACTCCATCTTTAAACACACACATACACACATCATACAAGAACTTTATATAATAATGTGGTTTCTCAAACCATGAAATAAACACTCTGCCCTCTGCAAAACATTCAGTCCTCTGATCACTCTTTTGCTCAACAAACCCTGCCCCAGACACTAGTGTCTGTGTTTTTATGTTCCTGTTTTGTGCACAAAATGCATGTGGGTATATCTGTGGGTACAAAGCAGACACTGCTGCGAGAGCAGCTAATAATCTCCATCCAAACTTTAGCAGCAGTCTGGGCTGTTGGCTCTGGCTGGCCATCTGATCCAGCCTCTTTGGGCTGCAGATATGTGACTGTGGAGCAATGTATTATGGGTAGTGGTGCTGGGCTGAGATGTATTTGGGTTGGCTGGCTGAGGGGATGAAGCCTGTTTGCCTACTGGGGCTGAAGACTCTGCAGGGGGGCCCTTCTTAATCTGCTGCACCATCCGACAGCTTAATTAGTGTTTCACTGCTACACTCACATACAGTCTGCACACACTCACACACACGTTTCTCCTCCTACCACACACACACACACACACACACACTGGGACATAGCTTGTTAGTCTAATAAAGAGCCATTAGAAGGTTAAATGTGGGTCTCATTAAAGATTAGTCATTTGCGAGCATGCATAATAAGACTCTCTTGTGTGATTGTGATAACTGCTCATATTGCTGTGAAAGTGAAGAACACAGTTAACTTATGCTATGTTAATTTAGCATAGCACAGCCTGGGATTTAGCTCGCCTCCTGCTGAGGAAACAAACACCCAGAGAAATGGCTACAGTCATTCCAGTCAGTATCTATAGGCTTAAATATCATTACATGGTGGTGTCTTTATGTTGTGGCAGCGCTCTACACACTGTAAATTGTGTGAGATGATTTTGAAGTGCCGTGATCCGAGGAGGTTTAAAGAGAAAAGCCTTGAGCAGGATAATCTGTGTGAAGAGGAGTAAAGATTAGCTTGAATGGATTTGGAAGCCCTGGTGGAGGCTCGGACCAGAAAGCTGTATTGAAATGTCAGAGATAATAATTTTACTTCTCTGGTTTCTGAAAATCCTCGTACTAATGCCTCCACCATCTGTGGAGCAGTGGACGTCCGTCATTGCAAGAGAGGGAGAGGGAGAAAGAGAAATCTGGCGTGCCATTAAAATACTCGCGTTTTCCAGCCCTCATCAAGCTCCATCTGATCCAAACTGTGTTCTCGTCTTTGCTTGGACTCTAATAACATTATTCTCCTGGTCACGGCTGCATAGAAAACAGATGAGCAGGGGCCATTAAAGGGGGGAAATCAGTTTTCAAAAAGGAATTAAAATGTTGGAACTGCCAATGTTGTGACTTAGTGGAGAAAGCCTCCAGGCATCTAGAGTTCGAGGAAGCAAAAGAGAGCAAGAAGTTGTGAGAATGTCAAACAGCAGACGGCTGTACTGACTCAAGACATGGATTAGCCCTCAAAAGCCTTGTTTAAGGAGCTCCTGTGTTAGTGATCAGCCCATGCCTAACCTAACAGTGTAAAACAAAGTATCAGCTGCATATCAATTAGAGCATCCCCTAAAGCTCAAAATGAGTCGCTAAATCCAGCCCAATGTCTGCCTTCATAAATATCTCAGCCAACCTCTGATACATCATTAAAACATCACATTTAAATAAACGCTGCTTTTGTGTTTTTGTCAAGTTTTTGAAGCCGATTGTTGGGACATCTGTGACTGTTCATTTGCATTTTTTAAACACTCACAAAAAAAATCCCTTAATTGTAAATGCCAAATTCAATTCCTGTGAGGCATGATGGGAGCTGTTCACAGCCGTGTTGTTGGGAGTCATACAATGATTTAGTTTGGTTTCTTTTTGTTGGAATTCCATTTCTCTGCCTTTCTGTTTAATAATTTAACAGTCACAACTTTGATTGGGTGTATTTTATGACAAAAGGGCTGATTCTCTGTTTTTATTTTTCTTCATTACTATAACTCATTCTGATTGTTTATTTGTTGACAGTGTTTGTTTGTTTCTAAAATCGTTAACATGGGTGTTAATCTGTCGCTCTCTCCTGCTACACAGCCCTGACTTGTCCCAAAGTTATTTATCATGTCTCCACTATTTAATGTTTATGATAGCTGGTGTAATGGCTGTGTGGTTTTGTCGTGCTGCCAGTGTATAAGTATGTGCGTGTGTGTGTGTGTGTGTGTGCGTGTGTGTGAGCTACGGCAATTAGTTTTGAGTGACACTTTGTTGCTTCCCTCGCAGGGAAAGTTGCTAATTTACTATCTCTCTCTGAAACAGATGCCACATTACGCCTCCAACACACAGACATACATCTGTCCAAATGTGCTTCAGTCAGCTGTCAGGGAAATTTTAGACACCAAGTGTAGACATCTTTAACAGAGTTTCTCACCAGTTTCTATCTCTGATCTTTCAAAACAAAAACAATTAGACTCTGCTGTGTTTACACTGAGATATTAAGTAGAAGTGTAATGTTAGACATATTCAGCTTCTGCCCCTAGTGGTTGCTGTTGAAATATCTCAAAGGAGTCTGCTCCATCCAAGGATACACTTGTTTAAAAAAGACATTTTTATTGAAATAATGGTCATCTTAATATATGGCCAGTATGCACAAGCGCACATTCGTATTAATGTCACACATTTCTGCCACCAGAACAGGAAGTAATCATTATTGAGAGTAACAGGTCATTATTTCAATCACAAGATGGATTTTTCACATTGATCAACCAAGCATGTCACAGTTGTTAACATACACACAGTCAGAAACTACCAAGATCTCATGTTCAGAGTGCACTTCTGATTTTGAGACTGAGCGTGTGTGTGTGTGTGTGTGTGTGTATGTGTGTGTGAGAGAGAGAGAGAGACATGAAGAGTTGGTTTGGCTCAGTGCCATGCAGCTGGAAGCCATCATAGAACCAATTACTTTCTGTCTTTTGCTCTCCTTCGCTCTTGCTCTTTCTTCTCGTTCCCTTCATCTCTCTCTTCTGCTCCCACTTTCCTCTGTCTGTCTGATTTTAATTCTGCAGGCCGGTCTCCGTTTGAGCCAAGAGCTTTCTGCACTATTAACCCTTTGTTTCTCACATTTTCCTGACACTAACTTATATCACCAGCTAACATTCACTCAAATTATCTTCACCATCCACATCATTCATTTCCATGCATCACTTTCTCCACTTGTTTCTCCTCCTTGCACGGCTTAACACTTTGGCTCATTGGCTCAGATGTGAAATGTTTGTAAGCCTGCATGTCTTACCATTGCAGAGCAATTTACAGCAATGTGTTTGAGCTTTAACTCATGTCATGAGTGAAGGGCAGCAAGAGTGTAAACACTGATTACAGATCATGTACGAAATGAATGTGTCACCAGAGAGAGAGAGAGAGAGAGAGAGAGAGAAAGGCAGCGAAGGATGTAGGAAGTAGGAGAGTTAACAGTATAAACAAATGAGGAGTGTAATGAGGATAAAGCACTGCTGTGAACAAGTGAGCCTTTGTTTTACACATACCTGGTTTACACACACACACACACACACACACACACACATGCATACACATGAACAGCTGCATTATGTTTAGATTTTCTGAGTGGTGGTTTACTAAATGTTCAAGACGAGGCACAAAATTCTTTTTTCATTTCAAAGATGTTGATTGAGACTCAGAAAGATGATTTTCAAGACTTCATCTTGAACTTTATTTTTATTGTCCCCTAAGGGAAATTTGGCTGGTACATACAAACATGGAAACAAATTCAGACTCTAATGGGGACACGTAACAGTAAACCATACATCACAAAGGACAACTGAAGGCAGAAGGTTGATGACAGGTCCGGTAATGTGACACCTATAATTTTACCTGTGACTTTGGCAACATGTTTTTTTTTCCCTTTTTTTGGCAAAATGCAAAAAAAGAAAAAAAATAAGACAATTTTTTATATGGGTGAAAAAAAGTCATCACCCTATTGCAGTATATCAATTGTAACTAAAGCAAATGGTGCCTTTTTTCTGGCAAAAACAGTGTAAAAAAGTCTCTGAAAGTATTAAAAAGTATATCTTTGTAATCTTACACACAAAATTTTTCATTTTGCATTGGTTTTGGGGATCTTTTCGAGCGAAGTGTATTGACTTTACTGACAGACATAGATGTAAAATACTCTGCAAGAGATGAAAAAATCCTCTGCCTGTCTTTTACTGTCTAGTAGATCCCTTACTGTGAATCTTGAATGTAAATAATGACACTTTTGCATTGTGTCCTTTGATTCACATTATTTCATAATGTATTGGATAGTTGCAGACATTTTCAGTGTTGTTGCTTATGGTCTGGTTAGCTTTTGTAGGTCAAAGAAATTATCAGTATTATTAAGTCTGTTTCATAACTGGCATAATCTTGCCTAATGGATTGCGGTCCAAAGGTAAAGAAACTGACTTCTTTTTTAGATTTTAGTGAGTGAGTCTGTCAAGGTCCTGGAAGATATGCCATCCTGGGGAGCTTGCAGCATTTAAGCCCTAAACAAAGCTTTAAAAGACAAAACTCTCATGAGTTGCTGTTTTTCTTCACTGAGCAACATTTTTAATGATATTTACTATGAAAAATCTGTAATATGCACTTATCTAGAAATAGAGACGGAGACATTCTTTTGGATTTCTTCCATGACCTTTGACCTCTGCTGCTTCAAATCCCAGACAGTCTATTTATATTGTGGACTACCATCAAACAAACAAACAAGAAAAATGTCTGGCACAATACTTAACATTCCAGCAATAACAGATTTTCAGAGAAAGAGCAATCAGACTAACTCAATTTACAAAATTGCAAAGAAGAAGTTAAAAAAAATAACTTTACAAACACACAGATTGATCAAAACAATATATGAAGAACAACTTTCCAAAATTAGCAGTCTAGTAGCAAAAGGGATAATCAACTGATAGGAAAAAGAAAACTGGTGTACCTGTTTGATCTCTTTTTTCCCCCCTGAAATGTCTGTCATGTTGGTCATGTAGCACAAACATCTACCATCCATCATAGACATATCCCAATATAGTATCTCAAACACATTAATTTATTTAGGTTATTACAATGTAACAAACTACTAAATACGTATTGCAGTGCATGCCTTTACTCATTCATTTTACAGATAAAATATTTTTGAAACGTCATGTCAAAAGCCGGGCAAGGTCCCTCAAAATATAAACAAGAGGCAGAGGAAATTTCAGTCACACTGGCGAGGCCGCTGACGTTGGCTGGGATACAGTGTAGACCACAATTCAGTCTTCAGCCAGATCTGCCAATCAGTGCCGACATATTCAAACAAGTAAGTGGGATTTAGCAAAGAAAAGGTAGTTTGTTTGTAGGGATGAATTTGTTTTCTTCTGGTATTTAAATAAACCAGGAGATCTGCCTGCCAGGTCAATGGCAAATTTACCTTAATTTAGAAATAACCCATTAGAAACTGTTAATGTTCTACCTACCAGCTTGAACTCCTATTAAATGGAACGATATAAACCGGCTCAGGAACCAATTTTTTTTGGTCCCAAATGGTTGTAGAACATAAATTTTGGGATAGAACCCAAAACCATAAATGTTAAAAAACTGTTCTTTTCTTTTTTTTTCCCAGTAGGGAAAAAAAATCTGGTTCAAAGCCCTGGTGCTGAAGAATAAAAAGGGCTTTGTTTGACAAAAACACACCAACATGAAGTTAACTTGGATGGATTGGTAATTAGAAGCAGGTCACTTGTGTCTTAATAAAGAAAAAAAAAACGTTGTGGTGGAAGAAATTTTTCAAAGTTGTGTTAGTTACAATGTTTGTCAGAGCTGGTATCACTCTGTAGTTAAGACGAGGTTACAAATCAAAGTGACAACACATAGACTAAGAAAACAAATTAGACAACCTTCAGACAAAGAATGTCTAACTGTGCTGCAAGAGGCCGCTCATTCTGAAAAAGGGGCAAATAGTAACAAGTAACACAGTCAAACACACACACACACACACACACACACACACACAGATAGAGATGTGGCCGGGCGTTAGGCCAGATGCTCTGAGAGAAGGAAACTCACATTCTTGTGATGAGGAGTCATGAAGTATCAGGTTCCATAGACTCTGGCAGAGGTTGAAGAACCCCTTCACCACCCACAAACCCACACACACACAAACACACGCACACAAACACACTCACAGGGGCATACTTTGCAGTTCCATCATATTTGTGTGTTCTTGAGGGTGGGTTGGTCTCATGAACACGCTGAATTGCTGCCTTCTTTAATCATGTCAGACTCAGGTCTGCAGAAGGGCGGCTAGAAGAGTCTGATCCTTGTGCATCTTTGCCCTATAAGTTGAATTTAGCAAGAATTTATTAATCCATATGAAGAAGCTTTCTTCAGCGTCTTGTAAAAAAACAGATTCAAGGTGAAAGTATCCACTAGCTTTTCAGTGAAAGTGAGGTCTATAGATGTAATAACTATGGAGGAGAGTGGAATCAACACAGTTTATGAGTAATTTCTGGTACTACCACCAGATGTCCCTCTCAACCTACTGAAGGTAAAGTGTCTGCAGCATAAACAGGGCTTTGACTTCAGAATCTTCCTATTTCTGGAGAAAAAAAAGAAACTTACTATAAAGGAGCCCCTCTGTGTTGCTCAAGTTTTTGATTGCTGAATAAAGTTAAAATATGTTCAGTTTTCAAACTTATTCTCAGTATTGCAGATCCGTCTTTAAATACAAGATCTGACTTGATGTTAAATTTAATTAAAAAGTCTTTGGGAGCAAGATGTCATTTTTTAAGCAGTTGTACTCGCATGTTTTTTCCAATGAATCCACATGGTCAGAAATCTGTTTTCACTAACAGTGACTCTGAGCGCTACAAAGTTGGTCTCTGTTACTGCACTTTCTGAACTTGGTTCAAGATTGAGGCCACAGGGAATAGGTCATGATGTAAATCAAACAGCTGTCGTCTCAGGGACTCACCAGGTCTACACGTTTCTGCGTCTTGTCTGTCATAAGGGTTATGCTCCCTCCAGTTCAAACAGATTTCAATCTGACCTGATTCAGGTCTTGCCAATCACAGTATTTGATCTTACAAACGGCAGGTAGGAAAAAAAGTGTAAGAATTTATGTAAACTACCAAATGACTCTCACTGATGTTCAACATCCTAATCAGGACAGTCTTAAATGAACCATCATTGAGGATATGTACAAATGATTTGTGGTGGCCCTTAAAAGGTTAACGCCTCAAGTGAAATGTCTGTGTGTGATTATGAACATTTGAGCATGTGTCTGGCAGCCAAACACTCCATCCTTGGTTTTCTGACAGGGAGCAGTGTTTTCAGGTATTTAGGTAAGTATTCAGATTTATAACAATTTTATTATGAAAAATCAACCAGAGGTAATATTTTTGTTTTAATGGTAATGCATCATCACTCACATCATCACTCACAAATGATTTGTGATGTCTAATATAATTTTATTTGCATGATGCTTATTACCTATTTCTGCTAATTATCGTGCAGGTTCAGGTGTGTGTGCCTGGTTGACCTTGATTTATACCCTTAAGCTCCAGCTCCAGAGGTGCTGCTTGAAAGTTTTCAATGTTATCAGTTCAAGCACGACATTCTCTTTAAGTGTCTTTCTTGTATTTCTAGTTTCTTCTCAAAAGTTCTCAAAAGTTTCTGAACTTGGTTCAAGATTGAGGCCACAGGGAATAGGTCATGATACAGCTACTCTTTGTTTCCTCCTCTAAGGCATCCTTGGCCACTTGTTCTGTTTACATGAAAAGAAAGCCCAGTTTCCAATCAGCTTTCTGTTTAGTATTGTATGTCTTCTCCATATCCTTGTTTAGTTGTTTGTGACTATACCAGTTGGTCTTTTGGGATATCTCAGTATACAAGTGTTACACTTTTGCCACCTCCTGCACTGACAGGTCAAGGAGGTAAACTTAGATGAGTGTGATAAAAAAATGTTAGAATAAACTTGAAGGTTGAATGCTCTGTGTGAAGTTAACTGTGCATCAGTACAGCATGTATTGTATTTAGATTATATCTCTGCAGGTGGAGTTCAGGATGAGTCCAACCCACAACAATCAGTGGGTTGGACAAAAATGGGTTTGTTCTCCAGCAGTATGTGCTGTGACAGAAGAACTGCCGACTGTGCTGACTCAAGGAGTAACAATCATAAGTGACAAATTACCTGGCTGTCATACTTGAGTAAACCTCTCCTTGAATCAGGTTTTTTTTTTCTACTTAATTTATTAGTCATATTGGGAGGATCCTGTCAACTTGAGAAGTGTTGCGTTATGATGCTTTGTGTCAAAGAGCCCATGAACATATTACATGACCTTTTCTGTTGTGCCTCAACATAAGAGAAACATGTCAACATTCTTCTTTTATTAAGTATATATTCCATCATGAAAGATGCGGAATAATTAATCGTGCACATAGCTGGTGGTGAGCTTGAGTTTTTTTCTTTTTTTTTTTTACAGTATCAATATAGTGTTGAAGCACCGTCAAGCCTTCAACAAACAGATGAAACCAAGTGGCCAGTGTAGAGAGACAGCACTTTGTGTTTGCACCAGATGAATTCTGTTATTAACTGTGAAGGTAAATAAAATGTATTGACACAACTCTGACCACTCAAAGAGCTTTTTTAATTCATTATATGTGACACTCACACACTGAGGATGCAATGTGAAGCAGCCATAATAAGTATCACCGAGTGTCTTACCCAAGGACACTGGAAAGTGGACGGATGGACCTGAGATTTAACTCCTGCACACCGAACTTGGAGAGAGGTTTGGATAAAGTTTCAGCTCAGGGAACTGGTGTCATGATACCTGACCCAAAAGAAAGAATTATATGTTTCATTTAAAAAAGCACAAAGCTCAGATGAGTCCGTCAGCAAGAATCAAACCTCTTTTTTAAGTCAAGGTTTTATTCTTTAGATTTATGTTCAAAACCAAAACTCCTTGAGAACAACATCTATGAAGTGTGAATGTCATTTTGCTTCTCTTTTTAGTTTTTTCTTCATTTCTTTATCAATTGGTTAAAAAAAACGCTTTTCTGGCCCTCTTCCTCCTCCAGAGATAACATGATGTCTGCAGCAGCGCTAAGTGTAGCTCATCATTTCTGTAAACTACTCTAATTGTGCTTGATGACTGAATAAATGTTATAGGAACAAACACACCCCTCCCTGTTTATCCCATCTTCTGCCCATAATTTCGCGTCCATGTGTGGGTGTGTGAACCTTAGTGTGAGCGAGGTCTATGATAATGTCACTGACATATCATGCAGCAGTCATAATTTGGTGGAATAGAGTAAATATTTACAAATACCACTTCAACTTGAAAGGTCACTGGTGGACAGCACCTTTCCTTGGAGTATTCCCTTTATTATGTAACTCATCTGTCTAGAATTATGTTTCACACGAGGAACTAAATTGTGGCGGTCTAACTTTTCAGCTGGGAGGGTGACAGACACTTGGTTGGAAGCCATTTAAACAAACCTTTAAACTATACATTAAGTTTTGAGTCTCTTCTTTTTTGTGTTCAAATTTGCAGAAGGTCTACAGCCTTGCTTGAGCGCCTCCTAAAAATATTCAAAACTTGTGAAACCTTGTGTCGATTCTGTTTTTCTGTATATTCACTCCTTGGATACAAACACTCAACTATTAAGTATTTATTGAAATTTACCCTCTGAGGTCAATAAGGTTTTTTCATTTCATGTTTCATTCATTTAGTATCTGAGTTCAAGAACATCAAGAAAAACACATATGCTGCATAAATGTATAAAAGATACATTAAAACCAAATCATGGTTATAATTGTCATCAAACACTAAATGTCACAAAGAGCCATGAATAGCAGTCACAGCAGGTTTATCAGTTTAGTAGAGCAGAGGAGACAGTTTGACGATGAAAAGAGCGATGACATGCAAAAGTGTTGAACTGTCTTCTGAGTGTTGTTCACGTTTAACTCGGATTGCTCCACTCATGATTTATCTGTAGTTCTGAGAAGGTTAGGATTGTTGTCAGTCATTCTTGACGTGCATGACATTTGACTGTTTGTGTGTGTGTGTGTGTGTGTGTGTGTGTGTGTGTGGTGCACTCCTTGTAGGGAGGCAAATAATTCACACAGAAACAGCGTACCACCTAACACTAGCTCCACAATGCTTGAACCTTATGTCAGGGCAATGTGCACAAATCATGTCACGTCTCTATTTCTGGAATGTATTTCAGGGAAAAGTTTGACACAGCTGGTGTTCTTTCAACACAAAGGAAGAGGTTTCTTCTCAAACATTTTACTACACAGAAAAAGTAAAGAATGACATAACAAGCATAAGAGCCTGTGCTGGAGTCATCTCTCAGTGTGTTGTGGGTCAGTTTTGCAGAACAAATGAAGACCAGTGGATCTCTCAGAGACTATTTAAAATGTAAATGGTTCTTACAGTATATCTTTATCCAAAACCAACAACATTCTCCTTTTCTAAAGTTCAAGGTTTAGTCTAGCATCAGTTATACAGCTGTAAACTGTTGGAGGTGGTTTAAAAAACTGAGTGGCACAAATATGCTGAGCAGTTCAGCTGAGGGGAAAAATAACGTTGCATATTAGGGCTGTAAGCTGAATGATACTGCAATACTTTTGTTTCCTGTGAAATATGTCGCAATATTTTTTCAAGTTTACTGCTTCGCTCTGTTCAGCTGAATTCTCCCTGACTCTCTCTGAAATGATGAGAACAGTCACTTGGCTATAGCTGCCTCTGTCACCCTCTTCCTCTGTGAACACTATTTATGTTCGCAAAGAGTCTTAATCATGTTGACATCTGTTAATTATTGATATTCATCTGTAGTATTTCCTGCAAGTGATTCCTCTCACATCAGGTTAGACTTTTTAATAACACGCTCCTATACAGAGGTTCTTACATTTAAGTTTCAAGCAACCAGATATTATTACATCTTTTAATGTATTATATCTATTAACCTGCCCCTCCAGCCAGAGACACGTATCCAATGTGCAGACATATGGGCTGAGCAGAGGTGCAGTAGCTCAGTTTGTCCTCCTCCTGTGTTTTGCATTTTTGTTGGCTTGAATAATCTGTTGTTGCAAGTAATGTGGTAAAAAATACAAATGTGGTTGGGTGTAGACAGGCTACATAAACTTTATTGGAAGGATCAAATATGTTGTGATATATTTTATATCATATCCTGCGATATGAATGTTGCGCATGCCCATACTTCGATGAGGATACTGAAACAATATATTGTGTAATATTTTCTAGCCCCACTCAATCCTCGGGCCTAAAAATTGCCCCAACGCCACCAATTTGACGTCTGTGTTTTGAGGACAATGAGCTGTCAAGCACTTGCTTTAGGGGGATGCTTGCATCTGCACTGCAAAAACTGAAATCTATGCAAGTCATTATGTCTTATTTTTAGTAAAATTTGTCTTACTATTCTTGATTTGAGCCACATTTACTAGACAAGGTCATAAAAATGTCTCATTTCAAGTTTTTTAAAGACAAAAATGAGGCATCAATTGCTTGTAACAAGTAAAAAAAAATCTGCCAATGGGATAAGAAAAAAGATTCTTGTTTTAAGACATCTTTCTAATTTCAAGAAACTTTCCGGGCGACTTCGTCTTATCCCATTGACAGATTTTTTTGACTTGTTACAAGCAATTTACACCTCAATTTTGTCTTAAAAAACTTGAAATAAGACATTTTATGACCTGGTCTGGTGAATGTGGCTCAAATTAAGAACAATAAGACAATTTTTACTACAAACAAGACATAATGACTTGCTTAGATTTCCGTTTTTGCAGTGTGTAGTTATGATAAGTCATGTCTGCAGCTCAAGTTATGTAAAGTTTAGGATTTGAATCAATTTCTTACACAATATCAAACCATAGACTGTATTGTATCTGTGTGTGCCCATTAGTTAGACACATTCTGAGGACAAGCACTGGCCGCTGCCATGTAACCCCCCTGCAAACAGATGCAACGCACCCACCTGTTCATCAACTTAGCTGTGCTCCTTGTGTAAGTCAATGTACATCTCTAACCCTTTGCATAATTATAAAGCTCCTGTGAGGATTTGTGTCTTTACATCTATTCAAAAAATGATATATTGACTGCTAAAAGTTAGCAGGACAAGATTGTTTTGTAAGCAGACACGAGATCAATAAAGACCACTCCAACCATGGGGGGGTGCATTAATCAAGACATACAAAAGGTTCCCTACAGGAGCTTTAACCAAGCCTGGAAAAAAAAAAACCCTCTGGCACAGATTGTAGAAAGTAAGTAAAAAGTACAGCCCAAATAAAAGAGCAACATAAGAAAGAAAAATCGACCTCCCTCTAATGACTTGGTGTTAAATTTCACATTTCAACATGGAACTTAATGCAGTTCTCGAGCTTTTTGAAGCCAGGCATTCACGAACACCAAGAGTCTGGATACACTGGCCATCTGATCTGTGGGGTTCACTTGTAGCTAAACGAGCCAGGTTTCAGGGTTGAAGTGTGCTTGAGTAGGAAACACATGGCCTGTGTGACCATGTATTTACTCTCTATTTATCAAAATGTAACCTCAGTTCATTTCAACGTGTCCTGTCAACTTAAGTTGTTCTAGTTGCTGCTCCAAAAGGGGACATTAGAACAGGGCCACAAATGTCATGTGGAACCAGAACTTTGCACCACAGTCTCTCGTCTGTGAAAATGCTGGTTTGTAACTTTTTTCTGGGGAGGGAGAGGGAGTTGAGAGATGGGTGGAGCTGAGGATGTCATCACTGATCCTTAAAGAGATATGGCAGAGACTGAAAAGAGGAGGGTTTTTGTGAGGTCCGACACTATAAAAAACATTCATGAGAAGTCTCCATGATACAGCTTTAGAGAAGCTGGCGACCTTGCAGCCTGAGCCTATTCTGGGACTTATGCCTGGACAACACTGTGCAACGGTAAGAGCTATTATTATTCTTAGGTTAAGTCAGGTCAATTAAAAAAATCTCATGACTATACAAGTTTTATTAAGTTTAACTGTGTGTATGGGTGCAGGTAAAGGTACATATTAGGTTCCTTTATACCAGCAGATATTTAATCAGGTTTACAAAGAAAACTGACCACAGTGATGTAGTAGAATCTGTTATTTTGTTAAAAACATACATATAGATGATATAAAGTGGAATTGGTTTAATCTTATCTGCTGTATTCAAGTGCCAAAAACACAGCCTGTATTTTGAGTTTCTTTACATTTTTCATCAGAATTACTTTCCACATTGCAGTCATATACTTGTCCAATAGAAATAAGAAAAGTAGGGAGTGATAAGTAAAACAAAACACATTTTATTAGTTTGAAAAACACATTTTGCAATAATTGTTTCGTAGCTGACTTTTTGCTCTCTCTGCAGGATATTCAGAGGAATATCGACTGCTCCACTCCTGCTACCCTGTTCACCTACTCTCCTGCCACGGCCGTTGTAAGTCTGTGTGCAAAGTTTACAGTGACTTAATAAAATAGCTGTATTTTTTTCATCCTGAAACAAGCTGTAATCAAACCCTGCAGGAGCTCAAGCCTCTGATGGCGCACCCCGACCTTACATCTGAGAATGAAAAAGGACAGAATAATGAGAAAAAACACCCCAAACACCCAAACTTTCAGAAGGCAAAAAAATGCTTCCTAAAAGGAGTGTCCTACTTTGCTGGAGATATGGAAGTGTTTGGAAAATGGATGGAAAGTAAGTCAAAATGGATCATTGCCATGACATAATTATAACTTACATTATCAAACACTATATCTTTACCCCAGATTGTACTTTTTGGAAGCTTCTGTTTTTTATTTTATTTTTTTTAAGTGGTCAGAAAAGTGAAAGCTGTGCAAAAACGGAGAGTTGTGTTTAAACCACATGATAGCCATCTACAGAAATATTAGAGTTTATGAATCATTTATGAAGTTCAAACACTGGCTTTTAGCTGAACTAGACCAGGTGAAATTCAACAGACCAAAATGTCGTAACATGTTTCTATATACTACAGTTATGTAATATTGTTTCAGCACAAAACACAACGATCCTTTGAAGTTTTCTAAAATTCAACTAAAAGCCTGACTCAATTCAAAGCAATTTTACATTAAAAAACGGATCAAAATTCTTTCATCTTGCCATATACAGCACTAATATTTGTCTGGAAAGATCTGAAATGTAACTTTTCCTCTTGTTCTTTCTTTCTTTCTGTTGTACAGAGCAGTTCCTCTTGCTTCAGTTGCTGGATTGGGTTTTGCGTGGGGCTGCGCAGGTGATGTTCGTCAACAACCCTTTAAGTGGGCTCATCATTTTTGCTGGCCTCATCTTGCAGAACTACTGGTGGGCTCTTAACGGCTTTGTGGGCACCCTCTTTGCCACAATATCTGCCCTAATTCTGCAACAGAACAGGTAAAGGCTGACAGACTGATAAAAGAGATTATAATGGAACGTTGTATCTACTCAGACTGTACTTCTCACAGATCAGTAGATAAACATTATTTCCTGAGTGTGCTGAAATCACTCTGTGACTTCTACAGAGGTGCGATCGCTGCAGGCCTGTATGGTTACAACGGCATCCTTGTGGGTCTGCTGATGGCTGTGTTCTCCAATGCAGGAGACTGGTACTGGTGGCTCCTTCTACCCAATATCTTCATGTCCATGATGTGGTAAGAAACCTGATGATCAATGCAGATGTGGTGCTGTAGACCCTCAGAAGGTTTACACTGTAAATCAAAGAAAAATGCAGGCATCATCAAGATTATAAGAAATAAGAAGGAAAACACATCTAATACTGGTGATGTTGAATCATCGTCCTCCAGTCCTGTTGTGTCCAGTGCACTGGCCTCCATCAACAGCCGCTGGGATCTGCCTGTGTTCACGTTGCCCTTCAACATCCTCGTGTGTCTCCACATGGTTGCCACCGGACACTACAACCATCATTTTCCCCAAGTCCTCATCCAGCCTCGCTCTGAACTACCAAACATCACATGGTCTGAGATTGACGTAGCTAAGGTAAGTGACATGCAAGTACTGTATTTTCTCCTGGGGGCTGGTATGCTGTAGATGCTCTGCTCTGATAACACAGCCATTATGTAATGCATGCATGAAGCAGATTCCCTAGATTTTTTTAATGCCAGAAAAAAAACCCACATTTTTTTCAAGATTATCTCAGAGAGGAAACTTGCTGGAGTACTACTCTTCATTTAAGATTAAGGTCACTGAACCAACTCAAATGCAACTCTTTTACGAGTTCAGAGCCTATCTGACAATCTTTATGCTTCTATGCATCCTCACAACAGACAGGCTAGATTAACTACAACACTTGTCGGATTTAAAGCATATTTTGTGCCTCTGCATTTTTGTCACATCTATGTTTTTACTCTCCTCAGCTGTTCATGTCAGTGCCTGTAGGAGTTGGACAGGTCTATGGCTGTGATAACCCTTGGACAGGGGGAATCTTCATCATTTCGTTGTTTATCTCATCGCCCATCACCTGTGCACATGCTGTCCTTGGATCTGCAGTGGGCATGGTTTCTGGTGAGTTGGCTTAACCATACACGAACTGGTATTCCAGCACAGTAATGGATGAATAAGTCATATTATCGCCTCTCAATAGGCATGATTAAATGCTTTCAAAGTCCAAATGATCCAGGCGATAATGACTGAATTTCGAACCCTCTTGATAGCTGCGATTTCTTCCCATGCAGGCTTGGCTCTGGCAGCTCCATTTGGTGACATTTACTTCGGCCTCTGGGGGTACAACTGTGTGTTGGCCTGCATTGCCATCGGAGGAATGTTTTATGCTCTTACCTGGCAGGTGCATCTACTTGCCATCACATGTGGTGGGTAGATCATTAAATGATTGTTACTTTACCTGTTCCAGTTACACCACGTGTGACTGGTGTAGATAGAATCAAATGACATGGACAGGGATGATAGAGTGTATTCAGGTACAATCTTTTATCACAGCATGCAGTAGAGTATCATCTCACATCATCTCTTCTACAGCTTTTTTCTGTGCATACCTTGGCTCAGCCATTGCCAATATCATGTCCGCGGTAAGAACTTATTATCTTCAATTTTTATTATTTATTACTTAAAGAAGTTTAAAAAAACCTGATTGATTGCTGTTTTAACTCCACAGTTTGGTTTGCCAGCCTGCACATGGCCATTCTGTCTGTCTGCGCTCACTTTCCTCCACTTGACCACGGGAACCAAGAGGATCTTTAAGCTGCCGCTGGCCAAAGTCACCTACCCTGAGAAAAACCTGGTTTTCTTCTGGAAGATGAAGAAGGAGGAGAAAAGGGAAAGGGCTGAGAAGGAGAAGAGTGAGAGGGAGGAAAAGCAGAGAGCCTGTGAAGAGGAGGCGATGCGAAACGAGAAAGAGCAGCTGAGGTTAGAGCTCGAAGAATCAGAAAGGAGAGAGACGAGCAGAGCATCAGATGGAAACACGGACGAGATGTGTGTTGAAATTGGAGCGCCTGGAGAAGGAGACAGTACCACTGAAGGACAAGAAACCCAACACACTCATTTGGATCCAGCTGACTGTGTGTAAAAATGCAGGAAAGAGAGAGAGAGAGAGAGAGAGAGAGAGAGAGAGGCTTTCATTGCCTGAATCTAAAGAGGTCTATCTGAAAATATTCTTTCAGAAATATGTATATTTACGGTGCTTACCGGTGATTCTTCCTTTCAGTTGTTTTTGTACTGGATGATTTGAAGATTTATAACTTTTTTATACTGCTGATGTATATTTCTGTAATAAATTATTTTACATTAAGGAGCTTTTTCCATGGTGGTTTATTTATTATTGTCTTCCAAGTCATTAAATATGTTAATAAGTATCAAATATCAAATCAATAAAAGGTATTGTGAAGAGGGTAGATGAAGGTACATGTATTACTATAATCATTCTGTTTGGTGGAATTGAAAAAATAACACAAGCCTCGTGGCATGAGGAACCAAAAAACATTACCAACTACTGTTAGAATTCCCAACACAGCAAGATTTTTTTTAAACTGCTACTATCAAAAATGCAATACAAACAAATACATACTTTCAATAAGGCTACCAAATACACCACTTAAAATAACACAACCATATTAAATAACTGTACAATACAACCAAACCACCCACAGCTGCACTTGCAATCATTCAACAGATTTGACAGTGTTGCTAAATCCCAGAACTACAAAAAGTGACAAGATACCAACACATTAGTCAACACTATCAAATTATCCAAGTGCAATCAACAAAACAAATTAAAAGTTAAAAGTGATTAAGACACAACAGAAATTTTCCTGAAAACACCCACAAAGGATGTACAAAACGCACGTGCTCATGTTTGTTGTTTACATAAACAACTGAAGTTAACTATCTATCAGTGGTGTTTCAAAAATGTAAGTTTATCTAAAGCAACTGTGAGGAGAATCTGGATGAAGTAGATTGCAGCGACACCCTTGGCCAGAGGACTCGCGCAAGTAAGTGCAAGTAAAGTAGTCGTGTATGTGTATGTATTTATCAACAGTTATGTAGCCCTGTTAACAGGTGCTGGTAATATAGAAATCACATCAGTTAGAATGTAAAAAAGTTGACTCAACCTTTGTGTTGTGTGTCTCTTTGTATCAAACTAACTATAGAGAAGAGAAAGAAGAGCTGAGGAGTGTCTGAGGACTTCAAACGCAAAATTGTTGAAAAATATGATTAATCTCCAGGATACAAGAACATCTCCAGAGATCTTTAAGTTCCTTTGTCGACTGTGCAAAATAAATTCACAAAGTTTATAACCCATAGACCTGTGGCTTATCTCCCTGGACTAGGACAGAAGAGGAGAATTGACAAAAGAATGCAACACAGGATAGTTTGAATGGTGGCTAAACATCCTCCGACAACTTCCACACAACTGTCCTGCAGACACAGGGTGCAGAAGTTTCAGCTCTGACCATACGTCATCATCTGAGTGAGAAGAAGTGCTTAGGCAGGGGACCAAGGAGAACCCCACCGCTGACTCAGAGACATAAAAAAAAAAAACCAAACTGGAGTTTTTTCTCATCTTTTTCACCTCTAAATTTACATGGATTTACGAAAGTGTGATGTAAATCTCGAATACGGTTCTGAAAAACACGACACCACATTCACACCACTCAAATTCAGTGTATGTTTGGAACTGAGTGGCAACCTCTTGTCCCAAATTGTGAGGCTATTCAGAAGTGCACTTTGTGGAGTGTCCCTCGAGGCTGCCTCTGAAAGTACCCAAAACCAATTGCACAAAAAAATACAACACTTACAGTAGAAATTAATGTTTGCAGCCTGTGCCAAAAAAAATTTCAACATGAGTAGCTAGATTATGGTATCAGAGTTGGAAACCAGTTGGTGTTAATGGAGGGACCTGAGTGGAAAAGTGAGAAGAGTATTACAGCTGTCAATGCCAGATGTGACCAAGGGAACAAGAAAGAAGGTGCTTTTGGGAGTGAGGATTTGGAAATGCTGATTAATGTTACATGTTGATGAAAGAATTCCAGCCCAGTGACATTATTAACAAGAGCTTTAAATGACAGTATGATATTTAGGATGACACCCAGACTCTTAATGGGGAGGGGGGGGGGGTATATTAATACATACTTATGGAATATCTATTTGATTTTTGTAAGGGTGGATTTGATACCAATGAGGAGAACTTTGTTTTAATTGCTGATGAGCTTGGGAAAATTGCAGGTGCTCATGATGCTATTTACTCGTCACAGTGGGTGGGGGGTGGGGGAGGTGAGCGGGAGAGTTGAGGTTGGTTTGGAGGAGAGGTAGAGCTAGGTGTCATCAATGTAGCAGTGAAAACTGTTGTAAACTCACAGGAGATATTGCAGAGAGGAAGGAAATAAATGATGAATAGAAAGAGCCCTACAACAGAACCCAGGGAGACACCAGTCGTGAATGGAAATGATTGTGATTTAGAGGTTTTAAGTTCAATACTTGTGATTGAAATGGCTCTGGCTACTGGTTAGGAGACTGGGTCAAACTGTTTAAGATCAAACTTGAGATTTGAGTTTCTGCAGTTACATAACCTGTCGAGAAGCTTCTCTGTCTGCCTACTGCTCATAAGAGATAAAGAATGCTGATAAAGGGGTTTAGAGACCAGATAACCTCCTTTTTAAATGGCATAGCAGAAGCTTAAAGAAATGTAACCTGAACTGACTTTTAGACTCCATCCATCAAGCTGAACTCTCAGAAACACTGGCCCAAGTTTGATCATGATATTGTTTCTTGGATCACATGACAAGACAATGGTTTGTAAGTACAAGAGTTAATTTTGGTGCAAAGGCTCTATTTAATATTCTGGAATAAACATAAATGATCATGTTTTGCTAAAATGGCATGTGTAGATTAATTTAAGGGCAATGATGGAGAGAAAAAAGTCTTTTTTTTAACCTCTCAAGACTCAAACATTTTTCTTGTGTGCATTTTTTAAAATTTCTCTTTGCTATTTGAGATCAGTAAGACCAGATAAGTATAAATACTAAACTTGGTCTTTGTACGGGAAGCTATGTTTATAGAGTTATTAAATGGCGACTAGTTTTTAGTGATAAGTGTTATTGTTCCTAGCTACACTTCTTTCTCACTGAAATGGGTGTTAAGTTGTGATATGACCAAAAGATGACATGAGAAGTGTCTCTAACTGTTGCTAAGTTTTAAAAACTCAAGTTTCATGGTTCTAAGAGGCAGAAATGTAGTGTCTACATATGTGGATGATGGGTCTTGAGAAGTGAAACGGTTGGGTTTGTCTTTTTCCTTCAAGTTCTGTGACTTAGTGGTAATGATGTACAAGCAAATTGTTGAATTTGCTTGGAGCAACTTTGCATACTCTTCGTTTATTTATTTTTTTTACAACATGACAATAGCCTGAAGGTACAAGTGAGGCTATTACATGGATGGAACATATTCTGCCACTTCAATTAAATTATTTCATAACAAATGTGATTAAATAATCTCTCAAAAAAGTCAAACATACAAGTTTCTTTTCTCCTGCTTCTGAGAGTTTCTAAAACCCTCCCAGATCAGCTTATGCATAGCTTGTTCTATATGTGAAGCAAAGGGGGAAAAAGTAAATGTAACACAAAGCAGCCGTCAGTGAAGTGATGGTGTGATGTGGGACGTGCCCCTATCCTTTCAGCTCTGGAACATGCAGGTTGTTATAAGAGTAGAGACTCCACCAGTGTTATCAGACAGTCTGTTGGATTCCTGCTTAAGTATGAGCAGCAAGTATGCAGCTGAATAGACGCAAGATCAAAACTTTGTCAGCTTAGATTAAAAAAGTTTCAGCATATGACCACAGACAGACGTCATTCCTCCAAAGTGGAATGATTGCAATGGGGACTTTAAAGTGGCCAATTTAACTCTTTATCAACAAAAAAGTCTTATCATGTTAAAATCCAGTCTACTTTAAACAACTTAGCAGTGATGAATTTGAGGGCAACATTCAAAACAAACATTCAAGCTGCCCCTTCACCCTCAGTGCACATTAGGTAGTTGAAACAAAATTGAGACATTGGAGCAGCTAAATGTTTTCTCTCTTGCTGCAACACCTTTTCAGTAACATATATTCACACACTTACAAAGGTGTCAAGGTCAAGTTGAGTTGAGATGACATAATGCACTGCATCAACCCTAAGGGGAAAATTTGTAAAGAGCAATAGTGTAAAAAAAGAACACCCAACCCAGTGCAGCTTACCCATTCCTCACACTTCCTTATATGAACATTGTCCTCAAATTTCTTTGAGTGTATCAGACACTGTTTCATGGGAGTCACTCAACAGGCAAATCACTCAGATCAATCTGATGCTCACAGAGCTGGAGGTGCCAATGGAGGTTACTGTGACCATGACCGGCTCTGCTGATTATGTCAGCCTGACCTCTCCACCTGGCAGAGCTGCATACCTCAGATGGTTTAGCTTCCAGCAGAGCCTGTGACTGAACAGGGCCAACAGAGAGATGGACTAGGTGTGTGACTCAAGCACGCATAAAGTAGCCTTTGCACCCCTTTGGCACAGGATTTCTGACCTTGGACATGTATTCATGTAATGATTTGACAGGAAAATTAACCTGGGGGGGAATGCATGTGCACTTATCCAGGCCTTTTGGCACACGCATGCTTGGTGACAAGGCTTTAAACAGTGTTCGTGACAGCTATCTGTTTGTTTTTCTGTCCTATAAAAATAGCTTTACACTGTTGCTTTAAGAAAAAAATATCTCTGTTATCTCGGGTCTCAGAGGTGTCTTCATAGCTGTTTACTCTGCTTTAACATGGTAGTTTGCTTGTCAATCAATCAATCAATCAATCAATCTTTATTTATATAGCACATAGATGTAATGACAAACAGGAAGTAATGTGTAGTGAATACTAACAAACACACACACACGCATACACATACACACAGACACATGATTGATGGCATCCCTCTTGCTATGAGCGATAGATGAATTTGGACCTGAGGTGTGGTGCGCGTCAGCTTTCATACTTCTCTGGTAATTACTCTGCAGTTTTTTCATTCAAACAGAGCCATTACTTGTCTGTGTGCACCTCTTTTAATTGGCCAAAAAGAATGAAAGAATGAAGGTGAAAATACTGGCACTGTGATGTCTTCCAGCTGTGTGGCATACTGCCAAACAAGTCCTCAAGACCCGAAACAGATTTCCTAAAACACACTAAACACAAAAACATGGAGAGAACAGTTTGCCTCAATAACATGGATTTAAATGCACAGAAACTTGCACTTATAAAAGAAAATGACCTTCAATTCTGAAAAGATTCATTTCCTTTTTCAGTCCACCATACAGTGATGGTTTTTAAAAGGGTTCAAGTGCCTTTGAAATGGTCATTAGTATATGCTAAGACTGCAAATGAAGCTGTTAAATAACATGTATAGCTAATGTAGTAACATAGATCTGAGCAAAGGCGTCATCCTATAATCTAAAAGCATGTAACAGACCTGGAATAGAAGTTACAAGGAGCTAAAAGGACCTCTGCTGGTGCAACAGGGAAGCATCTTGTATTACGTAGTTATGTTGAAATGCTGACACAGCTATTTAATGATACTGCTCTGTTCATATATGTCAGATTTGTAACTGTTTAGCTTCTTGTCATTGGTTTAAGCAATTTATCATTCACAGTATCTTCTTTTTAATTTGACTTATTTAAGTGTCATGTAACAATTTTAATTCTAAAGCATCTTCATTATCAGAAGAGACACACTACTTTTAACAAATTATTCTGCGTTTAATACTTTCTCCTCCTCCACCTGCTTTTAAAAATTTACTGCTTGCTTACCCCGAGATTTCAGATTTTTTTTCTTTTGTAATGAGTAACATTTTGTGATTGTTTTAATGTATTGAACAGTTTGTGTTTTTCAGCCATCTCTTTTCAACTATGATGCAGTACTTGGAGCACATTTTTCATTTAGCATTTTCTCATTTAGATCACACAGCGTGAAGTAAACAAGGGCACTGCTTAAACTTCCAACTTGTCAATGTTTTTTTTCATCAACATTATTGATTCCAACTGGCATTCAATGTGTTTGAGTTGGGCTTTTTCTCTGTAAGTAACTGGTTAGGGTGGGGTTTCAATAAATCCCTTGGATTTATCATGCGCTAGCTCGCGGATGCTGCTTTATTAGCGATGGTTTTTACTAGCGAAACGAAACTTGGAGTTGGCCGAGTGGATGCATCAGAGAGCATGGGATCCGGAGATCGGGGGTTAGGGTTAGGTCACAATGGCTGAACCATTGAAGAGGGACAGACATGAGGGAAACCAGTTGCAGGCCGGAATTGAACCCAGGCCACCCGCTCCGAGGGCAAACCTCATGGCGGTCACCTAAACAAAAACCCCTCACACCCCCTCCTATATGTCAGATTCCAAACTTTTGCTGCTTCATAAACAATAATGTCTCAGCTCAACTCAGTTTAACAGACCTGCGAGGAAAGGGTTATAATGTTATCCATACATTTGTGACTTCTTGATGGTTAAGCCAGATGAGATGATTTCATTTATTTATTTTTTTGTATTTTCATTGCCCTGGTGAGACAGCATTCAGTTAGTAAGCATGTTTTATACTTTTAATTAAAAATGAAATAAAAAACTAATTTCAAGGCCCTGTGACTTAAATCAACATTATAGAATTAATTCAAGGGAAAAAAAACAAACAAACCAAATTCAAGCTCCCCAGAAAAGAACTTTTATTTATATTTTGTTCACATAAAGAGCAGCACAGTTTCAGAAGCATCTGCAGACTTCCCTCTCAGTGCAAAATCAGTCAGTTTAATCAGGTTCACTACACACGTGGTACCCTCCTAAAACCTGACATCAGACAACCCCCAGCTGGACCCTGTGCCTGAATGACATCATCAAGTAACATCACATAAAGAAGCAATCTGAAATCAGAAATATGATGAATGTTTAAAGTCCCAGAGCCTCGGTCAAGCAGGTACATAAATGTGGTAGCTAAAACGGGACAGTAGGACCTTTATTCACAACAAAGCTTGAGCATGAACGTACTAAACATGTATTTAAAGCGAGTACCAGTTAAATATTGGATCACATAGTACATAAAACTTTGGTGGGTGGTTAAAAGGCAATACTATTGCAGATTTAAACTGCAATGACATCCTTAGAGCCAAGTCTGACACACTTTCTTCCCCCTGTTGTAATTCAAAATATCTGCGCTGTGATGACTTAAACCTTGACCCTGATTGTAATTCACACACTGTCTACTTCTTAGTTTTCCCTTCTGCCTTTAGTGTCCCTTCCTGGAACCCTCCTGCCTTTTTTCTTATTACTGAGACCAAACCAGCAAAAGTCACAGGGGCATCAATGAATCGCTTTCCCAGCCCTGCTTAAAGGATTACATGATAAAACCAAAGCTCTCAATACCGGCTTTTCAGTCTGCTGTTTTCTTGTGAAGAGCTAAAAGCTTCTTGAGACACTTTTCCACTTGAGACAATGAAGCTTTCAGAAGATACATTTAAAAAACGGATGTAGTCCTGCAGATCTCAAACAAAGGAAAAAAAAATAATGTAACGTAAATGGAGCTGGAGGTGAGACACTAACTGCGCAATCATGTAATTTTACAACTTAAGCTGAAGAATCATGTTCACACTTTCTGAATAGCTGACCCTTCATTCTTGGGAGCAGTGCTGCCAGTTCACTGCAGTAACTTCAATCCCTCAGTATTTGTATTTGGCTGATAAACAAACGCTAACTGGGCAGAGTAGCAGTGCCCACAATAGATGTTCTTCTGTACAATTTGTATCCTCAATATGCACATTAGCCCTTAAAAAGAAACATTCATCAGCAAATGACCATCCCTGAGGAGGTCTTAAACAAAAAAATGTACTTAAAGTATTTGACCTCAATCAAGTCTATGTATACATATCTTCTTTACACTCTATATACAAAACTGAAATCTTTAAATCTTAAATATATTAAAAGATATTTCAACCGACACATTTAAAAACACAGGGGAAACTGTACGGTTTGGCATATTTACATGATAATTACAAGTTTACAAGCACATGGAGTGAAACAATGATTTTACGCATGACTTCACTGGAGGTGAAAATAAAATCGAATTTATAATCAGAGCAGAACTAGCTTTATGAGAGAGACAGAAAAGGAAAAATGAACATCTGGCTCCAGTGTGCACTGCCTGCTCTCTCCTAAGACACATTGGTTGATTTTAACTGGCACTGTAGTGCAGTACGCCATCTACTGTACACAACACAACAGTTTCCCACTACATTCATCTGATGCCAAAAACAAGTTCAGCATTTTGAGCAATCAATGTGGCAACCAATCCTCCATCCAAACCATGACTGATACAGGAAATGCTTCAGGCTGCATGAGTAACTGGAGTTCAGAGAGGAAGGCAGCTATTGTTTCTACACAGATTTTAATAAGATAAGAATACAAGGTTATAAAAGCTCTGTCCTTCATTGCGCGGGGATCTCTGACAGCTGCTTTCACAGATGACTGACAGTCAAGAGGAAGTCCAGGAGTGACTGGTGGCTTTTTCATAGACTTAAATGTTGAAAATTCTCATTTTTCAAAGTGGTCTTTACTAACCACTCATATACACAGAGTGAATTGGAGAAGGCTGAGTGTGAGGAGTGTGAATGATGCATGGGTAACTGTTTGAAGTTGAGGAGGTTGAGAGCTGCAGATTTGGTTGAAAGCATGAAGAGTGAGGAGTGCATGTTTGTACCTGACAACTCCCTGTCAGAGCCACCCTGAGCTGAAAACAGAACTCATAGGTCCAACCTCAAAAAAACCAAACACCTTCACTACCTAGGTAGAGCACCACCTTTGACTCTGATTTCTACTCTAACCAAGTAAAGAAAGTGAAGGGACACAGTCCTACAATAGTGCAAACACTGCTGCTGTCTGAGTGACACATCTCGGCTGCCCGGTTGTTGCATGGGAACTGGATAGAGTGCCTTTTTTTCAGAGCCAGTTTTGGAGTGTGACCAGGTTCTCTTCCATCCAGCGCTTGTTTAACCTGATGGTTTCCAAAGCTTCTTGCACGCTCCTCATCTGAGAGCCACGCTCTTTTAGACTCAAGAAGAATCTCTCCACCTGTAATCGCCACACACAAACACGTATTAAGCTATTAGTTAATCCAAACTTTAATTATCAGCACAAGAAGGATAATGTTTAAGGTCAGTACCCTCCTGTAGAGAAGTGCACCAACACATTCTGTATTAATGGACTGTATCAAAAACATACCTGATCAAGGTGTGCCTGTGTGGAGAACTGTGAGGTGGCAGATTTGATGATTGACTGGATGGCAAAGGAGCCCACAGGGAACCTACAGAAAAGCACAAAAAAGACAGATATTGATTTGTGGTGTTATTTTCATAAGAATGATCATTACACTCAGCTTCATCCCCAAAGCTAACAGGCACTTACTTCTGTATTAGGAGATCCCAGTTCTCTTGTATGAAATCCCACGCAAACAGGTAGCCTGTGAAGCCCTTACACACCGTGTTGATGACCAGAGGCAGTTCCTGGGTCTGGATGGTTTTTCCCCTCAGACCTGCCCGTAGAATCCTGCAGACAGTGATATTAGATTTCTGTTTGAACTACACAATGCTGAGATTCCCACACTGTCAAAAGTTACAAGTATACTGAGGGTAAAGTGTTTATCACATTTTTGTGTGTAGTTCGGTAAAAAAAGTAAACAAGGCACCAAAGTAAAGTTAGTACGAGTTATGGGTTTGTGCAGTGATTGTGACTGTGTTCTTTCCTCCAGCATGTCCAAGAAATTATTGGTAGGTGGGGACAGATGATGAGGTGTGAACCTGTCAAGGACTAAAGACAAACACTTACCAGACTATGCGCCGAGCGTCCTGAGTGGATGCCAGGCCTCGCAGCATTTTCCTTTTCTCTGCATCATAGGTGACTACGTTATACAAGCTGTGCAAAGTTTCCCAATCTTCATCAGACTGAGCAGCCACATTGAACACAACTTGCTGCAGATCTCCAGGGATCCTAAAAAATTATACACAGAGGCAAGCATACTTAAGGTTATCTGTAATCGGAGTCTCACCTTTTTAACTGCAACCCAAATGGTACCAACAGACTCACTGCATTTCAGTCTAATCACATACCTCTACCCAAAAAGATTTTGATGAGGACAAGGTAAAAGAAGTATTTTCAAATTTGAAAATGGATTCACAAAGTTTCAAGTGTTTAACATACCTCAGTGTCCCATTGGACTCCACATACTTCTTGAACAGGGCTCTGGCTTGCAGGGTGCAGTTTTCTTCTTTCAGATTACAAGCTGTCTCCAGCAGTGCTGAGCGCAGCTCCTGTTTGGATACACTTTCTTCCTCTTCCCATGTTTGTTTCCTCATCAAGGAGCCAAAATGGTGCATTATACGACTCTGTTGTAGGAGAAGAGGACATCATGGATTCATTACAACAAACAAATCACGGAGTTTATCACTTCCTCAGAGCATCTTAATAATCCATTAACACTTCTTACAAGTAAATAAATCAGAACCAGACACACTTAATGTCACCCACATAATATTAATAGGGAACAAAAGTATGCAAAATGTGAATGTAATTAAACAGAGTAAACATATGTGACTTTCGAGTACAGCAATACCTCAGCTTAATATTCATGAGTTTTAACAGTAATACACCGATTCTCAAGAAAAGTTTCAAACTTCTGAGGATAAGTGAGACATATCAATCTACATGTTCATTCAAAAATGCGTAAGTGTGCTTGTGGGTGTGTGTTAATGAACCTTCATGCGAGCCACAATTTCATACTCCTGTCTTTTGTCCAGTAGCTGACGGATATTGTTGAGCTGTAACAAGGCCTCCAACACCGGAGAAGTCTCAGTTTCATTGGACATGTAGCTCAAGAGGTTGAGGACTTGATTGAAGGTCACGCGTCCCAGTCTGTCCACACAGGTCAGTGAGTGGGAGGGAAGAGAAGAAGAAAATGAAAGTGTTTTAGAAGTCAAATACAGATACTGGGATGTCATCTTTAACCTCGGATTTACCAATTACTCAGTGTGGCTCAAAATGAAACAAGAGGTGCTGTAGACTTTACCTAGAGAGAGCAAAGATATTGTGTATAAGTGAGGCTCGGTCATCTGGTGTAAAAACAGTGGCATTGTCGAACAAAGCTGTTACAAGAGCAGCCCAGCCCTGGTCTCCGTAGTGGACGATGTAGAAACCAGAGTTTCTGTAGTTCAGCTTCAACCACTTCACACTTCCTGGCATCTTAAAAGTCCCTGTAGATACACAGACACAAACTCAAATGTATCATCTGACACAGTGTCAGACACTGAGACTTGCTGTTGTAGGGTGATTCTTTCTGTTTCACCTGACTTGGTCTTCAGGGTAAAAACCTGTCTGCATTCAGGGCCCAAGCTACAGCTGTCATTTACATATGTCACTGGAATATTCCACAAGCTGAAAAGGACACAAAACTCAATTAGGACTATATTGTGTTTCCGATCTGTTTGTGTGTCTGTTTGTGTGTCTATTGTTACCCACCTTGAGTTGCGAGTCCGATTGTCAGCAGTGAGCAGGAAGTGCTCCTGTGTGAGGGTCACCTCATCTCCTTGGCGGCTTACAGTGACCAAGGGGAAACCTTTCTGCGATGTCCATGAGTTCATCATTTCTGACACATTTAGGTGCTGTGGTGAGACTTCGATCTAAGAACAGGAAGGGAGATTCAGAGTCTGAGTCACCTGATGCCATGTTCGTTATCATGTAAAGCTATACAGATACGTTTTGACAGAGGCAAAAAAGAGAAAAAAAAGGCACAAGTTTTTTCTGCCTTTTGTGTTGATAATGCAGATCCTGACAGTTCCCTGTGATAGCCCATTACGCAAGGACTATAAAACAAGCCAAACACAACAAATGTTGGGCCAAAAATACTGCAGCCAAATGACAGACAGTTTAGAGTGGAAAGTTCAGATGTAGCCAAATCCATACATCTGCTGTTTACTATACCACAAAAATGAAAAAACACAAACACAAACCTCTGTTAGGCTGTTCCAAAGGTCGTTGGTGTCAGCGTTTGATCCTCTGAACTGTTTTAGGTATTGAATGATGCCCTTTCTGAACTGTTGTTCTATTGGCAGGGAGGTGCTGAGCATCAGGAGAATGGACGCACCCTTAAAAACAATGGCATGTAGCAACCAGGGTCAGAACAAAATCACAACACTGAGTGTAGACATAACTTAGTGAGGTGACAGTGGTAAAGCTGTACCTTTTCATAAGAGACAGAGTCAAACATCTCTTCCACTTCCTCTGGTGAATTAACCTCTGTCGATACTGGGTGGGAGGAGTTTAGTGCATCTTTGTCTAAGGCTCTGAACCGCACAGACAGGAACAAATTACCCTACAGACAAACACAGGAATCACTGCTCAAGCACATATTCAAGCAAACAGCTTCACCTGTTGGACAGATATTAATTCAAAGGCCTAATGAGTAAACTTACCATTTCCAGCTCGGGCAGGACTGTTTGTAGTGACGTGTACTGCATATAGGTGGCAAAACCCTCATTGAGCCACAGGTCATTCCACCAGCTCATAGTGACCAGGTTTCCGAACCACTTGCAAAACATAATAGCATAAAACAGAGATAAGAATGAGTCTTCAGCCTGTTCACTAAATCTGCTGTTTCCCAATTACACATATAAATACAGCTACCTGATGAGCAAGCTCATGTGCTATGACAGAGGCGACCACTTGTTTCTCTAGAGACGAAGACTGTTTTCCCACCAGCAGGCTGGTCTCTCTGAAAGTGATGAGTCCCCAGTTCTCCATGGCTCCTGCCAGGAAGTCAGGAATAGCTACCAAGTCTGGAAAAAAGAGATATTTCTGGGTTATAAAGAGGGGGGCAATGAAAAATCAGCTTACAAAATGAAATATGAAACAAATTCTTATTCATGCTCACCCAGTTTTTTGAGGGGGTAGTTGATTTCACAGAACTCGTTGTAGTACTGCAACAGTTTGGCTCCTGTGTCCAAAGCATAGTCAGTGTGTTCCTTCTTCTCTGGCACAGAGTACACAGACACCTAGAAGACATATTCATACGTATATCAACTATTCAAATGAGATTTCAGTTGGATGACCTATGACACTGATTCCAAGTGTAACCAGTGGGCAAATAGAGGCATAATAATCGTTGACACATATTGAAAAAGAAAAAAGAAAAAGTTTTATAAAAGTAAGGAGAGAATATGACTTCGAAACAAAGATTTCTACATGTACCCAAAAATCAGTGATTATTTCAGTGAGAAGGTAAAGCTGATTTCTCTTGTGTTAAACCGATTGAGTATAAAACTGTGTAATACATGCAGTACAGTCAAGAGAGTTGTTTCAGTGTCGCATCACAAGATGGCGAGAAACAGAACAACTTCAACTCTTTACATTAGAGATAAATGAGAATAGGAACTACAGAGAAAACTTAACTAAGTAAAGGTGGCGTAACATGTAGGACACAGAGTAGAACATCAAGCTGTGGAGGTGTCTGAATGTGGAGGGAATATGATAGGAGAAATATTGTGGAATTTTCACCTCTCCAAAACTTAAAGAAAGATTCTCACTTGTCCCACAGCCTTGTTGGAGACAGTGTGGGGAGAATAATGTTGATGTTGATCCTGCTCAATGTTTTTTTGAAATGAGTGAAAATGACTGTGTACTTGGATCAAGTATAGAAAGGAATGAGTGCAATTTTAGGTTGTAAACTTCTTACTATATATGAAGTGCTTATCTGGTAAATTCAACACAGGACAATAGACAAAGCAAAGACGGATGCCTAGTTGGAATATTACTGGTGGCATCAAAGAAATCTATAACAAGAAAGCGATGAAAGGAGGACACCTCCAAGACAAATTGGTCGTTGGGAAAAACTTTATGATACGGAGAGTTTTACGCACGATATAAGACTCTAACAGTCTATGGAAAATGTGGACTGATTTTAAAACCCATCAAAAATTTGGAAGAGGAAGGACTATTTGAACAGAGGCTAAACTATGTACAGCTAACCAACACAGAGGCTTGTGTAATGTGTTTTTTATGTTACCTCGTGGAGGAAAGCAAATAAAATATAAGTAATACAAAATGATTTAAAAAAAGACAAATCGAAAACATTGAAGAAAAGCTGTAATAGAAGACAGAGGTTATATTTGTGTTAGACTTACCACAGTATCAGAGACATTTTGGCTGACTGGACTGAAGTCAGCGATGATGAAGGCCACCAGGTAAGTACTCATGTTCACACTGGTCCTTTCAAACTCATCTTGGATGAGGCCATTGGGTAATTCAGTGGTTTTAGCCTGAAACACAGCATGAGGATGACTATCAACAAACTGTCACTGTCTTTGTTTGTTTTTACAAATATTGATGCAAGTGAAAAAAAATAATGAGTCACAATGTCTATTCTCTGATTCATGAGTTAGTAATAATGACATGGAATGATATGACACTATATTGCAATTGTGTGATATATGTTTGGTTACATCCCAATGACAAAGGTTTGGAGAAAAAATTGCATCATATTACCTTGGGCATATTGGAAAGAGTCAAGTAGTTTGGTTTTCTGCTGATTTTTATCAGAAAAGTAGCTTTGAATGATGGTTCATCAAAGCAAGGAAAGGCTTTTCGGGCTGATAGTGGCTCAAACTGGGTTGCAGCAAGAACCCTGAGGACCAGAGGGACAGTAGCATGATCATACTGATGCAGAAAATCAAATTAATTAAATAAAGAAAAAAACACAGCCAGCACTGCGTCCTTAGTGTCTGGTCAAAAGTAGAATTAAAATTAATGACATCAGTCTTAAAAACTGATTCAATTTCTTTTTTTCTAAAAAAAAAAAGATATATGAACCTTTTGTTTCCATTTTTATCACTGTACGAGCTGTTGTAGAAACCATCATAAGTGTGTGATAGGTCGGCTGAGTACTCCAGGGTCAGAACACAGTGCTGTCCAGCCTTCAGCTCCTCAGAGAACTTCACAGCTATCTGCTGTCTTGGTTTGTACTCCAGTAAAGTCACATCACTGGCCTCTCTGTCACCAATCTGGAAGAAGTTAAAACATGAGTCAGCACTGGCAGAGAACCAAAGAAAACATGTTTGCGTCAACCATCATACAAAAGCTTAACTACATGCACAGTTTTTGCAGTCAGGTAGGCTTTGGAAACCACAAAATTAACACCTAAATTTCCAACTCTGTGCTTGTACATAGTCATCAGCACAAACCTTAAATGTAGCTTTGGTGATGTTGAGGTCCGAACTGTGCAGGACAATGACTTTGGTGTTGTGAAGCACTGCCATGTTGATGACAGCGATGCCTGTGAAGTTCAAACTGTCCAGGTTGGGGTTCAGGGTGAGATCGTAGCTCAGAGGATGAATGCTGCGCGGCAGCCGGTACTGTGTCCATGGAAACAATTCACCATTTGTGGACACAGGATAGATGGGCTCCAGAGGAGATGTCTTGTTTGGCTTTCGACAACCTTCCTGCAAATGGACAGCCAGTGGAATGAGAATAATAATCTGACAGAGATACTGACATATCATGTTGAAAGAGTCATGTTTGGTTATGTAAACGGGGTAAAGGCAAAAATGGAACAGAGCAAGTCAATATTTCTTACCCTGGTGAAGGTGCATCCAGGTAAGAAGTAGAGTACCATGGTCATAGAGGCTACTATTACCAGGAATAACACACATACAACCATAGTACGTGCTGAGGGACGTGAGCAAGACCTGAGATAACAGAGGATTCAAGGCTGAATTACTCAACACACACAGGGTAAAAAGAGCTGGTAACGTTTTGAAAAATCAAGAGCTTTAGTCAAAGAACTAAAAGCCTTTGCTGTGTACTCAAACATGGTGGGTTTTTTATTATTCATTATTAGTTATCTGAACTTAAGATTTCATGATGGCTATGAAGATAAAAGCATGAACACAAGCTGTTGAAGAAAGTTTCTGCTTTGTAGAAAAAGTCTTACAAGCAGCTTCCACCATTCAGTTTTATTAATGTGGATATACAGTCATGGACTGGCTCCTTTTTTCTGTAAATCAAAGCTGCAGAGTGTCCAGTAACATAACCATGGCTTGTTTCATGATTCTATGAAAGTATTTGTCAAAGACTGAATCATGAGCAGTTTGTCACTTCCTTTTGCACTGACTTGCTAAATACGGCTCATTATTTAAAAAAGGTTTCAGATTTGACAATAGTGCTGTTTCCATTCCATGTGCTAGTTTAAGGAAGTGAAAGGGTACACTTACATCCATCGCCTATAGAAAAACTGTGCATAAAATGCCTTTCCTCTGACTGGATAGTTAATACAAATCATAAATACTAATTTACCACTGCTTGGAGATAAACTGTAGACCACAGCTGAAAATCAACCCAAAAAAGTATACTTTTCAGGGCATTACCTGGGAGGAGACTGTCTTGTGTAAGGGGAGGAGCTGGATCTGTGAGCAGAGCTCCGGTTCATGAAGGACATGCCCAGCAGACGGGCTGAAGACTCACAGTCCTCCTCATCTTCATCCATCTCGTTCTCTCCCAGGCCGCGCACAAGCAAGCGTGAGCTACGAGGCTCGTACACTACTTCATCTGGGTCAAGAGCAGGGAACGTCTAGAAAGAGCACACACGTTGCACTTGGTTATTTTTCAGCTATACAGTGCAGTGATTCCTTTATGATGCTAATAACTTTGTTGCTTGCACAGATAAATGTATTAACACAGGGTTAGACATGGGGGTGGTGAGGAGGACGAGAGCTGAGGCAGTAATGATGGAAAATAATCAGGGCACAGATATGATGTCAACAAAGACTGAGGAACCGGTAACATAACTTTAAGATATAGCAGCAAGAATAGCAGAGTGGTTAATGATGGGCAATCCTAATATCTACAGACTGTGCTTATGGGGGTAATGCCACGACATGTCTTTTTCAGTTCAAGGAGAAAAATGGGTCGAGGTAGCTTCAAATAAAAGAATACAAATACTTTCAACAAGCAGACAATTTAAATCTATGGATAGTTACAGCTGATAGATTTTTAAAAAATGTACATACTAGTGACAAATGAGAAACAGGTTTGTTTTGTATGCAGTAGAGTAAGAGCATGCAGGGAAGCATCAAATGCTAACCCAAAGTGTCAGCAAACCTCCAATCTAATGATGTTTATTCAGGCACAAGGCTCTGATCTGTTAAAATCACCAGCTCTGAATATGAGAGCACTCGTAAGATGTGTGCAGGCTGGGGTGGTGAAAATCTGCATTCTGATACAAGCAAATGATAGAGCCAGACTGGTCCTTAAATCAAAAAATATATCTACATAAAGATGCAGATCACATACAAGAAATAAGATGGCAACATAAACTTACTGGGTAAGCAGACGAGTCTTTCGCCAAATCCACAACATCAGGCTCTTCTTCAAACATACTGTTCTCAATCATGTTCCTTGGCAGGTTTGCTCGCTCTGCAAGACACAGAGGAAGTGAAATCTGACAGTGTTTTCTCAAAAACAGAAATGAGAGAGGTAAGAGGGAGAGAGAGAGAAACATGAGGCAATAAGCAAATAAAATGAAACACCCTGAATCTTTCTGTAAAGCAAATGTGCAATATTTCTTGAAGGAGTTTGAACCAGTAATAGCAACAGGCTTTATTTTGTCTCAGACAGCACTGTTATTTTTAAGGAATACACAAGCAATGTGAAGCTTCGTTCTGCAGAACACCAACTGAGGATCTTCATTTTCCTGTTAGTAAACTTCACTTCTTCCTGGTGCTTTGACCTACATAGGATCAGTTTGTCAGGATGGCAAAACAGCTCATTTTGAGATACGGTATTATAAAATCTGATGAGGAGAAAATTGCTGTATTTCCATCGTCATTCATTCATTCATTCACGAGACCCATCAGAGGTAGAAGAAATATACACCCGTTCACATTATCTGATCATAGACATGATCATTTGATTCCACTACAAAAATTCATTGTTACTACATCTGGTCTTCAGCATCACAATAACTGACTTTTAGAATATTTCAGTGCAGGATGCCTCATTCAGCGCTTTTCAACAATATGAGCTGTGTTCAACCACTTGACTTAATAATGAAAGTAGTAACATGACCTGCAATACTAATCCTATTCATGCTTTTATGAGCCTGATACAATGCACTGTCAGTGTCAGTTGTTGATGGACTTAAGTGGAAAGTTGCGAAAGTACCTCGATGGACAGTGTTGCTCAGTGATAATGCCACTAAACAAAAGCAGCTTTAAGCTTCCCAAGAGAAAAAGAGTCATTCTAAAAGGTGAATTTTGTCCCATGTTCTTGCTGTTCAGTGTTTCTGATAACATTGTGTGGACTGTGTCTCTGTCATTGCTCTGACTTGGAGGTCTATTAATAGTCTGAGAGCTAAGTAGTAAGTGATGTAAAATGTGTGGAGGAGAGTTTGGTTAAAAAAATAATGATAACATAATAGTAGAATTTCAAAATATTTCAATTTAACATATTTATTTCTCAGGATATAACCTTAAGCAAACATATCAAAACAACATTCATCTGTTTGAACTGTAACATTGCTGTTGTTCCACAAATTACTTCAGCTGGAAAACTCTTGACTGAGATTCACTACAACTAAAGAAATAAACAACAACTACGCAGTGCTTTTTCCTAATAATGGAAAAAATTAAAAACCAGCTATTCGCACCCCATGCCCATGTAAATCATAGACAATCACCCACTCTTCCACTCTCTCAAAGTCACAAGGATGTGTTGAGGTACTGAAACATGGTACTTGACACTACAGACAGAATTTGGTCAGTACCTATAAAAGCACTGAATTTAGTGCCCATCCCCATGACTGTGTAGAGAGGATTTGATCAAATGCATACTATTTAAGCAGGATGATTGATGAAGTGCAAAGTTTTTGTGATCCCTATCTTAAGATAAAAAATTCACAAGAAATTCTGGTTAACGTGAAAAAACAATGCTTTCTGTGACTTCCTCATGCTTGTGTGTAAATACAGCAGTAAGGCATGGTCTCTGCAGCCTTCCTGTTTACTCAAAACATATCTTAAGAGTCAAGGAAGTGTACTTTCACGAATGCACGTTAGTCTGTTTCTCTGTTGTTTTTTTAAACAGACTGTTGTGTCATAATTATCTCACAATATTGTCTTAAGATGTGACTTTGGAATTTTACTTAAAAATTACCTTGATTGCAATAACACATGGACAAAAAACAGGTAGTTCAACTGATGATTTTTGCTTAAACCTTCACCCTGGTTGAAAACAATCTAAAAAAGGAAAGTATCCCAGGAGAACAGTGAGTTTTATGCTGTTGTTTAGCTTCTGCAGCAGCTTTTTGTTTGTTTAATAAAGCTTTTGACACCCTGGGACTGGAGCAGAGGTTATAAAGCAGATGGCTGCTGCAGGCTGTTTGCACTGAGCTCACTTATCAGCTCTCCACACAAAGACAAAACAGTTACTACCAAACCAAGAGGCTCAGGGTGAACACGACTGGAGTCTTAAAGGCAGACTGTGTGCCTTTCAAAATCGTCAAAACTTTAAGTTTTAAAGCCGTTAGGGAAGTGCCCCTGGTTTAGCTCAAATGAAATAAAATCTTTTTTCTGACTGCACTACAATGTTCACATATGGATGATTCAGTGTTTAAAGGTAGATTCAGTTTTATGCAGGAAAATGTCTCATCTCAATGGAGGGTGGTAAATTCACTGATACTGTAGTTCAGTTAGCTGGAGTCTATCCAAGCAGTTTAACAGAAATCAGTCTCCCACAGAGCAAAAGTTGAAGTAAGCTTTGGTTTCGCTTGTTAAAAGTCAAGCCCCCCCCCTCTCCAGACATGTCCTCGGGTGAATGTCACAGTCCGGAAGCTTGCTGCTATTGTCCCGTTAGTTATTAGCTGGCCTGCTGCTGTTAGCTCTTCGTTTAATACATCTGTTGTTACAATCTTCCCTCCTTACCTGAGCTGTGGTTGTCAAATGGATCCATGTTGGGTGTCTCCGACGGTTCCCCGCATTCAAAAACACGGAAACGACTAAAGCAACTTGACAGCTGTGATGTCTTCCTCTCTGATCACAACAGACCGCAGGCTATCAGACACTCGGAGTAAATAAGAGCTTGTCTTCACTGTACCAACGTCAGCTACGTGGTTGTTAGCTCGGAACTAGCAACTTCTGACAATTTAAACTGACTCAAAGACATTCATCAAGCTAACGTTAGCTGATTTTAATTACTTTGGCGCCCATGCCGTAGAACAAAACATAAATACGGGTTTGTGATGTGAAAAAAAAATCAACGAAATGCTAAAAATGTGTAAACAAATCTTACTACAACATGCTCGGTAAACTCACGAACGGCCAAATGACACTTTGCTTCCTCCCCAACCAGTTGTTGACAACTTCCCATCAAATTACAAAAGCGGAATCCTATTGGATGTTGCTGTGAGGGAGGCGGGGTCACGTCTCTGACGCCACCACATATTTCCGAGGACTTTATTGCTGTGAATGCAGCAAGGCATTCACAGCTTATGTTCTTCTATGTCAAAAAAGTTTAAGATTCTTCTCCTCCTCCGTTCAAACTTCAAAACGACTGGCTCATTCAGGACAGGTGCGCTATGACTTTTCAGACAGATTTCACTCATACTTTCAGAGATATTTCACTTTTTTCACGATTTTCACACGCATAGAGAATGAATTGGATTTGGAATCATTCAGGGAATTTCTTCAGCCTCATTCAGACCCTTCTCATTCAGTCATACTTTCAGCCAGAAACTTCATTCTACCTGCAAAATGTTCAGCCACCATTTGGCTTTCTTCAGTATATTTCAGCTTCTTTCTACCTTTTTTAGTTTCTTCACAAAACTCCTTCAAAGGTCATGAAGTTTATCAGCCCTTGCAGCAGTTTAACATTGGTGTGTATGTGGTGGAGTGTTCAAACTGTAGAGTGAGGATTTGAATTTTAGAGTGTGGACCAGGAGATAAATGACCTGCAAACTTTTTGGACAAACAGGCCTAGGGGCCACAAATTTCACTCCACATACTCAAATTTGGGCTCAAAACGTAGATAATCTTGTTCTGCTTCTGATTAAGGACACTTGACACCAAAAGGACAAAGGGCAAAGCCTACAGGTGGCTAACTGTCACAGAAAGTCATCATCTGTCCCCATCTGCTCTAATGTTAAATCTCAAGGGACTTTCTGAGAGATTAAGAAAAAGTAACACTTTTTTAACTCACATTTCTGGTAAAACCTGTGGCTCAAAAGACATGAAATTTTCATCAATAGATACTCCTAAGCCTTGGGAATCTAATGGTGGTTTTGGTTTTCCGCTAGCACTCACGGTTTTTGCACAGGAACAGGATATTCACACCCTTGTCCCTGGCTCAAATCCAGCTCCTCATCAACTGTCTGTCAGTTAAATCAAACAGCTGCAGCTTCAAACAGCCTAACGAGCAGGTTACCGTGGAGACCTGTGATCTGACACACCTGTTTATACCTACAGATCAAAACAATGATGAAGAAAGATACTCAAGTGATTGTTTCTCTGCACCACTGACCAACACACAGCACACCAGCACATTAACCATATACACACAAAAACACACACACAAGCACACACACACACTCACACACAACACACACAAGCATATTAACCATGTACACACAAACACACAAACACACACACACACAAGCTGTCTCTCTCACACACACACACACATGCACTTCACTGTCTCAAACATCTGATAATTCTGATAATTCCCACACAACTTCTAGGGATAAAAAATTCTTTCATTGTGATTCATTGATTTCCTTTCTTTTCCATTTATTCTTCAATTCACCCATTCATATTTTCATTTTGGACATTATTTCACATCCTTTCAGCCAATTCTTCATGTTCATGTTCGTGAGTTCTCCTTCAACATTTTGCATTCAGCAGTTCAGCGCAAGCTTTTTCAAGATTCATTCAANATACTCAAATTTGGGCTCAAAACGTAGGTAATCTTGTTCTGCTTCTGATTAAGGACACTTGACACCAAAAGGACAAAGGACAAAGCCTACAGGTGGCTAACTGTCACAGAAAGTCATCATCTGTCCCCATCTGCTCTAATGTTAAATCTCAAGGGACTTTCTGAGAGATTAAGAAAAAGTAACACTTTTTTAACTCACATTTCTGGTAAAACCTGTGGCTCAACAGACATGAAATTTACATCAATAGATACTCCTAAGCCTTGGGAATCTAATGGTGGTTTTGGTTTTCCGCTAGCACTTACGGTTTTTGCACAGGAACAGGATATTCACACCCTTGTCCCAGGCTCAAATCCAGCTCCTCATCAACTGTCTGTCAGTTAAATCAAACAGCTGCAGCTTCAAACAGCCTAAAGAGCAGGTTACCATGGAGACCTGTGATCTGACACACCTGTTTATACCTACAGATCAAAACAATGATGAACAAAGATACTCAAGTGATTGTTTCTCTGCACCACTGACCAACACACAGCACACCAGCACACCAAACATATACTCACACACAAACACACCAAACACACACACACACCAGCACATTCACCATATACACACAAAAACACACACATAAGCACACACACTCACACAAACACACACACAAGCATATTAACCATGTACACACAAACACACACACACACACACACACAAGCTGTCTCTCTCACACACACACACATGCACTTCACTGTCTCAAACATCTGATAATTCTGATAATTCCCACACAACTTCTAGGGATAAAAAATTATTTCATTGTGATTCATTGATAAGGAAAGAAAAGGTAAATAAGAAGTTAAGTGGGTAAGTATAAAAGTAAAACCTGTAATAAAGTGTAGGAAAGTCGGTTAAGAAGTACAAGTACAAGCACTCAAGAGGAAGTTGTAAAACGTAAGTCGTCAAGTCGCGTTCGAAAAAGTTCTAAGTAAGTTGGTAAAAGTCTATTTAAGAGTAATTCAGCATATTCAGGATTCTGCATCAGCAGTTCAGCGTGAGCTGCTTCAGCTTCTGCATTCACAGCGCAATTTCTTCAGAAATTGCTTTTCTAGTTTCCAAAGCAGTCCAACATTTAATCAACCCTCTGATGCATGAGTTATGAAAGTCAGTGTCAGGATTTTTCCCTTGGGTGTTTTTATTGATCTGAAGGCATGAAAAAAAGTTTTCCAATCTTTTTTTTTTTTCAAATATTTGTAACTGAGCATTCAACATGAAAAAGAGTGAACTTAATATAAATATGATTGTTTTGTGTGTCTTTTGGTAATTTCATGAATATTTTTTAACTCTCTTTCATCCATTTTAACACTGAATAATTTATAGTTGATAAGCTTTTTCACCCTCAAATGTTTTTCTGTAACATTTTTTAAAATATATGTTTGGGAAAAAAAAAGTGTTCAGGCCCTAAGAAGAATAAAATATCCTGACACAGGCTAATATGAATTTCCACCACATAAACAATTGAATTTAGGGATGATTAACTTAAATAGGTGTCCACTGTAGTGACCACTATGCGCAACAGGGTTAAAGACTTTTAAAGTGATTATATTTTGATTCAACACTGTAAAAAAGGGAAAAAAATTGTTTCTAAAGAAAAAAAACAAACAATAGAAGATAACTTCAAAGTATCACCAAGGCTTCAAAAAGCCTCTTAATGGTACATGTCCTTGGATAAATAAGAGTGGATGTAAAAACCGCAGCAAGAACTGTGAAAAAAAGGTATTGGTTATTTGTTTTACGTAGAAACACGGTAGAGAATCTTTTCCAATAGTGGGGAATACATCAGAGAAGCAAAAGTAAAATACATCCAATATAAAATACTGCATAGGTAGGCTTACTACTGCACACCAAGAAGGCTCTATAGTATGAGTTTAATTAGACACTGCTTATGTTGGAAATGCAAAACAGAATGTGGTACTTTCATACATGTACTATGGTATTGTGCCATGGTTTCCCCATTATGTAAGATTGTTTTGAGTTATATGGAAGAATGGTTTGGATATGTACCACCCAGATCAGCCCAGCTGTGTCTACTCTGGAACAGAAGTTTGGTGCCACAGGTTAGTACATCTAGATTTCAAATATTTGTGTCTGGCTTCAAACCCTGCGTTAGACTGATCCCAAAGTTCTGGAAGGAGGCTCAAACTCCTACACTGAAAATATGTAGAGACTAGATGATAGGAACTGCTGCATGTGAGAAGATGTTGAGGAAAATAAATCCTAGACACGACATGGCCAAAGCACAATGGGACGGCTTCAGAAACTTTATGACAAGGGGAAGTAATATAAGTCTAAAAAGAAGTCATGGTTGCCTTGAATATGTCCACTGTTTGAATCAATTTAATCATGTTATGAGCAGGAAAGTTTCATAGAAACAGTTTTTAAAAAGCTCCAAGCACAAGCTTACCTTGATTTAGAAATGCACAATTTCAAAGCACAATTTTTAGCAAAACTTTAAACAATACGAGAAAAAAAAGTATCTCTCACACACACACACACATGCACTTCACTGTCTCAAACATCTGATAATTCTGATAATTCCCACACAACTTCTAGGGATAAAAAATTCTTTCATTGTGATTCATTGATTTCCTTTCTTTTCCATTTATTCTTCAATTCACCCATTCATATTTTCATTTTGGACATTATTTCACATCCTTTCAGCCAATTCTTCATGTTCATGTTCGTGAGTTCTCCTTCAACATTTTGCATTCAGCAGTTCAGCGCAAGCTTTTTCAAGATTCATTCAACCATGTTCAGATAAATTCAGTAATTCAGCATATTCAGGATTCTGCATCAGCAGTTCAGCGTGAGCTGCTTCAGCTTCTGCATTCACAGCGCAATTTCTGAAGAAATTGCTTTTCTAGTTTCCAAAGCAGTCCAACATTTAATCAACCCTCTGATGCATGAGTTATGAAAGTCAGTGTCAGGATTTTTCCCTTGGGTGTTTTTATTGATCTGAAGGCATGAAAAAAAGTTTTCCAATCTTTTTTTTTTTTTCAAATATTTGTAACTGAGCATTCAACATGAAAAAGAGTGAACTTAATATAAATATGATTGTTTTGTGTGTCTTTTGGTAATTTCATGAATATTTTTTAACTCTCTTTCATCCATTTTAACACTGAATAATTTATAGTTGATAAGCTTTTTCACCCTCAAATGTTTTTCTGTAACATTTTTTAAAATATATGTTTGGGGAAAAAAAAGTGTTCAGGCCCTAAGAAGAATAAAATATCCTGACACAGGCTAATATGAATTTCCACCACATAAACAATTGAATTTAGGGATGATTAACTTAAATAGGTGTCCACTGTAGTGACCACTATGCGCAACAGGGTTAAAGACTTTTAAAGTGATTATATTTTGATTCAACACTGTAAAAAAGGGAAAAAAATTGTTTCTAAAGAAAAAAAACAAACAATAGAAGATAACTTCAAAGTATCACCAAGGCTTCAAAAAGCCTCTTAATGGTACATGTCCTTGGATAAATAAGAGTGGATGTAAAAACCGCAGCAAGAACTGTGAAAAAAAGGTATTGGTTATTTGTTTTATGTAGAAACACGGCAGAGAATCTTTTCCAATAGTGGGGAATACATCAGAGAAGCAAAAGTAAAATACATCCAATATAAAATACTGCATAGGTAGGCTTACTACTGCACACCAAGAAGGCTCTATAGTATGAGTTTAATTAGACACTGCTTATGTTGGAAATGCAAAACAGAATGTGGTACTTTCATACATGTACTATGGTATTGTGCCATGGTTTCCCCATAATGTAAGATTGTTTTGAGTTATATGGAAGAATGGTTTGGATATGTACCACCCAGATCAGCCCAGCTGTGTCTACTCTGGAACAGAAGTTTGGTGCCACAGGTTAGTACATCTAGATTTCAAATATTTGTGTCTGGCTTCAAACCCTGCGTTAGACCGATCCCAAAGTTCTGGAAGGAGGCTCAAACTCCTACAGTGAAAATATGTAGAGACTAGATGATAGGAACTGCTGCATGTGAGAAGATGTTTAGGAAAATAAATCCTAGACACGACATGGCCAAAGCACAATGGGACGGCTTCAGAAACTTTATGACAAGGGGAAGTAATATAAGTCTAAAAAGAAGTCATGGTTGCCTTGAATATGTCCACTGTTTGAATCAATTTAATCATGTTATGAGCAGGAAAGTTTCATAGAAACAGTTTTTAAAAAGCTCCAAGCACAAGCTTACCTTGATTTAGAAATGCACAATTTCAAAGCACAATTTTTAGCAAAACTTTAAACAATACGAGAAAAAAAAGTATCTCACAAACTTGCACACACTCCAAGCTCAGCTGCCATCTTTACCATTGACAATCCTTTTTTCTTTGTCTAAAAATGTAGTACCCCTAAAATGATTGTGATGCCTTTTGTATACAACTGTCAACTCTGCAGTGTTGAGAACAGTGCTTGCATATTTCAACAAAATTAACAAAACTTTTCAAAAGTTCCCCTGTGCAAACCTGACTATGAAAAAAAGGTAGAACATGACTTGGCTGTTTCCAAGATGACATTATTACAAAAAATCTCTTCTGAAATACGCTGTCAGGTCAAAATCTTCTCTCGAATGAAATAAATTCCAGATAGAAGACACAGGGTCGTGGTCTTTCAGACAGGGTCACTCTAGTGCATCCATAAACACCAGCTCTGTTGCTGCTGTCCTTTATTTCATTTGTTCATTCACCCAGAGTCTCAGGGGCTCCAGGTTCCTCTGAACCCAGCGCACATTTTTCTTCACATTGTCCAGAGCAATCTGAGTCGCTCTGAGCTGAGATGTGTGCTCTTTGATGGACTCAAAGAATAACTGCACCTGGTGATCAAACAAACACACATAACTTTTTCAACACCAGACAACATAAGTGTGAGAAAGAGACTTGAAAAAATGAACTCTAAGACACTACTAAAACACTGATCTTTCAAAATTATAATTAATTCGATATCTGTGTAGTTTCTCAGAGCACAGTTACCTCAGTGAGATCCTCCTGAGATGAAAACTGGCCTGTGGTACCAACAAGGATGTTTCTGATACACGAGGAGCCCAACTGGAACCTGCAGCACAGACAGGCAGGAGACAGGACATGTGACGGACTGTCATTTTATCTCTCTGTTGTGGAAGAAAGGTAAAAAATTGTTGCGTAGCCTACAGTCAGGTCTCCAGTAAACTAGAAACCTGTTTGACTTCCTCCCAAAGCCTCTGAAAGTTCAGAACTTCCTGGTTTACACAAACTGGAAAAGCTTGGAGCAAGTACTCACAAACTTCCTCAGATATCTTTGTAAAGTTTTCATTGTTACATAAAACTACATTTTAATGGCATATATTTTAACTTTAGTGTTTATCAATCACAATGTTTCTTATTGCTAAGCACTAACCTTTGAACCAATGTGTGCCAGTTCTTTTTGACAAAGTTCCAAGCGAGGTTATGTCCCTGCGGGTTCCTGGCCACCATGAGAATGAGATGGGATAGATCCTGTGATCGAATCACTTTTCCTTCCAGACCCAACTCCAGCAGTCTGAAACACAAACAGACAGCACTCTTAAAAGTCTCAGCTCCTTCCTCTACCCCTTCTGTAATAAAAACGTTGAAAACTGTTAGGTGCACTATATATGTTTACCACAGGGTGGCAGCAATAACCATGTGAAAACATACATTTCTAAGATGTACCTGCTGAGTTTGTTTGTGTCTTTGCTGCAGGTCAAAGCATAGAGGAGCTTGTTTTTCTGAGCTGCAGAGAGGGAGACACTGTATGTGTGGAGGAGAGAAGCCCAGCCATGGTCATCCTGAGCTCCCACTGAATACACCGTCTCTGCCACATCAGTGGGCAAGCTGAGGTAGAAAAAACAGATGTCATAAAACATTTCACATACAGGTACGGTTTATATCAATCACATCAGCAGCTTCTGACTGAGGCTGAAGTGGAGTTGTGTTCACATACTTGAGTGTGCCGTTGGACTGAAGCCAGTCGTTGAAGCTGTGGCGTGCTCGCTCCACACAGGGAAGGTTATCAAGGTGGCAGGCCAGTGACAGGACCTCTGACCTCAGGCGTCGCTCTGACACAGAGCCACTGTCACTCCATGTTTGCTGGTCAATGACATCACGGAAAAATCGCTGGATGTACACCTGCATCAAGAGACACAGCATCTCATATGAGCTCATGCTGCGTCCGACATGAACACAGGCAGATGTTTCAAAATAACAGTTCACTCTCGGCCCCTCACCCCCAGGTTCCTTGTTAGATCTAACTCATCCATTTTCTCAACCATCCGGTAAAAGTGCTCCAGGTAGCCCAGTCCTTGGAGTAGAGGAACTGTGTGGGTCTCCCGCTGCAGGTATCCCATCAGGTCCAAGGCTTTATTCAGCGGCAGGAGTCCTGCTCTTTAGAGGCAGACAAGAACATTTTAAAAGTAAAAAAATTGAAAAAATTGAAAAAATTTGGAGCTGTTTTCATTGTTTCATCATATTTTTACTTGTTTGTTACTGCGTATACTAAGGCTTGTACATATTATTGATTCAGCCACATGTTGTCCTGACTCATGCAGGTGCAAAATATCAATATTTCCATATAAAAATGTGTAGCACTTATAAAAGATTCGATCCCAGCTTGACCCACTTAAAGCATAACTACTTGCTGTCACTATGTTAACATAGCATAAATGTCCTTCTTTAAACAGGAAAGGAAAGTGTAATTGAATAACTGTTTTACAATCCATCAGTTATTAAAGAGTTACTGTGCAGTGAGAGTATGGAACAACAGACACACACATACTGCCTAAGTTTGCTTACGTCACCAGGTGAAAAGCATTATGAATCAAATGAGTCCTGTCTTTGTAGCTCAGAGCAGTGTGGTTTTTCCTCAGCAGGTTTGTCATCTCATCCCAACCATCGTCCTCATAATGAACCACATAATATCCCGTCATGTCACTGTTGACTTTCACCCAGCTGACTTCCTCCTCCAAATGTATGCTGTCTGAATGAGACATGAAACAAATGACAAAAACATTTGGAGAAAATAAATCAAAGGTACAAATAGAATAAACATGAAAAGTTTTTCACTCCTACCTGTATGTGTTGTCATCAGGTGCCTATGGATGGTGCTAGAAGCAGCTGTCTTGTATGTCAATGGGATGTGCCACAGAAATCTACACAAAACAAGAGGGAGCAGTGTTTACATCCAAGAAATTTTAAAATAGAAAATAAAAAGGCAAGCAAGTGTACATGAAATTGTGGACATGCTCACCCCTGTTGCATCGTGGACCACAGAGGGTCAGAGGGAATCACAGTCCTCAAGAACCTTTGCTGTCTGAGCAGAAGACGAGAGCCTTTCCTCTTTACGACCACCAGAGGGATCCCTTTCTGCAGAGTCCAAGTGTTCATGATGGCTGTGAGGTCCAGGTGTTCCCCTGCAAACAGGTACTTTAAGAGAGAGTCAGAGAACACATGCAATCTCAAAAAATCACAAAGTCAGAAAATAATTTTGCTCAGATGTGCTTATCAGTAAGAAAGAATACCACAAGGGACATTTCATGTTAAACATTCACTTACTGCATTCTTGGAGGCCTGGTTGCTGTTGTAACAGTGTTTTCCAGAGATGAAGTCCCCCTCCGAGCAAGTCTGAGAACAAAAAAAAACAAAAAAACATTAATTTAATGAAAAAGAAGTGACTTTTATTTCACAATATTTATAATGAGTGACAGCACCCATACATTATGTTTTCTTCCTTCATTACGGATGTTAGTTTCTGTTTAACTCTGAACTCTGAGATAACTAATGTTATTTATAATGGTATGATTTTGATGTCTTATTGATGCTGCAGAAAAACCAATTAAAATAGCATTTTAAGACTCACACAGCAAATCTTAAGGCAAAAACGGCCAAAAATTAAGACACAAGAAAATAAAAAAGGACTGTGAAGAGACATAATTACTGAATGAGTTTTTACATTGGCTAGACTGTCCCAAAGGTCCTGGTTGTGAGCATTTCTGTAGCTGTATTTGCGGAGGTATCGTACAATCCCGCTCTGGAACATATCATCCGTCAGAAAGTGTCGAAGCATGTGCAGAACACATGCACCCTGGAGAGAGAGAAAGTGTGGTAAATGCATGGACCATGACAGATTATGTTGCAGAACGTTGTCTGAGAATTTAAGGTATTTTATTTTTTTGTAAAATGGGAAAACGAGTTTTCTGTTTGCACATTATCATAGATATGAACTCACATTTCTCTGTAAAAAGAGGCTGATTTACAGCTATTCAAAGTTGTTCAAGGCAATCATTACTACATGTCCATTTATTGATAATGCATGCAAGTTTGATTAAAGACAGGAAAAATTTTTAAAAGATAAAGGGCTAAACATACTTTGTCATAGGAGACGGTGTCAAACATCTCTTTGATCTGAGTAGGGTTCTCTGCTGGGCTCGATATTGGCCGAGAGGAGTTTAATGAATCAAGGCCAACTGCTGCAAAACAGACGTGCAGTAAATATTCCTCCTGCAAGATGGAGCACAGAACAGTATCATCAGTGCTCTCTCCAAGGTTTCACATCGGGAAAAATAAACCTTTCTTGCTGATTCTCAGCTCAAACAAAGCACCTACCACTTTCAGCTCAGGGTAGGTGGCCTCCACTGAAATGTACTCCATGTACCTGGCAAATCCTTCATTCAGCCAAATGTCGTTCCACCACTCCATGGTCACCAAGTTACCAAACCACTGCAGGACAGTTTTACAAGTTTGCACTCTTTCACATCTATGAGCATGTAAACTAATGAAATGAAACAAGCGTGAAACGGACTCTCACCTGATGGGCAAGCTCGTGGCCAATCACCATAGTAACCCAGAGCTTATCAGAAACAGAGGATGTGAGGGGATCAAAAAGAAGGCTGGTCTCTCTGTAGGTGGTCAAACCCCAGTTTTCCATTGCACCAGACTCAAAATCTGGAATGGCTATCAGATCTAAGTGGAAAAAACAACTAGTCAAAGAATAGAAAAGCACTGGGAGGAAAGGGAGAGAATAAAAATATATAACAAAGTATATACCTTGTTTGGGTAGAGGATATTCAATGTTGAAATATTCCTCATAGAAGTCAAGCATTTTGACAGCAACCTCCAGGGCATAGTGTGTTTGCTGTATCTTCTCAGGAGAAGCGTAGACAGACACCTAAAACACACAGCAGTAAATAAAAACTCACCCAAAAACATAAATAGTGTTTTCAAGACAAGCGGACAAGTCTGAGATCATACCTGCACCCCAGAGGATGTTGTTGCAGTGACAGACTTGAAGTCACAGATGACAAATGCCACAAGGTATGTGCTCATCTTCACGCTCACATCAAACTGGTCCTCAAGCAGGTCTTCACTGACTCTCACTGTCTTAACCTGAAATAAAGAAAAAGAGAGGATATTAGGAAAATGAAAGTGTTCGATGGTGATCTAACCCGCCGAAGAGCATCACTCACCACAGGCATGTTAGACAGAGCAATGAACTCAGGTTTCCTCCTTATGCTGACTGTGAAGGTGGCTTTGAAGCTTGGCTCATCAAAACAAGGGAAGGCCATCCGAGCACTAGTGGGCTCAAAGTGTGTTGAGGCTAAAGTCCTGGGATGATCAGAGAGTATCTGAGAAACTGTAGTGTGAAAGTAATGAACGAGGCAGATATCTTATATAAATTGTTGTGAGTCAGTCTGTCTGCTCTAACCTGGTCTCCCCATCACTGGTTCTGTATGTGCTCTTATAAAATCCATGGAAGCCCTCTGATAGTTCTGCTCCAAACTCAATATTCAGAAAGTACTTTTGCCCAGTAGTGAGCACCCTGGGTGAGAAAATACCAATCTGTTCATGGGATGGGTTATGAAGAACTGGAAGAACCTGTGAGGAGAAAATCAGATTTTAACAAATTCAAACATCTTCACTTTTATTTTCTAGTTATCACTAGATGTGAAGAGAAGCTGGATGACGTGAAACGGACGGATAACATTGAATCCTACATTTAGTGTTACCTGGTTAGACAGATGAGCGAGGTTCTGGTCTAATATCGTGGCTTTGATGATGTTCAGGCCTTTGCTGTGCAGTACAACCCAGTTTGTGTTGTTCTGGACATCAATCTGAATCTGCACTGAGCCAGAGAAATTTAGAGTGGTGAGGTCTGGATGCAGGAGCAGATGGTAGTGTAGAGGAACGATGTACCTAAGACAGAGAAAAGGATGGTTTATTTTTTAAATGTGATGCCAACACATGCCAGCTTACAGAATGATAGTATGACAGATACCTCGGCAGGCGGAGACGGCTCCAAGGAAAAGACAGTTTATCTGTGCCCAAAGTAGACTGCTCTCCCTCGGGGTGAGGAGGATTGAAATTTTGCTTTGATGTGGGCTGAGACCCCACAAGTGACATGTAGAGAAAAGATAGTATTAAAGTCCTGAAAAAGGCCATTTTAAAGGAAATGCTCTTCAACCACTGATTCAAAAAAAAGAAAAAGCAGTAGGCTGGCAGCTTGTCTTGAACTCAGTCACATGCCAAACGAGTGTGAGTGTTGACGCCTCCCTGGACCTTAGACTATCCCAATAAAGCAGATGGAAAATGGATCAATATCTTTTATCTTGAACCTGAAAGAACAGAAATAGATTTTTAGTCAGTCTTACAGATGTGATCATGTTTCACATGTCTCTACCTGAAAAGAGAATTACTTTTCCATCTTGATAAAAAAAACCTTCTTCTTCACCTACCTAGAAGTTGTCAGTGTATTTAAAATATACAACTATTGCAAACACATGAGAGCTACATTTAAGTTTTAGCTCATACCAGAACCCATCTCAGCCTCACGGAGAGTCAGACATGTGACAAAGCGACCACATGATTATCCATGCGGACAAAACAAGATGAGGACAGAGCTATAACCGAGGTGACAACAGCTGCAGGTCAGGAGCGGAGCAGTCGCTCAGACCAGGCTGCACGCGCTGAGGTCAGGTACTGCCGCGCAGGGAGACAAGTTGTGTTTCCCAAAACAAGTTCAAAAGAAATGAAGCGCACTGTTGTAACTAATGCTTTTGTTACGGTAATTATTCTTTTCCTTCACTTGCTATATAGGTTGTGTTTAATGTGAATATAAAGACAGAAAAGTCGAAAGATTTTTACCTCGATCATTCGGGCTGTCTCATTCTTCCGGCTGGTAGCTTTCACTTTCTGTTTTCAGCAAAGCTTCCCGCCCACGGTAGAACTGGGAAGGAAAAACTTAAAGGGACTGTGAGGACTTTATTTGGGATCTTAAAAAAGTTTCACATAATCCCCAGATTAAAATGAGATGATCAGCGCTTGAATAGGTTATTTTTTTAATATTTATTCCTAACTTTCCAATAGGGTTGGACTGGATTGATCGGCATGTTGAAGTCTCCATGACAACCAAGTTTGGCAGTGAGGCCAGCAGGAAAAGAGATCTGTGTTTTTTCTATCCTGAAAACCATTTCTGTGATTTATTTAGTAGTAATAGTGGGACACCAGGGCTGGACTGTCAGACAGAAAAGGGACAGAAGAGCAGAAGAAAGCTAAACAGGAAAATGATAGAGCACCAGCTAAAGGCTAACACACGAGCTCAAGTCTAAAACACAGGCTAAAGGCTTTGCTTTGCTTGGTGGGTGGAGGAACACAACCAGGGATTACCAACATTACACTGTATAGATATGTATGCACTGGGCTGTGAGTAGTGCTAAATGTAGCTGGCTACTAAACTACAGTGCAAACAAAATTTGCTGTCACGTTTCAAACACGAGCGCCACATAACTGTTGATTGGTACATAATCTCACACGTTGTATTCAGTAAAAAGTTATCTTGAACGAAGAAAAGTATCCTCAAAAAGGAGATAGAAACAACTTTCACGCTCAAGACAAACATCACGACAGTTGCAAGAGTCATTCGGCTGACGGAGGACTTCTCCTCACAATCTCTTTAAAGTGGAAGTATAAGCTTGTTAATGCAAAAAATTGTCCAAATATTTGTAGATTTATCACTTTAGCACTAAATGATGTGGGGAAAACCGATAGAATATATAAACTTGCTGTTGCTTCTCATATTAGTTTGCATTGAGATATTGACTCCATACAGATATTGTGTGTGTGTGTGTGTGTGTGTGTGTGTGTGTGTGTGTGTGTGTGTGTGTGTGCAGGTGTTCCCTAAAAGCATGTTGTCTAATGTCTGGTGTGTGTTGATATGATCGCTGTCTTACCTCACTTCTCACTGCAGTTAGCAGGTGTGTCTAAAGCTAAGACAATGACTCCTATCTGTCTCTTTATTCTCCACTTTACTTCACTGTAGTGTCTCTATTTCTTTCTTTGTGTGTACGTGTAGAAGGGTGTCCATTGTCAGTATAAGGTCACAACTATCAGACATTTCAATCCCCCATAATGCAGTGCTCTTGGCAATGCCAGACAGCATACCTCTCATCTCAGACCAGACACAGCACATAGACTCACTCACACACACGGACACACACACTCCAGATTATCACTAAAGCTACTGTGACCAAAGCAGTTATGATTGAGCCAAGCCGAGGACTATTTTACCTTCCGATCATCTATTTATGGACAGGTAGGAACTTTCAATTTCTTGTTCATTATCATAATATTTATTTTGATATAATAGGATTGGATATTCTATTTTGCTTTGAAGTAAAATCAGTCATGTCCAAATATTTAACTTTTTACATTTTGTTAGAAGAGCAGCCAGCATTTGAACTCAATCAGGGGCTGTTGAACTTAAGCAAAAACAATTCCTTTTAGTCAATAAGACCAAAAACACAATTTCCCTGCAGTTTTGCCCCTTTTGACTTGTTTTGATTATTTTGTGTTTTCCTTGTATCATATTTATTGTGCAAATTTTAAATTATGTAAATATAAATTTAAGAATAAACAGTTAGTTTTCATTACTTACCTCCCCATATTTCAGAATGCTGCCCTCTTTTTATGCATACTTCCCTTTATTGTTATCTTTGGAACTTCTGATAGAGGCTCCCATCTGTGACTCTTCTTCTTCATCATCCTTTTACTAATGTGCAGATTTTAGGCTCATTGGTTGGTGTGCAATATTTGTTGTCTGAGGTTTTTCTTTTGTATGTACATTTCTTTCAATTTTTGTGTTTTTATTTGTTTATTTGCACTGTAGGGACAGTTCAGGATGTGCAACATTTGAATCTCAGAAAGATGCTCTCAAGGGAACAGCATATAGAATTGTGTTGCATATTGCATTGCACTGTATTGTTTTGGGTTGTGTAGTGTCATGTCATGTGGTTTTGGGTCACGTTGTTTTGTATGGTACATTTAAAGCTGTGCAAAATTGTATCATATAAAGTCAGTGTTTTATGGTGTCATTTATTCCTCTCTTTCATAATTCTTCCTCTTGTCACTCTCCATCTTCCTCCAGGAGGTGTGGAAGGTTATGTTCTGGCTTTTCTAGCCCCTCCGGTCCACCTCTCAGGTGAAAGGCTTGGTTGGACCATGCTGGTCTGCATGGTGACAGACTTCAGGAGAGGGTACCTAGAGGTCAGCTGGAGGTCACCAGTGGAAGATCACTTCTCCAGCTCTTCATACAGCCTTTCTGTAGAGAGTAAACATCAGGGTCACAGTGCTGTTGCAATCATTACCGTGGCAACCAGAGACTGGCCGTCCTTCAGTTGCTCTGCGACACAAAGACGACGGCCAAGGCTCACAAGAAAACATCACACCACTCCATCAGGTATGACTGCAGAAACTCCTGTACAAGGACATAAGAAGTGCAGTGTTTAAAACACAGAAATTCAAAACATTTACCTCACATTTTAATTTATATAATCTTATACATCAGGTAATCAAAATAAGACCTGTTATGAAGAAGACAACACAGATGGTAAAACGTTTGACTATTTGTTTTAGATTAAATCTTGAAAAAAAAAACAAAAAAAAAAAAACTAGCCACCAATATGGGCGTTGTTTCATATTCTTTCTGTTGTTGTTTTTTTTAACGTTCCAGATGTTGTTGTTTGGACAAACATAGTGGTTGTCATGATATTGAGGTTACTGCTCTTGAAGACCATCATCTTTAACTCTTTCATAACTGCATATGCAGTTATTAAATGGTAAGAGATACATCTGTTTGCCTAACTAAATATGTGTGATAGTCTACATCATTTCAATTTAACTGAGAGATTACAAACTCATCAGTGTAATTGTCATGGCCATAGAAGTTAATTTTGTAACTTATAAAAATTTTGTCTGGTTATCTTTGTCATTCTGAGCTACTTTTTAAAGTTTGTGTCATGTTATTTTGTCTTTTTATCCAACGTGATTAATGTACACATTATATGTCACATATAAATGGTAATAACTCTTGGGTTGGAACTTTCAGATGGATGGAAATGAAGAGCATCTGATGCATCACATCATATCATAAGGGAAGCAGACCCAAAGAGAACAACTCTTTCTTATCTGAAGTTTCCACACTTGAAGTTTTCCACGCTTGCTGGAATCAATTTGTAGCTCACGTTTTGGACCGGATTCTATGGATTAAATGGAAAATTACCATCTGTCTGAATCACAGAGGTGCTAGGTGTCAATGCTGTGAGTCTTCAGCGCGCCTCTCATTGACCTCCCAGCAGGTGTTTTCAAGCTGACAGTTGAAAACGGATTGTGTCTGTGAGGGAAAACCTTGTATCTGATCAAAACTTAACCTCAGGCTGGTGGAGTACCACACAGTTTGCTGTGCTGTGTCAGTGAGACACTCTCTTTTTACATACTTGTTACCTTGAACTATTTGGATAACTTTGAGGATTGTAAGGACATTTTAGCTCAAGGCTGTTACAAGTGATCATAAAATGCTTGAATGTGATATAAATAAAGAGGTAGAAATCTTGAACCACTTTGAATTTATTTATTTTTTTAAATAAAACACTTGCACACAGTACTTTTTTCTTTGCTTTTTTTTTTTTTGCGCGCCATGAGTAACACAGACATAGCAAGAGAGCACCACTAGGTGGCAGTACAATCACATCTGACATTTTTTAAATTATTATCCAACAGCAAGGATATGGACCTTCACTTCCTCTACAGGACACTACAATCATAAATAAGTTAAGTATTTCAACATCGACCAGCCACTCTTCACCAAACTGACACTCACACGATGCCAAAGAGTGAGATTAAGCTCAAACGGCTGACCAAACAGGGCACAGTGACACAGAAAGTTAAAAAAGATTCATAGTCTTGAAGATTGGCTTTTCTATTAGAAATCAAATGGGATACACTTCCCACAATGCACTGCTGATTCACAGTGTTTGTGTCTTTTGTGTATCCCAGTTAAGAGCAGCTCTTCAGTCCTGGCAGTGGGACTAAAACAGTCTACAGTAGAAACATTGATAACAGAGAGTGTGAGCAGGAGGATGGTGCTGGTTCCACAGTGAATTCTGAATCTATTTGTACATGAAAAACATAAATTAACTCTCTTTGGCTCAAATTAACAAAGAAAACACCTGTTGTGTCACAGCCTCTTGGCAAAAAAAATGGGAACACCTGCAACTTGATTCTCAGAAGAATAGAATAAAAGCACACTGGCACAGCCACACATGCTTGTGCACACGCACTCATTCGTACTTATTTGAAACCAGGACCGAGAAAAACAACAAATCCATACAGCAACAGAGTAGTACTGATGTCATTTGCTTTGACAAAATTCAAAATACATTCAAAAGAGAACAACTCACATTGACTGACATGACATGGGGCGCTGAGTCAAATCAGCTACTGGAAGAAAGATGCATTTCAACAAAATGGCAGCTCCTTGGATTCAATGGACTTTTACTTTAAAAAAATCTCTAGTAAAATAATACACAGACTCCAAAATGTACGCTATTACAGACCTATAAATGGGTGTATTTGGTGGATTTGGTCAATGAGAGGAAGAAACACTGATGTGGATTCGTAAAAAAAATGAAAATAAAGTGCTTCTGTTAAAGAAACATCCTCTGCTTGAGGTATAAAAGAAAATCACATCAAATGACACCAAAAAGAGTCTACGCCATTACACTGTGCACTGAAGAAGAGCTATTTACAGTTTGGAGTGTATATCCCACACTCTTTACCCACACAGGTACGTGTGTTTCCTTGTCAAGTGTCTTTTTGTTGATGACAGTCTGTGTTGCAGTTATTCCCTGTGTCTTCCGGGAGCTCTGCTACTTCTCTTACAAAAACTACAGTTCCCAATACATGTCCAGCTCACTGCTTCCTCTCCATAAAAGACAGGAATCAGTGGTTGGTGACAGTGCCCAGTAAAAGCACTCTTTCTAGTGCTCACAACAAAAGCCAAAAAACCTGTGGCACACATCAAGAGTCCCTCGCTATTCCTACACTGAAGCCACGCTCAGAGCACACAGCAAGAGCAGAGCAAGTTGTTTGACAGATTGAGAGTATGAACACAGGGTAGACATGGCAGAACTGCGTGGGTATATCCTCCATCTCTCCTGGTGAGGGTGAAGACTCTCCATATCCTTCTGGGCGCTGTATGCAGCCACAGTGAAGTTTGCATCTCCGGTGGTCAGGAGATCAAAAACACAAGAGTGGAAATAAATGTCCTGCACCTCCAGCTGCTCCCTGCAGCGCTCTTGTGCCCCCTCCACCCCAAAGACCTGCACAGTGCCATAGGGGGAAGCTTGTGTCTGTGAGGCGTAGCTGGGTCGACGCAGCTGCTGAAGCTGCAGGCCGAGAGCAGGGGGAGAGAGAGGGAGGGGAAGATGCCCATCCTGGTCAATTCGCTCTCCGCTGGGGCAGCCGTTCAGACACAGCTGCAGGTCCTGGGTGGCATCATAAGCCTGGGCCAGCTCCTCTGGGATCCGCACCGCCAGGGTGAGGTAGCGGCCCAACTGGCGTACGATAACAGTAACACCGATGTAACCGGCGTGCAGCTCTACGTGGCGCCCTGGACTGCGCTCTGAGATCCATAGAGCCCGGACCTTACTGGTAGCACCGTCTGCACCAGCAGAGGCATGAATGGGGTCCCCGCTGCTTATTGTCCCATCATCGAAGGCAGCGGGAAGACTGTCTGTGACCGCCTGGTATACCCTCTGCTCTGTGCAGCCTTCATACGGCTTAAAGATGATTGTGATCTACAGGAAAGGAGAGAGAGCATCTGGTGAGCAGCGGTTACCCTTTCAGTTTTAAATGTGCTGTATGAAGGGCAAAATTAGGATACAAAATTGTTTGGCTCAATTCTTATGATAGTGTAAAAACAACACACAACAAACCATTTGCAGTTGATATTACATTGATGTTTGTTGAGAAAAATCAAGCAGTTATAAGTTTCGATTTAACTCTGCAAAACTGTGATTTGATCTGTTTTCCAGAAATTTTTCCACAACTAATAACTCATTATAAAGTCACGGACAACTCCCACAAGGATCTTGCTCACGTGATTTGACTCAGTTAATTTAGCATCTTTTGTTTTAAACCTTCAATTATTTTATGAGATTTAATATACAATGAGCCAATCACATCAGAAACTCCTTAATGAAATGTTGTAGGTGGTGTAAGCACTTGTAATAGAGTTGAGAGTTTTTCTCGGTTGCACAAACACTTGGCTTGCTAAGGTTATTGAGCACCATCACACTGAACCTGAGAAATTACTAAATGACTTTTTAACAAGTTGTAATTTGACACAGCTAAGCAAACATGCAAACACACACATAGATACATACATACACACACACTCACACAAGGCTCCAGTGGTGTGTGGAGGCCTGGCTGGATGCAGGGTGTGGTGTGAGCATTACGGTTAGCACTAGCATCATAGTTCCGGTGAATGGCTGCTTTGTTCACATGACAGCCATGAGGAATGAGGCCTGGCAAGCCATTAAGCCTGGAGGGCTGTTAATGTGTGTGTAAGTATGTGTATGCGTGTGTTTGTGTGTGTGTGTGTGTGTGTGTGTGTCCCTAATAATCATGACTAATAACTTGCCCCACCTCTGACATTAGGTCAAAACTTCAGCTCCACAGTGTTGCAAACCTGATATTTACTTGGTGTGTTTGCAACGTATATGTGTGTGTGTTAGTGCCAGTGTGTACATGACTAAGTGTGTGCATGGGTGTGTATGTGTTTTTAATAATTAAAGCTATCGACTGAGCAAGAGAGAGGCCAGCTCATCGCTAGAAACATCAACGAAGCTTCTTTAACACCACAAAGATCACCTTGTGTAGTTCTTCATCCATTCATTCATCCAAAGATGACTATGATGTCTATGTGTGTCTGTTTCTGTGTGTATGTGTTTGTCTTTATTGTCAAACAAGGAAAAACACCTTCAACACACTCAGTGCTTTAAGATCAGTGCAATCTGAGCCACTTATGAGCCACACACACTCAAACACATACAGACTTGCAAATACACTCATAAGTAAACAGTTGGTCCTTTCACACATTTCATTATTGGAGGTCAGACTGAAGCCGTTAACCTGGCGAAGTTTCCAATACTGCTGCAGTCAAAGGGGAAAGACAAAACAACTCACACCAACAAGTCTGAGAGAAAAGAGACCCAGAGAAAGTCAGAAAAAAATGAGAGCAGGGGGAATGTTTTCCAGTCTCAGTCTATAAAGATTTCTTCATCTAAGACTGAGAAGTTAGTGTTTCCACTCTGACACGAGCACTGATCAGCTGCAACCACTCAAACTCTTCCAGACTTAATCACAGAAACAAGACTCAACTGTGTCACACCTGTCTCCTTACCTTATTGGTTGCTGTGGCGCTGGAGCCTGGTACCACAGGTACATTAGTGACCTGGACTGTGAGATAGTCATTATCAATGAGAGGCCACGCCCCCTCCACCTTACAAGTCTGGAAGCTGTCCTTAAATGTTCTCAGGTGGGGGTCTCCAAACAGCCCGCAGAACAGGTACCCAGGCCGAGAGTGGCTGTGGCCGTGGTTGTGACTGTGGGTGTGCGTGTGTGTGTGCACAGGGGAGTGTGTGTGCATGTGCTGGGTCCGACTGTGGTAGTTGCAGGGCTCATGGACCACTTCGGGATGTGTGGGGGACGTTGGCCCATCTCTGGAACAGTTCCTCTGACTCATGAGGTCAGAGATGCCCAACACAGCGGAGTGGAAGACCAGGTTCCCCCGGCAGGACTTGGCGGTCCTCTGGGTGCAGGCTGAGTACGCACGTAGAGCCTTGCAGAACTCTGTGTGGAAGCCATCCACAGCTGGAGTCAGGTGGGAGGTGAGTGAGACAAAGTCGGTGGTGCACTTCTGGATACGACACTGAGAGTTGACAACCTGGCACTGACCTGGAGGGACAGGGAGGTTGATCAATAAGGGTGGTAAGCTTTTGATATCTGCTTAAAAGTTAATGGCATAGGTATTGTCTTTGAAAGAAGCTAGATTTGTACAGAAATGAGCAAGATAAGAGCACAAAAGACAACTAAAATAAATGTACACAGATAAGTTAAAATCCAAGTACACAAAGCTACCATCCTGTTGCAATCTAGGCTAATAAAATTGGAAAAAGTCCCTGCTGCTGGACGAAAGTCCTGATCAATCAGTCGGCTGCTCGGTGAGGGTAATAAACCTGGAGTGTAATAAACCAAAGAGCAGCCAGAGGTAGAAGATAAAGAAAGATTTTTTTCCACAAGCAGAGAGATAATGTTGCTTATACAGCCGAGGAGCACAGAACACAAACAGTATTACACAGAGGATACAAGGTGTGCTGAGCGTACTAACACACCACCTGACGCTTGATATGAGACTGTAGACATTTCTGCAACAAAAAGGTGTACTCTAAGCAACACACACAAACAGTATAAAAAGTGTATAAAGTTCAAACTTTTCTTTTATTTGTTTACTGATACGTTTGAAGAAATTTAGCCAGAAGACTGACTTTTTTGCCTTTTATACCAGTTAGGAACACATTTCTGGGCTTGACATCCCTGATGTTTTATCTATTGCAACATTTTTTGTATAAAACAGGGGTCAAACCAACCTTTTATATCACAGATCATCATAGAGAGAGAGAGAGAAGGAGAGAGAGGAGGGAGTTTGAGAGAGAAGGAGAGAGGGAGAGAGATTAGAGAGCAGACCTAATGCATCAGTCACAGCATGCTCCTATTAGATTAGGCCAGAGAGAAGCTCTGCAGTGTATGGGCAGCTACGCACAAACACACACATACAAACACACTCACTTTCTCTCTCTCCCCCCACATACACACATTCACGCGCACACGCACACACACACACACACACAAACAGCTTTCTTAGAAAGAATGTGAGTTGTGCTTCTGTTTAACACACAAAGTCAGTGATCTTCAGATGATGGGATGATCAAAAGTAAAACCATAAAGAACATGTTTGTCACTGAAATCAATAAATTCTTTTAATGTCACACCATCTTCTAACAACCGTAAGCTTCATCTGACATGCAAGCAGCACACTGCAGCTCTTCTCTCTGCATTTGTTTGATTTTTAGGGGCATGAAGGAGTTGGGTGCCACCATTTGGGGGCAGTAGTACTCTGAGTTTCAGTGACAGGGGTGCAGGTCCAGACCCCCACTCACACCACACTCCAGAATCTCTCTCTTGCCTGTTAAATACTGACACCAACCCACAAACACACACACACATTCACACACACACACACACAGGCTGCCTGCCATGCTAGCCACCACCATGCAGACAGTCTGAGTACTGAGGACACATTGTGTGTCTTTGACTGGTGCTCCAACAGCCTCCTTCTTTCCCTCCTATCTGCCTTGCACTACCGAAATACCGCTCCCAATCTAATCAGAGCGGGTTTATTCTTTTTCGAAGGGTATCAGCATCATGAGTTGCTCAAAAAACACACAAAAGCACTCATTCAGCGTTGAGTGATGGAGCCGGAGGGGAGTTCACTCTTGATCTGAAGGGCCCAGTTTTTTTAAATAATTGAACTTGTACTGAATGTGAAAACCTTACCAGAACAAGTATCTACCTCAATAAAAAAAACACTGCTTTAAATGCGAATCTACTGTTGAATACTTCAGTTCGCAAAAAGTAGAGTTTAGAGCACAATCTTGGTTTTCAAGGCTTCATGTCGTACCTTCAATGTGAAGCTGTTCTTCTGTGCATATAAATAAGCTATTTGTGGTTACTTGAGACGAAGGGATGAATACCAAATTGAGTTGAAAACAGTGTTAAAAGAAAAGAAAAAACTCCTTATGGGAGGAACTCATTCAACACACCCACAGCCTGATTTGTTTCATCCCCTGGGTTGGTGTTCAATACAGACACAATAAAACACACCGCTCTTTCAGAATATGTACCCAAAGGTTCAAGATTCAAGGTTCAAGGTTTCTTTATTTGTCATCGCACATGTTTCAGAGCGACGAAATTTCATTTCAGCTGTACTTCTATTTTTCCCTCCACCATCTTACCCAGGTGCTTTTATCACCTCACCAGTCCCACATCTTCTTTTACAGATTGTTTTTATCCTCCAAGCTCAAATCATTTCCTCCCATCAGCACTATTCTGATAAAGCAAAGGCTCAGTTGTGTTTTCAGCTTGCAGCGCTCTCAGGCTGATCCCCCAGTCACCTCCCCTCAGGCTCCCTCACTCCCATCAGACGGAGGTCAAAAAACCCTCCAGCTGAATCTCTCGGCAGCTTCGATTCTTTCTCTCCCCATCCGAAAAGCCTCCAACTCCTCTGATCTCTGGAGATCAAGGGAGGATCTACTGGGATCATCTCTCAAACTGAGGGAATGGCTTGTGAAGTGCTTATTGATCACCTTGTTGTGTGCACTCCCTCTCTGTCTCTCTCACACACTGAGCTCAAATCACACAAACAGCCCAGCAAAGCTTAGAGACACAAAGCTTTACGGGAGCTCACTATTGCTGCTCACACTCAACACAGACACTCAAGAGAGCGAATAACAGTCGACAAGTCGGACATTCCTTCCTCGCTTTCCACACGCACACAAAGTGAAAATGAAATATATCTAGATGGCTTGAAATGTGTAAGTTCTTACAAATAAAAACTTTACTGTTGGCTAAAACTGAGAGAAATAATGCACATTCTTTCCACATGACGCATGGAGCAGAAGGTGCCAAGAAGGTCTTTAATGTGGAGTGGGTCTCTCTGTTCCCACCGTGCAGAGCCGTTTTGTCCTGCTGCCTGAGCCGTGTTAGACTAATTACTGGAGGTGTGACTGCTCAACACACAGCCGACACCACAACAGCCGACCCCCTGCACACACTCTAACACAAGCAGATCTGGCTTCTGAAAAGCAGGCTGCGTTTTTATTTTTGAATGAAATCTGTGGTTTGCCAAACTTTGCTGAATGGATTTCAAAATAATGTGTAATACTGAAAATAAAAGGGTTGTAAATACCTCCGTTTTTTAGAAGGAGTGGTGGTCATTTGGTTATTTCAGTGGCTATTTTACACATGTTGATATTTCCTGTGGCACAGTGTCATGAGTCTAAACCAAGATCTTTTGAAACATTTTTGTCTCTCAATTTAATGCCATTGTGAGACAGACAACTCAGAAAACTTTAAGATACTGATCAGGGACGCTCTTTTATGCACTCTTTCAAACAAACTAAATAAGCCAACTTTTATGCTTTATAGACTCCGTATAATGACTTTTTCAGTGGTTTCCATCATGCAATTCTTACTCATCCGATTCAAAAGTAAGTGGTCAGATTTCTATCACACATCAGCTCTGATGCCAACTTTTAGATGTCAGATTTTTATGAGAAAATCTTCTGATTTTTCTTATAGTATTCAGTCTAAAGCTGTATTCAGTTATATTTGAACCTAAGGAGAGGTAGTCACCCTCTTTCCTTCCCCTCCTCCATGAGCCATTAAGGGGCAGACAGGAGAATGACGGCCCAGGAGAGAGGAGAAACTCGATCCCTGCTCAGACTGCTGCACTGCCGCTGTGGAGAGAGCCATTGTCAGGCAGCAGTGGGCCATGCACAAGGATCGGCCACACAGTTATTACAAAGGCTTAACAACTAACAAAAAAGTAGCTGTGATGATGGTTAAAGCAGCAGACTGACAGGGATTGTTGTTACTGTTTTGTACTTGGTGTGGCAACCAGCAATCGGTGCGTAATTGGATAATAAAGTGAGCGCAATCGCGTAGTCGTTGCTCTTATGTCACAGTAGTTGTTGCGATGTTGAGGTGTTGTAGTTACCTATGTGAGCTCCATAGCAGAAAGCGATGATCAGCAGCAGCAGTGGCCGGAAGCGGCGCACCAGAGACGGGGAAGCGAGGCGCTCAGCCCCGCGGCAACAGCATCCGGCTCTCCCCATCCCCGTCCATGCAGGGCCAGGAGGGGAGAGTGCACAGACCTCCAGAGGACGAGGAGGGGTGGTGCCTGGGCCTCCTCACTTCTTCTTCTTCTTCTTCTCCTCCTTCCTCTTCTTCTTCGTCCTCACTCTTCTCTCCTTCCTCTCCTCCTCGGGTGCGCAGGGGCATTAAAACACAGCTGCTCCGCGGAATGCAGGGCGGAGGGGGAGGAAAGGCAAAAGAGAGAAGGAAAAACAAAGTAGGTAGAAGTCACTCCGACGACACTTTTTACTTTCTCACTGCACAAATCTACGCCAGCACGTGATAGAAGTGCGCTGCCTCCGCGCGTGGGCTTCTGCCTCGTTTGTGACCACTCCGTGTTCTGCGTGTTCTGCTTTCTCGTCCCAAACACGCACAATCACATCTCTCTCTTCCTTGCCAGGCCGGGATTTCTCCTTCACTCCTCCCCTTTCACTTTCTCCTCCTCCTCTTCCCCTCCGACAAATCAATAGAGAATCAACCAAACCCTGCAGGCGGAAAACCCGCCTACCACTGCCTCTCTCTCTTTTTCTCTCCGTCTTTTTCTGTCTTTCTTTCTCTCTATCATTCACACACACACACACACACACACACACACACACACACACACACACACACACACACACACACACACACACACACACACACACACACACACACACACGGAATGAGAGCAGTCTACAAAGTAATGAAGAGGCAGCAGATAAAAGTAGTAAACGTTGATGAGATGCCATTAAATCACTGCACTGAAGACAATAGTGGGTTTCTGATGTGCTGCCAATATTTCTATTTGACTGATCTAGACTATTTCGAATTTCAAAGAGATCACCTTTTTTTCTTGTTCCTTTTCAATCAGGATTTTTGTAAATAACATTGTGAATTCATCAGTGTTGAAATTATGCCACGGTTCTTAATTCAACTTCTTTATGATTCATTTGTTTCAGAAATATTCAACTTTAAAATTTTTGAATCAAGTTGTTGGATGGATTGAGTTACCACTGTTTTCACATGAGAGAAAAACAACAAGAAGCCATAACAAGAGGAGAGAATGAATGTAACTGCACATTCTCAAATAAATTAACAAAAACATGAAAACAAGACTCACTATGCCGAACACTAATCCAGCGATAGTTCATTCTGATTTTTTACTCTTCTGTTATGTTTAACTTTAAATGCAGAATGACTCCCTGTTCTCCTCACTGCTTATTTCTTTGGGCTTGAATGAACTGTTTGAATAAAAGGGGAAGTTTAAATCTCTGCTGACTTTACTGGAAAAAGAACAGAACATGGAGCAGAAGGAGCCTTAAAGAAAAGTGTCTGTGCACGACAAAACAGTCTCGGCATAAACAGACAACAAACTGTTCACACGGTCGCAGTCGTAAATCTGAACAGTCAGAGCTGCAGGAGGTACGAGGTGAGCAGACAGTGTAAACAGCCTCCGGCCTGAAAGGCAATGAACACTGCACACTCTGTTATATTTTTAACACAAGCAGTGCCTTCGCTATTGTTCTCTTTACCTTCAGCTATAATTCATTAATGGATAACTGCACACCAACCTTCTGCAGCCTGTTCCAATGATTTTTTTATTATTAACTTTTTTATTGCACAGGAGTTAAGCTCATACAGTCTGTGGTTCAACCTGACCCTAACGCCCCATGTCAACTTAAGATAACAGAGCAGGTTTAAAGAAGCCGCAAAAGCACAAAATCCTCTGGATTATGTTTTTATCAAGTGCACATGTCTGTGCCGGACTCAGTTTGCACTCTTGTTACTCGTTTGTGTGTTTGCTGTGTTGTTTGCTGTGTTGTTTGCATATATGCAGAGCCAGTCATCCTCTGTGACCTGCCTGCTGTGCCACCCTGGCATGACTGGGTTGTGTCTGTATGTGTGATTATGCGTGGAAATACAATATATATATATATATAAGAGTATGTGTTTGTGTATGTGTGCTGTGAAGTAAACAGAACATCTCTGTTGCTGGTGTTTTATGTGCTGGGTGTCATAGCTGGGTACTTAGTCCAACATGACTCAACCACTGTATGTGCACCCACATTACTGCTGGCTTCGAGTCCTCAGCAGCAGTAGTAGCAGTAGTGTAGTGTAGTGTAGTGTAGTCAAAACTACAACGGCCTCAGCCTACATGATGCCTTCATGTGAATAAAGAGGTAAAACCATCACTTATTTCTTGCAAAATGCATTGCTACTTTAATAACTACTTTTTAATAACTGTCATGCAAAATTTGTCACAAACACCAAAAATGTTATCAAAGTTTCAGAGATTTCACAACCTGGTTGAATAAAAAACTTAAAAAGGTAAAATATATGTGAAAGCAGATGGGAACATTTCTGCTGATTTGTACAAGGGGTCTGATAACACACCAAATTCATGCAATAACAACTTACATGCACAAACTAATACCTTCAACCATTCATCGTGTGATCTCAGTCATGTCACCCATTGTTGTTTGAAGCAGAGTTCTGAAGCCTCTTGACTGCAGTTGTCAAATTGTAAATGCTGACTCAACCTAATTTTTTGATGACTTTACAAAAAGCAAAGTGGGGGGAGCTAAGGTAGGCTTTTAGGCCTGACTTGCATATTACAGCATTTTAAGTCCCTCAGCGTTTCCGTGTGACACCGATGTTTTTTTGCATTGCGTTTTCCTGTGTTTTTCTGGGTGATGCACTGTGACACTTTGTCGTGTAAACGGGGCCTGCGCCTCCTTACTAACGACTACAGTGTGTCCGCCTGTGAGTTAAGCCAGTTATTACCTTCTTTATATTAAATCCATAATCTAACCATTTTCAAACCTCAAGAGTTTTGGACCACAAACCTTTTTTGAACCAGACTTTCAAGTGATTTTGCGTGCTTTCGCTGGCAGCCTCAAGTAGACCCTCAAAGAACTGCATTATTTTTTTAGCATTTCAGCACTGACTTCTCAAAATCAAAAGTTGCTGAGTGGCTTCACTGTGTGAGCTTAATGTCTATAGGTCATAGCTCGAGGCAAAATTGCTTTACTTTTGCAGCACAAGTAATGCATTGGGGAGCAAAACAACAATCCTTTAACAAATTTAATTGTCAGGAGCTTTTATCCTGAATAACAACAAAGGATTGTGAAACATGGGAACAAAGAAGTGCAACCTGAAGTAGATTTTGATCATGGGAGTAAACAACCTTTAAGCTCTACGCTGCAGATTGTGTTATTTACATGAACGCAGAATGGATAATTCAATTTGGGCACATGGGGCTATTCATCATGACTTAATTCATATTTGATTCTAATCACACATCTTCATACATCCATAATCCCACCCATCAAACCAAGACACCATATGACCCTATTCATGTAGTTAAATTCCATATTTCATACTAATTTATTTTATCAATTACACACAGATGAGACCTGGAAGCAGGGGGGCCGAGGCTCCCTCTCTCTCTCTCTCTCTCTCTCTCTCTCTCTCTCTCTCTCTCTCTCTTTCTCTCTTACACACACACACACACACACACACACACACACACACACACACACACACACAATGGTCCACAGAGCTGTACAGCGCTGTCACAAACACATTCATTGAGTGTGCTTCAGGCACAAAGACAGTCTGTTTCCAGACGTCCAGTTTGTCTTCACCTCCACACCTCTGCCTCCCTTCTCCACTTCTACCTCTCTCCACCCCCCTCCTCCCCTCACTCCAGCCCCAACTCCAAACAGCCCGTCATTCAACAAATGCCTCTTGCAACTCCATGCACACCTGTCTATGCATGCGTGTTGAGAGTTTGCTTTGTTGCACGTCAGAGGCTTCAGTGTCTTTTGAAAAGAGCTGTTGCAATGAAACTAACTGTTGTTCATCGGAGCACATATAAAGCAGTGTATAAAATTACATTAAAAGTACACAAAAAGTGAAAAGAATGAATTCTGAGTGAAGATCGTAGGCATGTCAATGTTGCACGAATAAACAGTGATCGGTCATCACTGTTGTAGAGATGCTGCACTGTTCTTCTGCTGGCCCCAGCCCTGACCCCGACCCTGACCCTCGACCTCCATCTTGACTTCCTAACTCCAACCTAAACCCTGAAAAAGAAAAAACCTGAAGCTGTGATTTTCAAAAAGGTCCTATTTATTATCTTTTGAACTGGTCTTATACATTATCTATACATTATCTGATGAATCATCATTTAATGTTTGTATGAAGATGAAGGAGCTTTGATGATGTCATATAGCATGTTTTGTTCTAGATTGAGGTCATTGAGTTCAACATTCAGGCTTGCTCATCTACAAAGGTCTTTCATTGCTAAGGTAAATAATGTATACTTAAATGTAAATAATGAATCATAAATTAATACAAAGTGTTCATTCAAAAGTTAATAAATGGGACCTTTTTGAAGTGTGAGGTCAGTTTTTGACGATGCCACGCAGACGCAGACGTACTTCTCGCCCCGTTCGCAGACGCAGGAGGGCCGCCAGGTCCACTGCGGCTCGCAGACGCAGGAGAGTTGTCCGCCGCCGCAGACGCTAGGCAGCTTCAATAAACATGTAGCATTAGCATCAAAACGGCTTCATCACCTTCATCATAAAATAACTTTTAATGTACACAATATGTATTTGCATATTGGTTAGTACCTGTCTTTTACTCAGGTTTGTACAACATCTTAAGTTTAGTCAGTCCTTCAGGACTTTGATTACCACTTTATATTCAAGAGTCGAATATGTTTACAAGATGTAAAATTTATCATCTATGCTGAAAAATCATTAGGACAGAATATCTAAAAAATGTAACTAGGTTTAGTTCTTAAGAAAATGTATGTCCTGACTGCCTGACAGCACACAGCAAATACAGGCATTCACTCTTGATACTATTTAGCAAAAATTCTGAACACTTGCATGCACACACAAATCCCAGAATTCCTTGCTTACATAGATGTAAGTGGAGACTACAGGTGTGTCACTGTGTGTGTGCATGTGTCTGTGTGTGTTTATATTGCTGATGCGAGACGATNACCAAATTCATGCAATAACAACTTACATGCACAAACTAATACCTTCAACCATTCATCGTGTGATCTCAGTCATGTCACCCATTGTTGTTTGAAGCAGAGTTCTGAAGCCTCTTGACTGCAGTTGTCAAATTGTAAATGCTGACTCAACCTAATTTTTTGATGACTTTACAAAAAGCAAAGTGGGGGGAGCTAAGGTAGGCTTTTAGGCCTGACTTGCATATTACAGCATTTTAAGTCCCTCAGCGTTTCCGTGTGACACCGATGTTTTTTTGCATTGCGTTTTCCTGTGTTTCTGGGTGATGCGCTGTGACACTTTGTCGTGTAAACGGGGCCTGTGCCTCCTTACTAACGACTACAGTGTGTCCACCTGTGAGTTAAGCCAGTCATTACCTTCTTTATATTAAATCCATAATCTTACCATTTTCAAACCTCAAGAGTTTTGGACCACAAACCTTTTTTGAACCAGACTTTCAAGTGATTTTGTGTGCTTTTGCTGGCAGCCTCAAGTAGACCCTCAAAGAACTGCATTATTTTTTTAGCATTTCAGCACTGACTTCTCAAAATCAAAAGTTGCTGAGTGGCTTCACTGTGTGAGCTTAATGTCTATAGGTCATAGCTCGAGGCAAAATTGCTTTACTTTTGCAGCACAAGTAATGCATTGGGGAGCAAAACAATCATCCTTTAACAAATTTAATTGTCAGGAGCTTTTATCCTGAATAACAACAAAGGATTGTGAAACATGGGAACAAAGAAGTGCAACCTGAAGTAGATTTTGATCATGGGAGTAAACAACCTTTAAGCTCTACGCTGTAGAGTGTGTTATTTACATGAACGCAGAATGGATAATTCAATTTGGGCACATGGGGCTATTCATCATGACTTAATTCATATTTGATTCTAATCACACATCTTCATACATCCATAATCCCACCTATCAAACCAAGACACCATATGACCCTATTCATGTAGTTAAATTCCATATTTCATACTAATTTATTTTATCAATTACACACAGATGAGACCTGGAAGCAGGGGGGCCGAGGCTCCCTCTCTCTCTCTCTCTCTCTCTCTCTCTCTCTCTCTCTCTCTCACACTCTCTCTCTCTCTCACACTCTCTCTCTCTCTCTTTCTCTCTTACACACACACACACACACACACACACACACACACACACACACACACACACACGCACACACGCACACACAAAAACATGCACACGCAGAATGACAGCAGTCTACATACTACACACACACACACACACACACACACAATGGTCCACAGAGCTGTACAGCGCTGTCACGAACACATTCATTGAGTGTGCTTCAGGCACAAAGACAGTCTGTTTCCAGACGTCCAGTTTGTCTTCACCTCCACACCTCTGCCTCCCTTCTCCACTTCTACCTCTCTCCACCCCCCTCCTCTCCTCACTCCAGCCCCAACTCCAAACAGCCCGTCATTCAACAAATGCCTCTTGCAACTCCATGCACACCTGTCTATGCATGCGTGTTGAGAGTTTGCTTTGTTGCACGTCAGAGGCTGCAGTGTCTTTTGAAAAGAGCTGTTGCAATGAAACTTCCTGTTGTTCATCGGAGCACATATAAAGCAGTGTATAAAATTACATTAAAAGTACACAAAAAGTGAAAAGAATGAACAATGGTGAGGTGAGTGAAGATCGTAGGCATGTCAATGTTGCACGAATAAACAGTGATCGGTCATCACTGTTGTAGAGATGCTGCACTGTTCTTCTGCTGGCCCAAGCCCTGACCCCGACCCTGACCCTTGACCTCCATCTTGACTTCCTAACTCCAACCTAAACCCTGAAAAAGAAAAACCTGAAGCTGTGATTTTCAAAAAGGTCCTATTTATTATCTTTTGAACTGGTCTTATACATTATCTATACATTATCTGATGAATCATCAGTTAATGTTTGTATGAAGATGAAGGAGCTTTGATGATGTCATATAGCATGTTTTGTTCTAGATGGAGGTCATTGAGTTCAACATTCAGGCTTGCTCATCTACAAAGGTCTTTCATTGCTAAGGTAAATAATGTATACTTAAATGTAAATAATGAATCATAAATTAATACAAAGTGTTCATTCAAAAGTTAATAAATGGGACCTTTTTGAAGTGTGAGGTCAGTTTTTGACGATGCCACGCAGACGCAGACGTACTTCTCGCCCCGTTCGCAGACGCAGGAGGGCCGCCAGGTCCACTGCGGCTCGCAGACGCAGGAGAGTTGTCCGCCGCCGCAGACGCTAGGCAGCTTCAATAAACATGTAGCATTAGCATCAAAATGGCTTCATCACCTTCATCATAAAATAACTTTTAATGTACACAATATGTATTTGCATATTGGTTAGTACCTGTCTTTTACTCAGGTTTGTACAACATCTTAAGTTTAGTCAGTCCTTCAGGACTTTGATTACCACTTTATATTCAAGAGTCAAATATGTTTACAAGATGTAAAATTTATCATCTATGCTGAAAAATCATTAGGACAGAATATCTAAAAAATGTAACTAGGTTTAGTTCTTAAGAAAATGTATGTCCTGACTGCCTGACAGCACACAGCAAATACAGGCATTCACTCTTGATACTATTTAGCAAAAATTCTGAACACTTGCATGCACACACAAATCCCAGAATTCCTTGCTTACATAGATGTAAGTGGAGACTACAGGTGTGTCACTGTGTGTGTGCATGTGTCTGTGTGTGTTTATATTGCTGATGCGAGACGATAACAGAAAAGATAAAATCCAGGTATCAAAGCCCGCTGTGATAGCAGTGGAAACCTTATCCTTTAATAGCCTGTTTGATAGCTTTTTCTCTGCCGGCCAATCTCATGTTGTGTTTCACTTGAGTTGAACTCATGAGCCCTCCTGTGTCTGCATCAGTCTAACGAGGGGAGGGAGACTGACTGAGCCTGGTTTCAGGTGCTTGTGTGCAAAAAAGTGTCAGAGTGGGAGCATCACCAGAGAACTCAGATGAGTGTGAGAGGATTAGTTGAATAGTTCATCACTCTGCAACTCTGAATGGCTGCAAACTTACACACAAAAGACCCCAAACAGATAAAGCAACAGAGACACTATAAATGTAAAATGTGCAGTGGAAAAGTATTCAGTCATTACATGTTGGAGTCCTGATCGACAACTATTGAATGTTTCCATTCAGTGCTACAGTTTACCTCCATTTTCATTGCATTCATCTCATGTGTCATTCACAATCACTGGTTTCCAAAGGGTAACTTTTTTTTTCAAACAGATCAGCTTCCAAAGTCTAAAATGCTGTTATCCATAAAAAGGTTGACAGTTCATTATTTACACTGAGCTAAGATTCAGCAAGAGGTATAAACACAAGGTTGTAATGTTAAATATAGACAGAATGAGTTTCTATTTTAATACTAATTGGTTGGATTGGTTGATTTTTGAAAGATCAAATCAAAACTTGACAACTTACTATTCTACTTGAAAAAAAACAATGTGGAGTAAACAGTAATGACACATTTGACAATTTCCTCCATTGTTCATCTGCTTCATCTTCATCCATACCCTCCTCCTCTCCTTCTTCATTTCCCTTATCTATCATTTCATCCTTTGTGTGAAAACATCTGAAGCTCACACAGCTGCACCAGACAGCATGATGACAAGGAAGCCCCTGTTTTCTCCAGGCACACACACACAAACAGAGAGAGAAAGGGAGAGAGGGAGAGAGCAGTGAGAAGGAAATAGCTGAAGGATGTAACGGGGCAGATGAGGATCATGGGGTTGCAGTTTGGTTTGGGTCAGGGTGAATATTTGGCAGCTGTGAGACAAAGACTTGCTATTAAAACTGCTCCCTTCTTGCCTGCAGCTCACTCTGTAGAGGAACTTGTTTTGTCAGTCCTTTTGCCAGCTAACATCGACATGAATAAGCAGAGGCCATGTGATTCAACCAGCTTAGTTTAAAGAGAAGAGCCGAGTTTGTGTGTTGAGATTGTTAAAACTCCTTCTCCAAAATATGATCTGAAACAGGTTCATTTACAGTCGATAACACTCCAAGTGGTTTAACACTCTGAGCATATTAAATACCAAAAACATACAGACATCACCCTTCCCACTATGTTTCACACACACACAAACACACACACACACACACACACACTCACTAAAAGTATGGGCATCTATAAATCACTCATACTCCAGAGCCATATGCTCATACCTGTCTGTGAGGTGAGGCCCCAACACAGGTGAGCCATGCACATTCCAGCAACCTGAAAGATCCACGGAAGAAGCAGGGGGGGGGGGCGCACAGTTTTTCCCTTCTATATCCAGCTGTGAGCGCCTCCTTCTCCTCTCCTCTCCTCCCCCTTCCCTCCCCTCTCTTCCCCCCTGGGATAGAGTGCTCACAGAATGGCAGATGGGTGGAATGCATAATACATAGACTATTTGGGGGTTGGGAGGGCGCTGCTTGTGTGTGTGTGTGTGTGTGTGTGTGTGTGTGTGTGTGTGTGTGAAAGTCTACAGGGAGTAGGCTGTGGAGTCATTATAGATCTAATGGTTGTGTTTTAGACGCTGCGCCGTGCCAATCTCATTTGAAGTGCAAAAGCCAAATGAGTGTGAAGCGTTTCATTACTCATGCTCTGTGTGTGCCCCCCCCTCCATCAGTTCAAGCAAGGCAACAGATCAGTGATGCAGTCACAACTTTGGAAACGGACATGTCGGACATATATATGAGTGTATACGTGTGTATGTATGCTTTTGTGTATGTATGTTTGTGTGTGTGTGTAGGTGTGTGTGTGTGCGTGTCTGCATATGTACTTTGAAGGACATTTATGATTGGTGCTGCAGGGACTAAATTTGAATCTATTGTTCCGCACCGGTGTGGTTCTTCTGCCTCCCTGATCATGTAGAGCGACTTTACTTCACTAATTACTGTGATTACTGCAAGATGAGGCCGATGTATCATAATGTTGTGTAATTAGCGCTCAATTGTGAACTAACAAGGCCTCTTCAGGCATAGGTAATGAATTTTGGATAGACAAACTGAGCTGAGGCATGACTAATACAGCATGGGTAAGTATAATTAAAGGCTCTCTGCTGGAGGGAGACCCCCTCCTCTTCATACAAAAGAAGTTCAAGCAATGCATCAACAAGATTATCGCGAGCAAAGTTCATCAAATCTAAATCATGAACAAGAACAAGGTCTCTCTCGGACCATTTACCTCCTTGGGAGTTTATGAGGATGTGTGACGAGTATGCCCCAAACAGATAAAAGGAAGCTTGTTAGTTGAAGAAGGAGAAACCCACGGCGCTGAGACAGGCAGCGTCGATTTAGGAACACAAACAGTGAGGGTGGAGGGAGAAAACAAGAGTGGAGAAAACAGAGTGAGTGAACAATGAAGACAAGACAGAACAAGAGCGAGCTGGCAGGTAGCGAATTCTCTGGAGATTCATTAGGCTTGTCAGAAATGTTGGCTGGGAATATGCTTGCACAGCATGCTCCTCGTTGAGCACAAGCACACACAAACATACATAGACATACACACACACACATATACCTGCATACACACAGGTTGCCGCAGGTGTATGGAGCTCTCATCTGCTGACAGGTAGGGATGAAAGTGAAATAGGGACAGTGGGATTTGGAGTCACACCGGGAACACAGCAGGCTGTGTGTCTCTGAACGTTTGCAGCAGAAATGAACACCTCAGAGCTCTGTGGCACTTAGCAGCTCATGTGATCACTGAAACACTTTTCATGAGTAAATGTGGCAGAGAGATTCAGCTTTAAACTCAATAAGGTTTTTGGGAATGCAGAAACAATGACTTTCCTCTTTACAACACAAATGAGAAACCCGTGACAGCAAAGGGTGTGCCTCCTTCTGAAAGGAAATATCAGAGCTGACTTTGTCAATTTGTCTGGTGGAATAAGGCTTAAACAGCTGAAGAGTGAGTGTGTAATGAGCTGAAACAACAGGTAGTAAAACATATCAAAGGTAAGCTGCTTGATTAGAAACCCATTTGCTCACAAGACTCTTTCTATGAATAAATCAATGAGTGCATTACAACTGTTTGTTTAAGGTGAGGAGCTTGAGATGTAAAAAGACTAACAGATGATGAAATGACCTGAAATGTATGAAACAGTCTGTGCAACTGGGTCCTTTGTGTGTATGCGTGCATGATTGCATGCATATGCATGTTCATCTTGGCAGAGGAGCGCTTCTGTCTGGGCTTTGGACAGCGTGTAAGTCCCAGCATTTAGGAAGGGGGGGAATCACCGTCTGATTCCCCAGCTGTTCGCACAGCCTGTTTTCTGCCTCGACAGCCTTGACCACTCACAAAGAGATGTTTACAGGGCTCACACACTCAAATGTAGAGACTGAGGCATGTGGACAGATGCACGTGGAAAGCTGACTGACAAAGGGTTTTTCTTTGCAGACAAGTGTGCACCGAGTGAAGAGCTGGCCTCTCAGCACAGAGAGAAACTCCACACCAGCAGCTGGAAGCTCGATGACTATTCCATGCGTTCATGTCTCACTGGAGATTCATAAAGCCTCAGGACCCATTGTGTGTGTGTGTGTGTGTGTGTGTGTGTAATTGAAAAAAAGAGACAGACAGAAAGAGGGAGACAGAGCCAGAGAGCTGTCTATATGTGCTCATCAGTTCCAGACAACAGTTGTATTTCATCGACACCCTCCTGGCAATACACACTCACGATAACTTATGTTATTTATGTGGCTGCTGTATTACATCTCACTTATTCTGGTGGTATAAAAATAGTCTCTGTCTTTCTTGCTCTCTTTCTTTAAAATCCATTCACTTGAGTGGAAGTGACAGTGTTTACTTTCACCCCATTCTATGCGGAAATGATCCAGCGTGTGTGCTGTGTCTCTCCCTCTCCTCTTCTCTTCTTCCGGGGGGACCCAGCTGCACCCTCAGGATCATGGGACCATGTTTCCGTGACAACCAGACATCACCATCCAGCGCTGACACTAAAATAACAGACTGAATAATTCAGACGGATCCATTTTTAAACAGCATGTCAATTCACATCACTGGCCTCAGACACCCCCGTTTGGCACCCTGCGGACAGGCCCACCCAGGCCGGGTTGAAGGGCGGGGTGCAGTCCAAAAGTCATTTAACAACAATCTGTCTGTTAGAGCATGGAAATACACTGGAGCAGCTGTCTGCAGAGGCAAGATGTTGCACAATCTAGGGCAGTGTTTCTGTTGAAATGAAAAAATCATCAACTCAGAAATGTTTAAAATTAATATTTACATAATAAAAAATGTGTTTTATCACAGTGAAATCTAGATGAGAAAAAATGTCAAAAAGCAGGAATGAAATCTATAAATATTTTGTTCTTAGGGAAAGTGTGGCACCTCAAAGCTCAAAGTCTGAGTCTGAGTCCAGTTTATCTGCTAGAGTGATGTGAAACAGCTCTGAGATTAAAGTAAACAGGACAAGAATCCAGAGTTCAAAAGACCTCATCCATCAAAGATAATTTTCATGTCTGATTTTCATTTAATTCCCTTAAAAAAATGACCACAAACATTAGCATTGATGACTTCCCATATATCAGCATGAAAGATCGGTGCACTATGATAATAAGAAGCTCCAATTAATTTAGACACATCCATGAAGCCTTTTAGATCAAGGAGTAGATCCAACCAACAGCAGATTTAGCACAGAAACGAATGTTCTTTCTAATCATGAATGATTTACATATTTCAAACTGTTTCACATCATGTGTAATTATTTTCATTCACACCAGCTGAAGTGTCGAGCTGACTCTAACGGCACAGCCTCACTCCTTCACATGCCCCTCATGTTTCTAAATGTTAGACTATCTCTCATATATATTATAAAAAGCTGGTGGAAAAACATGTTCAGCTATTCATGGGATCTGCACAAACAAAACAAGAAACAAAGCACAAACAAAAGCGCACATGCCAACACGTCAAACACACTTCTAACTGATGACTTATTCAGATGGAACCTTGGGCTGTGAAACAAATATTTGCAGAGATGATTTATCCTCAACGCCTGAGTGTTGAGAAATTTTCAGATACTATTGTGTCAGAATATTGTGTTTGTGTTTACGTGAGAGTTTGGAGCTGCTCTGTTATTTTTCCAAGCTAACACTCACACCCATACACACACCCAATCACCAGAGGGCTAAACGGAATAACGGGGAAAAGAGGTGAAGGGCCTTGCAGGTGTCTCGTTACTCTCTCTGTTTCTCTCTTTGGCCCTTTCTCGTTCAGCTCTGCCTCATTATCCGTTCTGTCGCTCTCTCTAGTTCTGTGTGTGTACAGCTGTTTAACAGACTAAAAGCTTTCATTTACAAATCACAAAAACTTAAATGTGCTAAGATTTGTCTTGAAACAAAGCAACTTTGTTTTTTCATGGTGCAGCTTTTAACTCACTGAGAGTTTTAAAGTCAGAGAATGATCCTTAAACTACACAACATACTTGATAATTTAATCTTTGATTCTTATAAACTCTGAAAATATTGCATCCCAGCCTCTTGACTGTTTCCTGAGTCTTAGAAATGGTTTGAGGCGTACTTGAGAGGGATTGTGAGGACTCTACAGGCGATCATGAAAAAGTCTGATATATGCCTGATCATACTTCCCTACTTAAAATGAGATTGTCAGCACAAAAATAGGTTATTTATAAATGTTAATTCCAAGCTTTCCAATCAGGTCAGACAGGACTGGATTGATTTAAGGCAATTTGAAGTATCTATGACATTGCCACACTGCCTGATGAAGTTTAGGTGTGTGAGAGAGAAAATTGTCCTCTGCTGAAAATGATTTCTTGGATTTATTTAATAGTACTAGTGCACACTGATGCTCGACTGTCTGGCAGAAAAAGGGCAGAGGAGCAGAAGAAAGCTAAACAAGAAAGTGATAGAGCATGAGCTAAAGGCTAAAACACAAGCTAAACTGTTAACATTATAATGTTCAGTCCAACCCACATGCAGCAGTTATACTGCAGTGATCTGTTCAGACCTGAGAGTTGATCAATAAAATGAAGAGTGATGTTATGTTTGCTCTGCTTGGTAGATGAGCACAGGAAGGTCATAACTAGGATTCACTAACATTACACAATACGAATGTCTATAGTAGCACCAAACGTAGCTGGCTATTAGACCACATATATCCTAGGGTTTTCTTTTTGTCACGTTTCAAACAGCAGCGCTTCTTAACTGTTATTAAATGATAAATGTAATGACAAAGCACTTTTCTAGACAGAGGAACGCAAAAAAACAAACACTGAGAAAGTCTTCCTGTGGTGTCACTACTACTCTCATCAATAAAACCTCTCCTTTCTGCTATTTTGTGCCATTGAGGTTGTTTTACTGGAATCTGCAGCTTCAACCCCACATTTTAATTCAGTTGAAGATCCTAATTTACATAAAAATACCTTCTAGCTCTCCTTCCTTCCTTTTTTTCTGTCTGACACAATATTTTGAATTTGACCTTATTTCATGTCCTGGGATTTTGGGAGAAGAATCCTCCTGACACACCCTGTCATCCCTTCACACACACACACACACACACACACACACACACACACACACACACACACACACACACACACACCCCTCCTCTCACCCCCACCAACCTTCAGGCAGTGCACCTGGGTACAACACACACAGAATCTCAAATGTTCTCAAATATGTGCGTAGACACATTCCCCAGCACATTCGACTGTAAAAGAAAACACAAATACACCCTAACGTAACCAAGTACACAAACTATGAGCGTCAAACTCTGACAGCCAATCAGATTGCATTTCAAACTCTGCATTTCTGCAGAATGAAGCTCCTCACAGCCTTTATCAGGAGGTCCCCCATCGAGCTACAACAGTACGACCACCTGGGAAATGACACACTCGCACATACAAACAGTGTGAAAAGCACAAAAAAACACACAGCAGGATTGATCTCCCTCAGCGGTATTGATTGGCCGACCCCCGACTCAGATCAGGAGATAGCAGCTGTGTGGAGCCATTTGCTTCCTGAAGTGCTTCGTCTCCTCCCTGGAAGATGAAAATAATGGCGCTGTAAGGGTCTCCTGGCAGAGAAATTCTGCAAGCTGCAAAAGGGCAGGAAGTCCTCAGGGAGATGGTAACCTCAGAGGAAGGTCGCCCAAAGCCGTTAGCTTGAACCCCTGCCCTGGTCTAACTGAGTGTGTGTGTGTGTGTGTGTGTGTGTGAGAGAGAGAGAGAGAGGGAAAGAGAGAGAAATCCTACACATAAGACTTTTTACGTCTTGTAGGGTTGGTATGGGAGGTTTTATATTGATAGATAGATAGATAGATAGATACTTTGGTGATCTCGAAGAAAATTTGAGTGTGACGTCTTTTTGTAGCTTTTGATTTGCGTGTTAACTCTTGCTGTCACACACTTAAATGCAAAGCTGGGATTAACATGAGGGGATGTTTTTAAAACATCATTTGGAGTGTTGATTATAGAGAGTTATATTCAATCATCCATCCTCCAAAGCTACTTGTGAAACTCAGCAAAACAATGATGTAACGTTCATTGGCTCCCCGAAGATATCTGGGTTGTAAATTTCAGACAGTCCCCAAATTTCTCAATAATTTGCCTGTGTGTTGTGTGAAAAAAACTTCAACTTTCTGTTCTCTTTAAATCCTAATACAATCTGATGACTGTTGATGACCTGGCAGCTAAATCTGGATAAGATCAGAGGATTATACAGAAGAGGAATGGTAAAGACTCAAATCCAGTATTTCTGTTTTAAACAAAAAATACTGTTGACCTACATATTATTATTGTGTATGAAATATTGTATTGCACCACAGCTACAACAGTTACTGATTATGTCACAAGCAGAACAAAACAGCCATTGTAGCTAAAATAAAGAGGAACTCCAGTTGTCTGTTTTGTACCAGGTTTGCAGTTTTGAGGTGGTTTGTTGCTGATGGTTAAAAATCATTTCAGTCAAGTACACCAAGCAGACTGAGGAAAACCCAATCCAAATTAACATCACAGATAAAGAGTTAACCAACCCTTAGAAGGATAAAAACTGGAAAACTTTGAAAGTTACTTGGAAATATTTGCCGCACTATTTTGAGGTACTTTAAGAGTTTTGAGGTCTTTTCTAACACCTGGTAATGAAAAAAATAAAAATAAAAAACAACACAACACAACTTTCCATTCATTCCCCAACTGCTCATCTGTTTCCAAATTAAAACCAATATGGCAGCCTGCCAGACATCTTGAAACTTGTAACACCCTTTCATCTCTTTTTTTTAATTTTTTTTTTAACATTATCTATAAAGTGCCAACTTCAACATTCAGGTGGTGTGGTGTTTCTGATACATTTCTTCAGTACTATTAGCAATTTAATGACTGTGGTTTCACATTACTTTCAAGCTACAAAGACACTCAATGTATTCTATGCTGTAATCCTATTTGAAAGTGTTAAAACTGATGGTTTGGCTTGGCACAGCTCTGGGCTTCTCATAAAGACACACAAGATGCCCGTCAGCCTCTGCGAGAGCTGCCACAGACTTCCAACAAACTGAAACTTGAAACCAGGTGCTGCAATATTTGGCCCCAAGAGGGACTGCTCAAACATGTGCGAAGACAATTTGAGTATATTTTGAAGATATTTTAGTTACCCCTTTGTCAGTTCACAAGCTGGTATCTCAGCACATGGTTTTTAGCTGACTGGCATCTCCTGCCGGTAGTACACTCACTTGAGACAAGTACTCGTACAGTCCCACTTCAAAAAAATACAGGAAATTATCCCTCTGGGGCAGGTGTTTTGAGGGATAAAACTGATGCTGTCACATGCATCTATGACACACTCAAAAGCCACCCAAAATTTGTTTCACTTGCTTGTGATTTTTCTCGCTGGAAAGAAAGAATGAAAAAGGTAAGCTCAAGTAAGCTTACATTTTTACCCAATGAAATATTAGAGTGTGTGAAATTTTTCATTTTTGGCCGGCAACTTTTTTTTGGACCAGGTTGTGTATACTATTTGTTTCTTCAAACATGTCAGTAACAGCATGACTTACTGTACTTTAATTAATAATTGTTCTCTGTGTATCTATATGTGCACTAGTTTGTGTGTTTTAATGCACTTTATTTTGTAAAATTAAAGTTTTCTCACCTTAAAGGTGAGGAGTCCTATCTGGCACCTCAGCTCCTCAAACTACCTCTTGATCTGACAGGATGCTGTTTAGATTCCAGGCAGCCGTCCATCTCCTGACTCTCTACCTCAAAATGTCTGTCTCCTCTGCAGTCTCTTTTACAACCCCCTCTTTGGCCTCTCTGTATCTCTGACAAGCTGGCACACTCAAAAGGGCATTGTCAAAACGTCAAACTTCATAAAATATAGATATTGAAGGAGATGTGCAGAGCCATGAGAAAAGGGAAGGAGAAGATGAATGGGAGGAATATGAGAGAAGTGTTAAAAAAGAGGAAGAGGACAGAGTGGAAAAAAAAGAGATATGAGCTCTCTGTGGTAAAAGACAATAAAGTGTGAAAGGTTTTTCCTTTGTTTGATGTCCTGCCCTCGGGGGTTCGGTGACAGAGACCGCTGCAGAGCCCCAGTTAAAAGAGGAAAAATGACAGGAGCCATTTCTCTCTTTTTCTCTCCATGGCCCTTCAGGATGAGGGTTGTCTTATAGTGTGTGAGTATGTGAGTATGTGTCAGAGGGTGAAGGGGGAAAAGGGAAGAGTATGAGACAGAGAAAGCAGAAAAAGAGGGAGAGGGAGCCCTTGGGGTCTAATAAATCAGGCCTGGATTGAACAGGAGGGTCCTGGAGGATCTTGCGTGGGAAGACAGGTGTCCATAGCATTCTGGGGCAGAGGTTATGGTCAGCAACATCAGTCATCTCACAAAACACACAAACACACACAGACACATGCAGGGTTGAAATTACCCAGAGACAAAAACCCATTTCCTTCTCTTGTAGCTCATTACCATGTCACAGCCCCCTGCTTCATATTTGGTTTAGTTTCAGATGTGAAATACTGCTGTGATCAAATAATGGAAGTAAAAGGCGTTGGGGGGCTGCTTTTGTAAACAGTTTAGCATTGATTATTCTGCAGCTTATTGTGTTTCACCGTGTCTTCCTCATAGTTTATATAAAAAAAGAAAACAAAGGCAGGCAGCCACCTCAGCGCAGTGGTTCCCCAACAGCATTAGCATAATAATAATTCAGCGGCTGAGTTATGGAAATGAAATAAAATGCTGTCCTTTTATTCTGCAGCAATATTCTGCAAAGACATCCACCTATTACACATGACGAACATGAGTTAAAGACACGAGAGGAAAAGAGGCAAGCGGGGATGATATCACACCTCCTACAGAGCCTCTGTGCTGTAGGAAGAATTACATTTGTATGTTTGTGTGTGCATATATGAGAAGTGTGTGTTTATGTAATATAGGCAACCTTGAATACATAGTTTAGACCAAATATATGCAGGAGGTCCTGAGAATTTGTGGGCTGTATATTGTTTCCGGGATAAAATCAGATCAGTCAAGTGTCATCTATTCAAGCCATTTCCATAAGTGTTTATGTGTGTTTTTATGCCTTAGGGGTCAGGGTTAGGGGGATGTTGCGTGCTTCTACTCACTGTCCTCATTTTCACCCTTGCAGATGCAGAAAAATAAAACTACATGCCACAAATAGACACACTTTATACCCACACACACACACACACACACACACACACACACACACAAATACACACTTGTGCACACATGCAGACAGTCAAAGAGTGAAGGGTCCTGCAGAGTTCATAAGCTAGTGAATAATAAAAGCTGCACGCTGAACCTGGCTGTCTGTCTGCTGTAAAAATGGCCTGTCTGTGACATGAATATAATTTTTGCATTGTGCGTGTGTGTGTGTGTTAGTACTCACATAGACAAGTGTGTATGAGTAAGTGTGCTCTCTATGGTAACTAGATGAATTATTCACTGTTTACTGATGAGGAAGCATTTAGGTTCCCAGGAGTGGTGCTCAGAAGCAGGCCTCACCTCTCTCCTCTTGCCCTCTCTATCATTCTCTCTTTCTTACTTTGCTAACCCATCACACTTTCATCTTTTCCCTCCATTAATGGGACTGTTGGTTTAAAAATCACACCTTTGTGATACAGGACACACACTTCGGGTCTTTTTTCACCCTTTGCTCTGGATTTGCCGCCCGTCTGATCCCCCTGACTTAGTTGAGGAACATCTTTCTGATGGTAAAATCTCTGTTGTGATGCTCACTCTGGGAATCCATTTGCATGTATTAAGAAGACGGATGGGAATGGGATTTTACTCTTTGGTGCTGGCTTAGCCGAATTAGCATCACTTCACTGACTTGACTCAGTCCTTGAGATATATCCACACAAACACCTAATAAACACACAAAAAACACACATGCGTCAAGGCGAGCTGAACCTCAGTTAATTCATTCACTAATCAAGCTCCTATTACCAGTCACAGGCTTCCACACATGGGGACCAAACCCCTTCTCTCTAATTGGTCCGCTGAGAAAATCGCTAAGCTGTTCACATCTGCAGGGATACATAGGCACATACACATACATGCACACTCACACTCACATACTCATGCTTACACACATATATGGTCGCTTTTGAGCCAATCAGTGCAGAGCTCCTTGGGCAATGTGCACAGTTCCATCCTTTCCTTTATCCATCCTTTATCCTTTGGTTCATCCTTCCCTTTCAGCTCCATCGGTCCCATTACCACAGCCAGGGATCCCAATCCCTGGAACAGAACCTCCCCACATACACACAAACAGACACACACCTCACTTAGCCACAGCCCAGCTTCCACTGTGACAAAGGGCCTAGCTGTTTTAGCCTTTTGGTATCTTCCCTATGCGTTTCTGTGTGTGAGAGTGTCAGCATAGTGTGTGTGTTTGGAGTTGGGTGGTTTCCCATCCGGAGCAGCCGTTGTGCTGCTTATTAAACAAATCCTGTCTAAAGCTGTCCTAATCCTTTCCCATAGCTATCCCTGACTACACATTCAGACATACACACACACACATGTGTACAAAGGCACAGATATCCGCACATTTGCTGAAGTCCAGCGCTCAGTCTGTCCTCCGTCCTCTGTCAACCCCAGCAGAAAGATGGAGAATGAAGGAGAGATGAAGGGAAAGAAAATTTGGCAACACATGCATCCTGAGGACACACAACACACACGGTACATCCTTGTTTGGGGTCCAGTGGGCAGTGTCCTGTCTGGGGCTAAAGATAACCCTTGCTGTCCGCTAGAGTATGTAGCTGTGTGTGGGGGTGTGAGTGTGTCTGTGGTTGAGTCTGTGTGTCTGAAGATGCATCAGAATCCTCTGCACCTGTCTGCACCTGTTGGCACCAAACCAGAAACTAACACCAGCCAAAACTCTGCATAATCTAGGACTGGGCTTTCTGAAGCACGTACTGAAGTTAAATGAAACTGTAAAACGTCACTCACCTTTGTTCCAAATATTATATTTGCTTATATTTATGGCATATGACACTTCTCATGCACAAAAATGACAAAAAAGAAAAAAAAAGTTTTGCATTTGGAATCTTATCAGTCCATTAAGTAGTCCCTATAGCTGTGCTTTACATTTTAAAAGGACTGGGCCTGCTGAAAAACTTGACCATAAAAACTTTGATATTATTTGTTACTTTCATTTCTAGATGCCCCAAATACTGTGTCAAAATGTGATGTATACACACTGCCTGGCCAAAAAAAAGTTGCCATCATAAAAAAAGGTCACATACTCAAATATTTCATTGGACCGCATTGTTTTGATAAGCTTCTGCAACGTCACAAGGTTTATTTCTATCCAGTGTTGCATAAATTTTTCACCAAGATCTTGTATTGATGATGGGAGAGTCTGACCACTGCACAAAGCCTCTTCCAGCACATCTCAAAGATTCTCAAATGGGTTGAGGTCTGGACTCTGTGGTCCAATCCATGTGTGAAAAAGGTGTCTCATGCTCTCAGAACCACTCTTTCACAGTTTAAGCCCAATGAATCCTGGCACTGTCATCTTGGAATATGCCCGTGCCAATAGGGGAGACAAAATCCATTGATGGAATAATCTGGTCATTCAGTATACTCATGTAGTCAGCTGACCTCATTCTGGGCACATAATATTGCTGAACCTAGACCTGACCAACTGCCCATGTTGTTTATGCCCAGGCCTCTTTATGTCCTATTGGTTGTTTAGTGGCACTGGATTACACAGACTCATACATTTCAGATGCGTCACATATATTCCTGACTTTGATCAGTTTCAGCAGAAGCTACAACAGAGCTGTCCAGATGTGCTTTGGCAGTATGCGGCAGAAGTATGACCTGTGATGTCAGGGGCAGCTTTTTTCTGTTGCCCGACAGCAGACAACTTTTTTTTCTGCAACTGCAAATTAACTTAAATCTTTACCAAAACTACTTTATAAATTATTCAGAGTAGCATGGCGATTTCTAATTATGTTCAAGCTTAGTGCTTTTAACCAGTTTTGTACCCTTGATGGTTTCATTTGGAAAGATGATTATATTTTGGTAATTTTACATACCCTTGGGCAATCACTGCCAACCAAGGCAAGAGCTTGGAAATTACCATCATCCGTTTAAGAATGACTTTGATAGTGATTGAGGATTGTGTTTTGATTACCTAAGGCAAATACAAAGTAAAATTTAAATGGAACTAAGATTATATAAATGCTGCAGAATGTGGCTGTCTGGGTTCACAAATGCAAATACTCAGTGTGACTTTATTGAAGGTTATGTAGGTAGGTGATTTACCACATACAGACATGATTTACATCTTTAAGTTTGAGCCACTAAGTTCAAGAAGAAGTTACATTACAAACTCAGATTTATCAGTCAAAAAACTCTCAAATCCTAAATCATAGAAATGTATATGTATGGTGGATGGTGTGCACACAAGGAGGACTGTAAAAGCAATTGTGTGATGAAGCTGTTTGTTTATAGCTGTTCACTTAATCTGTGAATGAGGCTGAGATGGGTTTGTCCACTTCTTTGTTTATTTGCAACTGTTTGCTCTTTTATTTGCAGCTCTGGTTAGTGAGACTTCAGCCCACAGTGACCAACAATAATAAAAGCACATTATTGTATCCAAACCCCTAAACCCAGTTTTCTCAGTGTGTGTGTGTGTGTGTGTGTGTGTGTGTGTGTGTGTGTGTGTGTGTGTGTGTGTGTGTGTGTGTGTGTGAGAGAGAGAGAGAGAGACACAGAGAGAGAGAGAGAGACAGAGAGACATAGAGAGAGAGAGTGTGCGTGCATGTGTGTCAGAGTGTGTGTGTGTGTGTGTGTTTTCAGTGACAGCTGTGACTGTGTTGAGGGCTCTTCATTGAAATGCATTGAAATAATTTGGGATGTGTGTGTCTGAAGCAGCTCTCCAAATAGTCCTTTTGGAATCACCCTGATCTCTTTTGTGTGTGTGTGTGTGTGTGTGTGTGTGTGTGTGTGTGTGTGTGTGTGTGTGTGTGTGTGTGTGTGTGCGCGCTTGAGGAAGCAGATAGAGAAAAGAAGTGTTTGTGTGTTTGAATAAAACTAGTATGGGATGTAGCGTCCATGAACAATGACCTCAGACCCTTTTCGGGGTAATTATTGTGGTCATAGTTCTTTTGCAAACACACACACTCATACATATACACACTCTCACACACACATGTAGAGCTACCAATAAGCGTGTATTTACTGTTGGGACACCAGCACCTCTTTGTTTCAAGACAAAGAGCAGGTCAAAAGCATCATTAGTCCCAGACTGCAGGACATAGAACTGCCCCCCCTCACCACTACACACACACACACACACACACACACACACACACACACACACACACAAAACAAACATCACACAGTTATCGAGATGCTCATGCTATTGCAGAGGGTTGTGGCCCCTACTGAGCCTCTGGAGCAGAACACACAGAAGATGGAGCCTAACAGCAGCAGCAGCAGCAGCACACTCTGTACACTGAAATACAGATGCTATAATTCTTATTAAAAACAATAAAGGTTAAAATGAAGAGGGTGGAGGAGAAGGGAGAAAACCATGTGTGTACAGATCTATTGTCCATCTTGCACAAAGCCAGAGGAGAGGGCCCCTCTGTAACCTTGTCCTCATGAGTCAGGGCATAAATCACTGTAAATTGTGTTTGTTCACACTAATCCAACCCTGGTGCAGTGTGGAATAGTGCAGTCAGCACCTATGTGCACATCACCTTTCAAACACACACACACACTCACACACACACACACACACACGGTAACCTGACCCATGTCCTTTTTTAACTTCTCCAAACTGACATCAGCTTCATGTTAACCTCTGATGTCAGCTTTGAGACTCAAGAAAGAACAATAAAACCACTTCACATCTGATTAAACTATTTCATTGGGTACGAACATTACTTGCTTTTGACTGTGCATTGATCCTCAGTGGTTTTTCTTATTTAGTGTGTCTCTAATGTTGCCTAAAATGATGTTGGTTAGATGATTTTGTTTGACAAAGCACTGTTATGACTGAAATTTGGCTCCAAATCAGCTGGTTTCTGGAAAATTATTGTTTAAAATTTATATACTACATCAGTATAATGCTGGAAGAGAGTGTAGTGTCAGTCAATATTTTATGCAACACATATGGTTTTGATTCCACTATGCATTTGAGAAATACTTCAGTTCAGCCAAATGTTTGCTCTGAATCAGTATCTCAGCTGTTATTGATGCGATGCACTTGCAGTATCACATTTTTGCTGCCAGTGATGATAAGCTAATCCTGTATTCACACCCACTGATTAAACTCTCCCCTTTCACACTTTTTCCTTTACTCTGCCCGTTCCTCTCTCTGCATGACTGCGTGGTGTAATCTCGGTCAGACCAGAGGAATGTTCTGGTGTTGTTCTGGTGTCTGAGCCTGTACAAACACACTCATACAGGAGACACATGCACATGCTGCACATTGAAAGTAAAGGACAGCGGCCCTGACACATGCACACAAAGCAAGCTTGTGCTTCTACAAGCACTGTAGAGCAGAGCGTCAGGGCCAAGTGGAAAACCACAGGAGAGAGGTGATGACAAAGAGATGTTACACCTCACCGTCTCTCTTTCTCCTCCTCTTCCACCCCTTTTCCACTCTCCTCCCCTCCCCCATCGTTCATTCCCAGGCATCAAGGTCGGACCGTGTTACAAATGAAGCACCGCTCCACCCCTCTCCTATACACTCTACACACAAACTCCCATGAACACACACACTCACAGGCTGATGAACACCCGCTGCTGGAGCTCACATCTTGCTGTGACATCATTAATACGACATACTGTCCACAGTGACATCATTAATAAGAGCCAGGGTGCTGACTCTCCCTTAATGGCTGGCTAAATATGACAGCTGTGACATATTGCCCATGGTGGTGGTCTTCTTTGTGTGTGCGCGTGCGTGGGTGTATACACTGTGGCCTGTGCATAAGCTTGTGCCTTATTTACTCTGCAGGTTCCTGAATGCAGGGTGCAAGCAAATGTCAGCCAGAGCGGGCTCCCTGTCTTTTTTAAGCAATTAAGGAAACAGTTTCTGTCCCACCCAGCATCTCATCCTCACACCACACACAAACACATGTGCAGACACCATTTCCCTGTTTTCTGGTTGATGGCCTACTCTGAGCAGAAGATGGATTCTGAATAATTAGGGAGATAATTGCCCGGGCAGGGGAGAAAGAGAAGATCAATGGTTGATCTTTGTGCAAGTTTGTGTGTGTTCCTGTGTGTGTGTGTGGGGAGGGGTGGGAGAGTAAGTGCACCGTCTATATGCTCAGCATAGGTTCAGCTGTTTTAGACGATGAAAATGTTGGGCATGGGGTAAAATGTTAACACAATCCTTCTCTGGAACATGGTGGCCCAGCTGTACAATAAAACACAGGACAGGGACTCCCATGGTGCCCTACATAGGAATAGATATAAATAGAAAGGAAAATATGTCAGAAAAAAACAGACCAAGTGAAAATGGAAGTGAAAAACAAAATGTGTTTTGAAGTGTGCACATGAAAGGGATTTCTACATCGGTAGGGTGTTTCATCCTGTGTCTTTGTTCAGCCTGGTATCAGTAGGAACAGACTGTATTGCGGTTGTTTGGCAGGGGGGAGAAAAAGAGTTAAAAAAAAAAAACACAAAGATGCAGGTGTTCTGTGAGCGCGTGACAGGTCAGACTTCACCTGCTAAGCAAAGAATATATTGTCATGGCAAGGATTCTTCCCCTCCATTTGTCAGACCAACACACACACACATACACACACACAAATATCTGACAAAAGCTTGATCAGAGCTGCTGCCGCCTGCGTCTCCTTAAACTTCTTCCAAATCTTTGTCTTCCTCTCTGCTCTCGTTCTGCGCTCCTCCTCTCCCATCTCTCCCCTCAGACAGAGGTGAGCTCATGTCAGACTCACAATCAGGCTGGAGCTCAGAGCGTGCATATAATTAGCACACATACTCACCCACACGTACACATGACACACGCTGACATACATGATGAGTCGCCCACAGATCTAATGGCAGCCAAACAATGAGCCTGGATGACATTCATCTCCATCGTATTTATCAGCAGGCAGGCTGGAAAAAGGACATCACCCCTGATAAGTGAAAGCTCTTTTTTTAAATTATTTTTAACACGCATTTACAACCCAGCCTTTTACCACACCGCCTAATGAATTTAGATTTATTAATTTATTATCTAGACGATGAACAAAGGCAAACATCTAGGACAGCACTACTATCATCTCCATTATTAGAAGTTTCCCTGCAGCACATATTGTTGAAGGGTTATTATAATATGGAGCAGACAGGGGGGAAGGATAAGAGATATATTAAAGACAGAGGGGGCAGCTGTGGCTGTAACGCTGCACAGATAGGCATTGGCAGGTCAAAGCCTCTCCATCTCCATATGAAAGGAGCTCTGTGCCACTCTAAACACTACATATGCATTTGTAATGCAGCTCAAACATGAGACTGGGAATTCGTTTACCGTTGCATGTCAGTGTGTGCGTGTGTATGTGTTTAAGCAGGTGCTCAGAGGACGAATACTAATCAATCTGAATTCAACTAGTCCTGTTTCCACCTGGCACACAACACATCCTCCAACACGAGTGCAATCCCTGAATAAAACAGGTCATTTTTTAAACATCTACCGAGCCATGTCATGCAAATAACAAAGAAGACAGATCTGTGATAAGTAGGTGACCCTCCCTTCAATTACAGCTAAACTGGTGTTAAGCAGTGGCTTTGTGATGTCTAAATTAGTTTTTCACAGCATGTCATCTTCACCATTTGAATTATAAAAAGGGAAAAATCTCCAGCAGCGCAGGCCTGTCTGTCTCTTTCTGTCTCCATGCCTGCCAGTTGATCCATGATCTCAGACTGGAACGGTGCAGCTCACAGTAAAGCTGGCAGCTGACTGACAGCCCCAGTCAAAAAACATGAAATATGTTATGTTTCAGCACCTCCCAGCAGAGGACACCCTGGGGAAGGATAGTTAACTTTAATGGTTTGTTTAGTTTGGAGACCTGAGTGTGTATGTGTGCCTCTGTGTGTGTATGTGTGATTCTGTGCATGTTCTTGTGTGTGTGTGTGTGTGTGTGTGTGTGTTTGTTTTAAATGGGGGCACTGAAATCGCAACAGGGTTGTGTGGGCTGATGACTTCACGCTCAGTTAATTGGCCAACTTGGTTATTTCCGTGCAACGCTGACTTCCACATGCAGGCCTGGATCTACCACACACACACATTTAGAGACACACACCTGCTGAAAGCTCTGTCTAAACATAGGGTCTCTCTTTGTAATGTTACCACTATTCTCCAATTATTAATACCCAGACAGGTACCTGCCGTGTAAATGGTCCAATTCAAAATCCCCTCCAAGTCCTATACCCAGTTTTAAAGATCACGCAACACAATAACAGTTCACATGTGGAAGGAGTTGAAAACTTATGTTTGAACAGTGTTTTAGACCTCCAATAATGATGGCATCATTTGTTTAACTACTTGCAATTTTGATACAAACTGTACAGACTGACATTTTTTAGTTGTTAGGTAGAGTTGGGTATTAGTAAAATTTTATCTATTTTGCTTACCAATCAGATTCTTTATCCATTCCCTTATCAATTCCTCTTGTGTATTTTCTGTGTACAAAAAAATAGCTTTACAGGTTTTCTGTCAACATTATTTTTTACTCAAATATTCATTACTTTACACTATAACCAGTTACCTAAACCTATAAATGTAATGTAATATATTAAATGTAAAGAGATACACAAGTCAAAATGTCTAAGATTTCATTTTGAAGTTCACCTTTTAGGACTTAGTCTCTAAAGAACCCTTTGCAAGTAAATAGACGAGTCGCTTCGATCGACCTCTTATCAACTACATTAGTTTGGCCGCTCCAGAATTATGTAAAGAATTGATAAGGAAATTGTTTAGCAAAAAGGTTGATAATGTCAGTGGATTGAAGAATTTATTGTCAGTTCTTAACAGGAACCGGTTCTTGATACCCATATTGTTAAGTAGTTTAAAAGCTCACATCCCTCTTTAATACACTGCCCCAGTTTGCAAAGGATTCTGGGAATTTCATACTATAACGGACTTTGAATGCTACTTCTGAGAATGCATTTTCTGAAGAGCCATTTGGATTGTTACACAACCACAACCCTTCAATCCAAGGAAGAAATAGGACACCAAACCCAACTTAGCAGGATGCAAAACATTGGGCTAAAGTAAAAAGACCAAGGCCAGGAAATAGGATTAGACCAATACATGCACAGAACAAGTGAACGCTCATGATGCGTAAACTTTGTTTTGCTGAGAAATGCCATAATGTATCCATTTGAGCTTAATGACAAGGATTTTACTTCCTCACAACAGAACTTAATAAAAAACGACTCATGAGAGTACAACCTCCACAGCCAAATAGCTCCCTCACAGCTTCAAACACGTTTTATGGATCCAAGCATCCTACTGGGGTTAGATCCAAAAGCATGCAGCACATTTAGTTTTCAGAGGAAACATTTCTGCAAAATGACACATCAGAGTTTCTTTGGAAACTGTCAAACTTGATGGAGAAACAGCGTTTTCAGTCAAGCAATACAACATGCATACACAGTAAAATCGCCAGTGTGCATATAACACTCAAAGAGTTAATTTCAACACTAAGTCAGTGAACATATGGTCCCAACCGGAATAGTGTTAAAGTTACACTGAAGATAGTGTTGCATTTTCAGAGTTAATTTAACTCCGATAAGAGTTAATATTTTACACTACACTACACTCAGTAGTGTTAATCAAGTTTTACACTATGAGAGAAATAACACTCTTAGTGTTATTTACACTTAACACTAAGGGTTTTTAAGTGTTATTTAGAATCAACCCCTCAAAGAGTGTTAAACCTACTTAACACTGGGTGTTGATTATGAAATTACTCCAATACAGTGTTGATTTTTTAATTGACTCCTGTGAGTGGTAAAAATAATTTACTCCATAGTGTTACTCAAAGTGTTGTTCTTACCCAACACCCAGTTGACTTATTAATAAAATGTACTCTTCAATAGAGTTACACATGAAATTGCATTTTATTTACTTTACGTACTACTATTAAAACAAGTATAACTTTGGAAGAAAATACAAACAACATCATATCCATGTCTGTAATCCTGTTTATTAAAAAAAAAACATTCACCTTCAAGGTTACTTCAGTTCAAAAATATTCATATTCTTAAGGTTTTGTGTTTCAAGTGTAACAGCTTCCTTAACATGTGCAGTAAAGTAAACTTAACTCTCATTTTAAAAGCTTTAAAACATTGTTGAAAGACATGGTACATTTAAAATTGAAAAACTTGAACAATTCTTCAGAATAAGTCTTAAGTGCACTTCACTGTACAAGTTCCAGTCATTTTCAACCTAGAAAAAACTTCTGTCATCTCCAATACCAACCAATTTGAAAATATAACATATCAAATGGGTCACTGCCACAGCCACAACAAATGCCAGGAATGAAATCAGGATCTTTATCTGCATAGAGTGTACAAAGCTTCAGGTGTTGCAGCAACTAGTGAAGTAGCCTAGCCCTGATCTCGGCAACACGTGGGCTCTCCTGGACTTTACCAATATCTATATTGTAGACAGTAGTTTGTATGAAGGTGTACATGTTTTGGAGGATCTGATTATAAATGGTACCAAATACAAAATGAGCTTTGAAGAGTTCATCAAAAGCTCCAAGAGAACTGTTTGACTGGCATGGTATGACCTGCTTGTCCAGAACGATGAAAAACTCCTGGATGGTGCTCTTCTTCATCCCAACGGCAAGTAGATAAGGTTGAGTGGT